>JAIFAC010000075.1:0-203586 GCA_026545765.1 Plantago major
TAAATAACAAACGAGAACTCTACTTGAGAGTAAAAACAAAACACAAAAGGAGGGATAAATAACAAATCTAACAACTCCACATGAGACATAAAAACACATAAAGGAGGGATAAAGTCAAACGTAAGAAGTATATTCTAGATTTAAACAATACATAGAAGGAGTATGAGTATCACAAACGAAGAACACTACTTGAGAGTCAAACAACACTCAAAAAGGAGGATAATGTCAAACGTAGAAGTCTATTAGATATTTAAACAATACACTCAAGGAGTATGAGTATCACAATCAAGAACACTACTGAGAGTTAAACAACACAACAAACGAGTGTGATAAATACAACAAACGAAAGTGGGATAATTACAAACGTTAAGTCAATTTGAGATTGAAACAACTGATCGGAGGTGAGTAATAAAAGAACGAACGAAGAACTCTACTTGAGAGTAAAATAAAACACAAAAGGAATGATAAACAACAAACGTAACAACTCCACTGAGAGATAAAAACATACTCAAAGGAGGATAATGTCAAATGAAGAAGTCTATCAGAGATTTAAACAATACACTGAAGGAGTAAATGTATCACAAACGAAGAACACTACTTGAGAGTTAAACAACACTCAAAAGGGTTTGAATAAACAACAAACGAACAACTCCACTTGAGAGATAAACAATACAATATAGGAGTGGGATAATGTCAAACGAAAAAGTCTATTAGAGATTTAAACAATTCACTGAAGGAGTAGGAGTATCACTATCGAAGAACACTACTTGAGAGTTAAACAACACAACAAACGAGTGGGATAAACAACACAACAAACGAGTGGGATAATTACAAACGGTGAAGTCAATTCGAGATTGGAAACAACGATCGGAGGAGTAATAAAATAACGAACGAAGAACTCTACTTGAGAGTAAAACAAAACACAAAAGGAATGGGATAAACAACAAACGAACAACTCCACTTGAGAGATAAAAACACACTAAAGGAGTGGGATAATGTCAAATGAAGAAGTCTATCAGAGATTTAAATAATACACTGAAGGAGTATATGTATCACAAACGAAGAACACTACTTGAGAGTTAAACAACACTCAAAAGGGGTTGAATAAACAACAAACTAACAACTACCTGAGAGATAAACAATACAATATAGGAGTGGGATAATGTCAAACAAAAATTTATTAGATATTTAAACAATACAATCAAGGAGTAGGAGATCACTATCAAGAACACTACTGAGAAAGTTAAACAACACACATAAGGAGTGGGATAAACAACACAATAAACGAGTGGGATAATTACAAACGGAGAAGTCAATTTGAGATTTAAACAACACACAGGAGGAGTAATAAAATAACAAACGGAGAACTCTACTTGAGAGTAAAACAAAACACAAAAGGAGTGGGATAAATAACAAACAACTCCACATGAGACATAAAACACATAAAGGAGTGGATAAAGTCAAATCAAGAAGTATATTCTAGATTTAAACAATACATAGAAGGAGTATGAGTATCACAAACGAAGAACACTACTGAGAGTCAAACAACACTCAAAAAGGAGGGATAATGTCAAACAAGAAGTCTATTAGATATTTAAACAATACATCAAGGAGTATGAGTATCACAATCGAAGAACACTACTTGAGAGTTAAACAACACAACAAACGAGTGTGATAAACAACACAACAAACGAGTGGGATAATTACAAACGGTGAAGTCAATTTGAGATTGAAACAACTGACTGGAGGAGTAATAAAAGAACGAACGAAGAACTCTACTTGAGAGTAAAATAAAACACAAAAGGAATGGGATAAACAACAAACGAACAACTCCACTTGAGAGATAAAAACACACTAAAGGAGTGGGATAATGTCAAATGAAGAAGTCTATCAGAGATTTAAACAATACACTGAAGGAGTATATGTATCACAAACGAAGAACACTACTTGAGAGTTAAACAACACTCAAAAGGGGTTGAATAAACAACAAACGTAACAACCCACTCAGAGATAAACAATACAATATAGGAGGATAATGTCAACGAAAAAGTCTATTAGAGATTTAAACAATTCACTGAAGGAGTAGGAGTATCACTATCGAAGAACACTACTTGAGAGTTAAACAACACAACAAACGAGTGGGATAAACAACACAACAAACGAGTGGGATAATTACAAACGGTGAAGTCAATTTGAGATTGAAACAACTGACTGGAGGAGTAATAAAATAACGAACGAAGAACTCTACTTGAGAGTAAAACAAAACACAAAAGGAATGGGATAAACAACAAACGAACAACTCCACTTGAGAGATAAAAACACACTAAAGGAGTGGGATAATGTCAAATGAAGAAGTCTATCAGAGATTTAAATAATACACTGAAGGAGTATATGTATCACAAACGAAGAACACTACTTGAGAGTTAAACAACACTCAAAAGGGGTTGAATAAACAACAAACGAACAACTCCACTTGAGAGATAAACAATACAATATAGGAGTGGGATAATGTCAAACGAAAAATTCTATTAGATATTTAAACAATACACTGAAGGAGTAGGAGTATCACTATCGAAGAACACTACTTGAGAGTTAAACAACACACATAAGGAGTGGGATAAACAACACAATAAACGAGTGGGATAATTACAAACGGAGAAGTCAATTTGAGATTTAAACAACACACAGGAGGAGTAATAAAATAACAAACGGAGAACTCTACTTGAGAGTAAAACAAAACACAAAAGGAGTGGGATAAACAACAAACGAACAACTCCACTTGAGAGATAAACAACACAATAAAGGAGTGGGATAATGTCAAATGAAGATGTCTATCAGAGATTTAAACAATCCACTGAAGGAGTATGAGTATCACAAACGAAGAACACTACTTGAGAGTTAAACAACACTCAAAAGGAGTGGGATAAACAACAAACGAACAACTCCACTTGAGCGATAAAAATACACTAAAGGAGTGGGATAATGTCAAACGAAAAAGTCTATTAGATATTTAAACACTACATTGAAGGAGTATGAGTATCACAATCGTAGAACACTACTTGAGAATTAAACAACACACATAAGGAGTGGGATAAACAACACAATAAACGAGTGGGATAATTACAAACGCCGAAGTCAATTTGAGATTTAAACAACTCACAGAAGAAGTAATAAAATAACGAATACTTAACTCTACCTGAGAGTAAATCAAAACACAAAAGGGGTGGGGTAAACAACAAACGAACAACTCCAATTGAGACATAAATAACATAATAAAGGAGTGGGATAAATTCAAACGATGAATTCTATTAGAGATTTAAACATACACTGAAGGAGTGTGAGTATCAAAATCGAAGAATACTACCTGAGAATTCAACAACCCAAATAAGGAGTGGGATAAACAACACAATAAACGAGTGGGATGATTACAAACGGTGAAGTCAATTTGAGATTTAAACAACACACAGAAGGAGTAATAAAATAACGAACGAAGAACTCTACTTGAGAGTAAAACAAAACACAAAAGGAGTGGGATAAATAACAAACGAACAACTCCACATGAGAGATAAAAACACACTAAAGGAGTGGGATAGTGTCAAACGAAGAGTATATTCGAGATTGAAACAATACATAGAAGGAGTATGAGTATCACAAACGAAGAACACTACTTGAGAGTTAAACAACACTCAAAAGGAGTGGGATAATGTCAAACGAAGAAGTCTATTAGATATTTAAACAATACACTGAAGGAGTATGAGTATCACAATCGAAGAACACTACTTGAGAGTTAAACAACACACATAAGGAGTGGGATAAACAACACAATAAACTAGTGGGATAATTACAAACGGTGAAGTCAATTTGAGATTGAAACAACTGACTGGAGGAGTAATAAAATAACGAACGAAGAACTCTACTTGATAGTCAAACAAAACACAAAAGGAATGGGATAAACAACAAACGAACAACTTCAGTTGAGAGATAAAAACACACTAAAGGAGAGGGATAATGTCAAATGAAGAAGTCTATCAGAGATTTAAACAATACACGGAAGGAGTATTTGTATCACAAACGAAGAACACTACTTGAGAGTTAAACAACACTCAAAAGGGGTTGAATAAACAACAAACGAACAACTCCACTTGAGAGATAAACAATATAATATAGGAGTGGGAGAATGTCAAACGAAAAAGTCTATTAGAGAATTAAACAATACACTGAAGGAGTAGGAGTATCACAATCGAAAAACACTACTTGAGAGTTAAACAACACACATAAGGAGTGGGATAAACAACACAATAAACGAGTTGGATAATTACAAACGGAGAAGTCAATTTGAGATTTAAACAACATACAGAGGAGTAATATAATAACGAACGAGAACTCTACTTGAGAGTAAAACAAAACACAAACGGAATGGGATAAATAAACGTAACAACTCCACTTGAGAGATAAACAACACAATAAAGGAGTGGGATAATATCAAATGAAGAAGTCTATTAGAGATTCAAACAATACATCAAGGAGTATGACTATCACAATCAAGAACACTACTAGAAAGTTAAACAACACACATAAGGAGTGGGATAATCAACACAATAAACGAGTGGGATAATTACAAATGGAGAAGTCAATTTGACATTTAAACAACACACATGAGGAGTAATAAAATAATGAACGAAGAACTCTACTTGAGAGTAAAACAAAACACAAAAGGCATGCGATAAACGACAAACAAACAACTCCACTTGAGCGATAAACAACACAATAAAGGAGTGGGATAATGTCAATGGAAGAAGTATATTAGAGAATTAAACAATAAATCAAGGAATATGAATATCACAATCAAGAACACTACTTGAGAGTTAAACAATGCCATAATGAGCGGATAAACAACACAATAAACGAGTGGGATAATTACAACATCAAGTCAATTTTAGATTTAAACAACACACAGAAGGAGTAATAAAATAACGAACGACGAACTCTACCTGAGAGTAAATCAAAACACAAAAGGAGTGAGATAAACAACAAACGAACAACTCCACTTGAGAGATAAATAACACAATAAAGAAGTGGGATAATGTCAAACGGTGAATTCTATTAGAGATTTAAACATACACTGAAGGAGTGTGAGTTTCAAAATTGAAGAACTCTGCCTGAGAATTAAACAACACACACAAGGAGTGGGATAAACAACACAATAAACGAGTGGGATGATTACAAATGGAGAAGTCAATTTGAGATATAAACAACACGCGGGAGGAGTAATAAAATAACGAACGAAGAACTCAACTTGAGAGTAAAACAAAACACAAAAGGAGTGGGATAAACAACAAACGAACAACTCTAATTGAGAGATAAACAATACAATGAAGGAGCGGGATAAACAACACAATAAAGGAGTGGGATAATGTCAAATGAACAAGTCTATCAGAGATTTAAACAATACAATGAAGGAGTATGACTATTACAATCGAAGAACACTACTTGAGAGTTAAACAACACACATAAGGAGTGGGATAAACAACATAATAAACGGATAAGTCAATTTGAGATTTAAACAACACACAGGAGGAGTAATAAAATAACGAACGAAGAACTGTACTTGTGAGTAAAACAAAACACAAAAGGAATGGGATAAATAACAAACGAACAAGTCCACATGAGAGATAAAAACACACTAAAGGAGTGGGATAGTGTCAAACGAAGAAATATATTCGAGATTTAAACAATACATAGAAGGAGTATGAGTATCACAAACGAAGAACACTACTTGAGAGTTAAACAACACTCAAAAGGAGTAGGATAATGTCAAACGAAGAAGTCTATTAGATATTTAAACAATACACTGAAGGAGTATGAGTATCACAATCGAAGAACACTACTTGAGAATTAAACAATACACATAAGGAGTGGGATAAACAACACAATAAACGAGTGGGATAATTACAAACGGTGAAGTCAATTTGAGATTGAAACAACTGACTGGAGGAGTAATAAAATAACGAACGAAGAACTCTACTTGAGAGTAAAACAAAACACATAAGGAATGGGATAAACAACAGACGAACAACTCCACTTGAGAGATAAAAACACACTAAAGGAGAGGGATAATGTCAAATGAAGAAGTCTATCAGAGATTTAAACAATACACTGAAGGAGTATAAGTATCACAAACGAAGAACACTACTTGAGAGTTAAACAACACTCGAAAGGGGTTGAATAAACAACAAACGAACAACTCCACTTGAGAGATAAACAATACAATATAGGAGTGGGATAATGTCAAACGAAAAAGTCTATTAGAAAATTAAACAATACATTGAAGGAGTGGGAGTATCACAATCGAAAAACACTACTTGTGAGTTAAACAACACACATATGGAGTGGGATAAACAACACAATAAACGGGTGGGATAATTACAAACGGAGAAGTCAATTTGAGATTTAAACAACACACAGGAGGAGTAATAAAATAACGAACGGAGAACTCTACCTGTGAGTAAATCAAAACACAAAAGGAGTGGGATAAACAACAAACGAACAACTCCACTTGAGACATCAACAACACAATATAGGAGTGGGATAATGTCAAATGAAGAAGTCTATCAGAGATTTAAACAATACACTGAAGGAGTAAGACTATCACAATCGAAGAACACTACGTGAGAGTTAAACAACACACATGAGGAGTGGGATAACAACATAATAAACGAGTGGGATAATTACAAACGGAGAAGTCAATTCGAGATTTAAACAACACACAGGAGGAGTAATAAAATAACGAACGAAGAACTCTACTTGAGAGTAAAACAAAACACAACTCCACATGAGCGATAAACAACACAATAAAGGAGTGGGATAATGTCAAAGGAAGAAGTATATTAGAGATTTAAACAATAAACTGAAGGAATATGAATATCACAATCAAGAACACTACTGAGAGTTAAACAACAATTAGTAAAACACAATCATGTATTCAAATCCCATAAGCAAAGGATAACCAACACAATAAACGAGTGGGATCATTACAAACGCTGAAGCCAATTTGATATTTAAACAACATAGAGAAGGAGTAATAAAATAACGAACGACGAACTCTACCTTAGAGTAAATCAAAACACAGAAGGAGTGGGATAAACAACAAACGAACAACTCGGCTTGAGAGATAAATAACACAATAAAGGAGTGGGATAATGTCAAACGATGAATTCTATTAGAGATTTAAACATACACTGAAGGAGTGTGAGTATCAAAATCGAAGAACTCTACCTGAGAAATAAACAACACACATATAAACAACACAATAAACGAGTGGGATGATTACAAACGGAGAAGTCAATTTGAGATATAAACAACACGCGGGAGGAGTAATAGAATAACGAACGAAGAACTCTACTTGAGAGTAAAACAAAACACAAAAGGAGTGGGATAAACAACAAACGAACAACTCTACTTGAGAGATAAACAACACAATAAAGGAGTGAGATAATGTTAAATGAACAAGTCTATCAGAGATTTAAACAATACACTGAAGGAGTATGACTATTACAATCGAAGAACACTACTTGAGAGTTAAACAACACACATAAGGAGTGGGATAAACAACACAATAAACGACTAAGATAATTACAAACGGAGAAGTCAATTTGAGATTTAAACAACACACAGGAGGAGTAATAAAATAACGAACGAAGAACTCTACTACAAAGAAACAAAACACAAAAGGAGGGATAAACAATGCACGTAACAACACCACTTGAGAGATAAACAACACAATAAAGGAGTGGGATAATGTCAAATGAAGAAGTCTATCAGAAATTTAAACAATACACTGAAGGAGTATGAGTATCACAAACGAAGAACACTACTTGAGAGTTAAACAACACTCAAAAGGAGTGGGATAAACAACAAACGAACAACTCCACTTGAGCGATAAAAATACACTAAAGGAGTTGGATAATGTCAAACGAAGAAGTCTATTAGATATTTAAACACTACACTGGAGGAGTATGAGTATCAAAATCGAAGAACACTACTTGAGAGTTAAACAACACACATAAGGAGTGGGATAAACAACACAATAAACGAGTGGGATAATTACAAACGCCGAAGTCAATTTGAGGTTTAAACAACTCACAGAAGGAGTAATAAAATAACGAAATACGAACTCTACCTGAGAGTAAATTAAAACACAAAAGGAGTGCGGTAAACAACAAACGAACAACTCCACTTGAGAGATAAATAACACAATAAAGGAGTGGGATAAAGTCAAACGATGAATTCTATTAGAGATTTAAACATACACTAAAGGAGTGTGAGTATCAAAATCGAAGAACACTACCTGAGAATTGAACAACACACATAAGGAGTGGGATAAACAACACAATAAACGAGTGGGATGATTATAAATGGTGAAGTCAATTCGAGATTTAAACAACACACAGGAAGAGTAATAAAATAACGAACGAAGAACTCTACTTGAGAGTAAAACAAACACGAAAGGAGTGGGATAAATAACAAACGAACAAATCCACATGAGAGATAAAAACACACTAAAGGAGTGGGATAGTGTCAAACGAAGAAGTATATTCGAAATTTAAGCAATACATAGAAGGAGTATGAGTATCACAAACGAAGAACACTACTTGAGAGTTAAACAACACTCAAAACGAGTGGGATAATGTCAAACGAAGAAGTCTATTAGATATTTAAACAATACACTGAAGGAGTATGAGTATCACAATCGAAGAACACTACTTGAGAGTTAAACAACACACATAAGGAGTTGGATAAACAACACAATAAACGAGTGGGATAATTACAAACGGTGAAGTCAATTTGAGATTGAAACAACTGACTGGAGGAGTAATAAAACAACGAACGAAGAACTCTATTTGAGAGTAAAACAAAACACAAAAGGAATGGGATAAACAACAAACGAACAACTCCACTTGAGAGATAAAAACACACTAAAGGAGTGGGATAATGTCAAATGAAGAAGTCTATCAGAGATTTAAACAATACACTGAAGGAGTATATGTATCACAAACGAAGAACACTAGTTGAGAGTTAAAAAACACTCAAAAAGGGTTGAATAAACAACAAACGAACAACTCCACTTGAGAGATAAACAATACAATATAGGAGTGGGATAATGTCAAACGAAAAAGTCTATTTGAGATTTAAACAATACACTGAAGGAGTAGGAGTATCACAATCGAAAATCACTACTTGAGAGTTAAACAACACACATAAGGAGTCGGATAAACAACACAATAAACGAGTGGGATAATTACAAACGGAGAAGTCAATTTGAGATTTAAACAACATACAGGAGGAGTAATAAAATAACGAACGAATAACTCTACTTGAGAGTAAAACAAAACACAAAAGGAGTGGGATAAACAACAAACGAACAACTCCACTTGTGAGATAAACAACACAATAAAGGAGGGATAATATCAAATGAAGAAGTCTATCAGAGATTTAAACAATACACTGAAGGAGTATGAATATCACAATCGAAAATCACTACTTGAGAGTTAAACAACACACATAAGGAGTCGGATAAACAACACAATAAACGAGTGGGATAATTACAAATGGAGAAATCAATTTGACATTTAAACAACACACATGAGGAGTAATAAAATAATGAACGAAGAACTCTACTTGAGAGTAAAACAAAACACAAAAGGCGCAAGATAAACGATAAAACTAACAACTCCACCACTTGAGCGATAAACAATACAATAAAGGAGGGATAATGTCAAAGGAAGAAGTATATTAGAGATTTAAACAATAAATCAAGGAATATGAATATCACAATCAAGAACACTACTTGAGAGTTAAACAACAGCCATAAGGAGCGGGATAAACAACACAATAAACGAGTGGGATAATTACAAATATTAAAGTCAATTTGAGATTTAAACAACACACAGAAGGAGTAATAAAATAACGAACGACGAACTCTACATGAGAGTAAATCAAAACACAAAAGGAGTGGGATAAACAACAAACTAACAACTCCACTTGAGAGATAAATAACACAATAAAGGCGTGATAATGTCGATTATGAATTCTATTAGAGATTTAAACATACATCAAGGAGTGTGAGTATCAAAATCAAGAACTCCACCAAAATTAAACAAACACACATAAGGAGTTATTAGCAAAAGTCATCTTAGATCGTTACTTACATTCACAATGAGATTACAATACTGGCATATTATTTTTCTCATCGTCAGTAAGTGTGTCCACACTGAAATCTTTGTAGTTATTTAATTAGAATGTTGTAGTCATTTGCAACCCTAAATTTCCACATATAATCTTTTTGCATCATGCTCAAGAAATCCATTGGAAATGCCATAGGATCGCCGGTCTCCTGTTGAAGATAAAAGGAGTTTAAAATAGATCATTAATTGATCTCGTCAACCAAAACTAATTTCTTGTGTATATTGAGAGCACCTTTATAACTTCTTTTAGGACAACAATTGTTGTTTTGCCAATTAGCTTCACCACCAAGTCATCAAATTGAACCAGAGTGATCTTCTCTATTGTTTCCTTGTGTGATAACCTTTAGACGAAACCTATATAAATTGCGTAACTAATTAGATACTATATGAAGATTAATGATTATAAATTATATTATACTAAATATAATGCTTCTTCCCTTATTTTAGATTTAGAACTAAATAGACTTATGAAAGTAAAGCCATAGGGAGCCAAGTAAAGCCATAGGGAGCCTCTATATGGTTCAACATTACCGCTATTCCCATCAACTTGTTCGACTCCTCCGGATTTTCTCCAACAATAAACTGGAAATGCAAAATTACAATAAACAACTTAACTATAATCAAATCTCTACTCCAAAATGTTTAGTACGGTTAAATAGAGGTACCAAAGCTTTGCGGTAGATAGTTTCCGGACGACTGGCAACAAAAAGTCGCTGCAGCATTGACTCCGGGACATCATCATCTTCTTGAATCTGTAGTACCTGAAGGACTTCTCTTCCAACGCGATCTAGTCGAACAGATTGCAACAAACACATGTAACCAACATCAAGAGTTTTTTCAAACATGTATAAATTGTATATTAAAAGAATAAAATGTGTATAAATCACCATTGACGCGTACTGGCCCAACTCTTTCTATCTTCGGCAACGATCATGAATATCTCATACAACAGTTCGTTAGGGAGCTCAGAAACATGCATTTTTATTCTGTTGTGTAAATGAAGTGTGTATTTATAGATACTAATCTTGTTATACAAATGGAAACGAAAATCATAAATAATCTCTACATGTAGATATAGAATAACAGAAGTATACATTTAGAACTTTTAATATGCTAACCCTAATGTTCAAGTGCATATTTATAGTTACTCTTCTACGTTATTAATGGTAACGCGTGTTTAGTTCAGTCGAAATCCAAGTTGCCTATATTAACAAATTCTTTGTTTAATTGGGTATTTTGTTATCAAACATAATTAATGAGTCGCGAAATTGAAAATGATCATCTATATTTTTATCTCAAATCCTTTCCCATTTAAAGAATATAACTTTAATTTCAAAGTAATTTTTAATAAAATTATTTTTTACAACAAGTTCGAAAACATTCATCAATATATAAATCTAAAAATAGATTTGTGTAACAGAACTAATATGCCTTAACTATTAATCCCCATTCTCTGTTCTTTTTAAAGATTTACAGTTTGGAAGTTTTTTTAAAAAGTTTAATGTTTTTTTTTTGAAAACCCACTATCTGCATTTATTAATTTTTTAAATATTCTTTTTCATACTTTATCCATTATCTCTTTTACTTTTTTTATACTATCGCTTACTTTTTACCATCTACTTACTATTTTATTCTATTTCCTTAAAATTCACACGAAACGAAAATGTGAACCTTCTAAAAGATGACAGAGGGAGTATTTATGTTCACGCACTTGAATTGATTATTTGATCGATCTTTAGTACATTTAACTGAACAATCACCTATAAACTATCTTGCATGTTATTATTCACATGGATTTTGAAGAAGCTTAGTAAAACAGAAAAATTAATGAAAAACTGATTACAATGTTGATTAACAATCAAAACATTGAACTTATATTTTGTTACTTCGCCATGGCAGAAACCGGATGGAGATGTAACAAAAAAGAGGAAAGAAGAGTAATTGAGCCATCGACAATGAGTCAAACTTATCTAGATCTGAAGAAGAAAGATATAAGAAGAGTAATTGATCCAGCGAGAAGATGGACAACGATGGAGATGTAACGAAGGAGAAGAAAATGGAAGTGATATGAAGAAGGAGAGTAAATGGGACAACGAGAAGGAGGACGACCATAATTTCGCCAGTTAAGACATTATTATATTTTACACACGTACAACATGATAATTCGTTGCTATATAAGGATATTGTCCGATTCACAAATTACACATTTTTATATTTTCTAATTTATTTTAGTTTTTAATACTTGCTCCTAAGACAAGTTTTCCCATTTTAATTTTTTGCCAAACTTTTCAACTTCGACTACGATTAATCTTAAACCGCAAACGAAATGCTCAATTAAATTATATAACAAAAGTTTACGCCATAAAGTTTCATTATTACAAGATATATATAAGTTAATTATTGTAATACAAGAATCGAAAGATTTAATTTAAGCTTAAATTCAACACATTTGTAATAAGATGTAAATTAGACTTTAATTACAAAAAATAACTGCTTAATCTAATTAAATTATAAGCCCTAATGCACCCTAACAAAATCAATATATGATTCAAAAAATTAAATATGTTTTCTACAATTAAATTTCAAACCTTAATTCAACCACAATCAAATTAATTCATTGTAAAAAACAAGGATAACCAATATTTCTTCTCCATTTTCTCCAATTGAATTAAAACAAATCAATTTGCACTAATCTAAACCCTAATTCAACTCAAAAAAAATGGCAATCCATTATAAAAAAAACAACGATATTACTTACATTCATATATTTCATCAATTATTTGTAATTAAACGCCACGTACGCTCCAAAGATAATTTAATTAAACATTTTACATTTACGCTTAATATTAATTCACGCAAGTTGAAAAAGTTTAATCGTAAAAAGTTAAATTGAAATTTCATAGAACGAACGAAGATAAAAACTACGAAATACGTGTTTAAGCCTACGCATCGATAGATTAAAGATTTAAATGCAACATTTTGGATATTGTAGTATTGTTGTGCAATATTCCTGATCTTTATCTATCAACCTCCCACCGATTGGCCGTATATACGAATTCTTTACGTCGACAATCGGTCATCATATACCCTCAGTTCTCAAATTTCATTTTCTATTAGATAGATCTAGGGTTTCGCAATTCCTTCATAAATTTCAGGGTTTAAGATCCATTGCAATTCCAGGCTAAATACTTCACCTCATCGATCGATCGAGAAGTCAGTCAATCCAAGTTTTATGTGACCTCGCTTTACATCACTTTGATTTGATTTGAAACAATGCCGTTCAAGACTGGAAATGCGTCGATTAGGGATCGGACACATGAGTTCTTAGGGATTGCGGAGAGAGTGAAAAAGTCCTATTCCGGCCCAAGCAGCAGCGGATCAAAGCCGGAGGTGCCGCCGAGATCTGCGGTGGCGATGCAATCGGATTTCAATCGGAGAGCGTCCAAAATTGGGTATGGGATTCATCAGACGTCGCAAAAGCTATCTAAGCTCGCTAAATGTGAGTATGATTCTCTCGTTTTTTATTGTTTTTATTTTTGAGTAACGTGTGGATCTCGTCGAGATATACCAAATTGATCATCTCCGTGTCGGTTTGTTTCTGCAAAATTGAACAGTAATTGGTTGATTATGTGTTGAATTGCACATCTAATAGAGTTTGTAGGAAGAAATGTTCAACAAATGGCTGGTAATTGTTTTGTCGTGATTTCAGTAGTGGATATATTATTGCTTGATGTCTTTGGGGTTATGTGAGTTTGGACGGAATTGGGGATGATCGAATGCCACTTGGTGTTCATTTGCCTACACACTAAATGATAGTTTGGAGAATGGGCCACACTGGTAATTGTTGGTTTAAGGTGATGATATTTCTCTGTATTTTGGGTACTTCAAGTCGTATGTTCCTGGTTAAATTGGTGAATATGGTAAAGCACGATTGGCTAGTAATAAATTGAATCTCTGATTTTATTTGATATTTGTTCACTGAACAATTGATTCCATTTATATGTTCATGTCAATGTTACCACCATGTTATGTGGTTAGATATGTATCATTATATAGGGCTTCCTGGAGTATTTATTGTATACCTTCGCTTATAACACCTATACCATACCACTCCTCCGCTCCAAAGAAAACTTACTAAGTGCTTGCTTGCTCTAGGATTAAGGAAAATTGATAAAACAACTAGTTTGTGAGTTATTATATTGATGAAGTTGTAAGTGGATGGTTAAGTATGGGAGGGGGTGAATAAAGTAGGAATGATAAAAAATAAATAAGGGACGAGTGAGGTAATAAACCTTCCTTTTATGGGTTTGGAAGTTGGTAATGGAACACAAAAAATAGAAAGTTAAGAAGTTTTTAATGGAACGGAAGGAGTAAGAGGTAAGCTGCCATCTGGAAAGTGACTCCTAAAACATATTTAGCATGAGCTGGAATGGGTTGATTGGAAGACTATGGAATTCTATTCTTAGCATTATCTTCTTTTTTCCCCACATAGTAACGATCTGCAGCCCTCCCCCCTTTCCAGTGAAATGAATAGCAGAAGCTAGAAGTATTGTTTGGCTGTTTATTTTGTCTCTGTGATCTTGAGTTCATGTGTTATCCCATCTCTTATGAAACAGTGTGACTAGAAAGTTCTTGATAAATAAGTAGATAATAATTTAGTGAATAGATGCCACAGTGTGATTGAAGTCGAAGTCGGATTGTTTGCAAGTAACATGGAAGTTAATAATCCACGATTACGTTTAAATATATTTTGGAGAAACAGTATTGGAGTAATTAATCAGAACTAATGTTTCGAATCACTTTTAAACAAATAAAATTCAACAGAACAGAACAAGCTAGAAGCAGCTGCAGGAGGCTGATTTAAACCTGCTAATTTCCGGGGAAGTAGTAACTTAATTTTTTTTTTTAAATCCGAGAACTACTTTTTTATACATAAAAAAAGCTTTAAAGCAGATAGAATGATCTTCATAAATTATTTCAAGTTTTGAACCTCATTTTAACAAACCCGAGAACTTTCAAGACAATGAATTAGCTTATTGTATCTTACGGTTATCACCAAATTTATAAGTTCTACTTCTATTTTGATGCAATTGCAAAGATAACATAATTGTTCATCTTGTTATGGAGGGGGACGTTAAATAATACTGAGTTACCATTCCTGAAAGGTGAAATTTCTCTTATAATATTGGGATGTGCTTGATTGGTTCCGAACAGAGGGTTTATTATACTTTAATTTGGAGCTTCATATTCTTGTCTAGTTTGCATTTCCTAGATGTAGTGCTGAACCTTCTTCCTTTCTTTCTAAATATATCTATCTGTTTTGTAATTATAATCCTCAGTCTGGAGTCACGGTGACACTGATAATTCAATTCTGTCTATTTCAGTGGCAAAGCGGACATCAGTTTTTGACGACCCTACAATGGAAATCCAGGAACTAACTGCAGTCATAAAGCAAGATATACAAGCTCTGAATTCCGCAGTGGTGGAACTACAGTTCTTCCGCAACAACGACGGTGGAACTGTGTCCACTGACACCACGACCCATTCTACAACAGTTGTTGACAATTTAAAGAGTCGTCTGATGAGCACAACCAAGGAGTTCAAGGAAGTTTTGACCCTGAGAACTGAGGTTTGAACCAGAAATTAATCTGAACTTGTTATCCTTATTTTACCATCTTTAATTTATGGATGAGCTTGTTGAATTTTATGTTACATTAAAATAGTCAGTAGCATGATGATTTATTTCATTTTTCCGCAGAACTTGAAAGTTCACGAAAACAGAAGACAGTTGTTCTCTTCTTCAGCTTCCAAGAATCCTACAAATCCATTTGTTCGCCAGCGTCCTTTGGCTAAGTCTGCTGCCAGTACTTCAGCTGCCCCTGCTCTTCCTTGGGCAAATGGATCACAGTCCTCATCTCAGATGTTTCCCAAGTATATATTGTCCATTGAATGTTTTCCAGTTTACTTTCCATTATCTACTCCTCCATCTGGGTCTTAGAAAGTAAAAGCTGCATGTATGGTGTTTATATCAAGCATATATTAGATGGTTGACTTAGCTACAAAAATCGTTTCTTATCAAGTATGAGATCTGATGCTGTTGTATTTTCTGTACAAAGATCAATATGTAGCAGAATTAACCATGAAATGAACTGATTGTTTCTGCCACCAGAACTTACTGTTACGTTAATCCTCTACTGACAGGAGTCAGGTGGATGGTGATTCTCAGCCTTACTGCAGCAGCAACAAAATCAACAGCAACAGCAATTGGCACCACTTCAGGATAGTTACATGCAGAGTAGAGCTGAGGCTCTTCAAAATGTGGAATCAACTATTCATGAGCTCAGCAGTATCTTCAATCAGCTAGCTACCTTGGTTTCTGAGCAAGGAGAGATTGCAATCAGGTTTGTCCATGGACATATTTTATTACTCTCTGTCCCACTCATTTCTTTATGTTTTCCTTCTTTTGCAACCTTTTTTTACTGCTTTATATGGGTCCACCACTCAGAACATATAAGAATTCATTGGGAAGGAGGGATTACATTTATTTCATTAAAATGGTATAATTAAACTTTGGGCAGGTGGCCGAATTTAAATCAGCAATGGGAGTATGGGACCCAAAATTGTTTTTTAAATTTTTGAACAGATGTGAAATGAAAATGGTCAGCTTTCTTATATAATAATAATAATAATAATAATAATAATAATAAAAGGTCCTTGTATCTGTATCCGTCCGTGTTCTTCCTAGGTCTAAGTAGAGATTCAGGGTTTTTTTTTTTTTTTTAAATTTAAGTTTAGGCTTTTGATCTGAGAGTTGATATACACACATGAGCTAACGAGTTTAACAATGTTCTGTTTGATTCAGTTCTTTAGGCTATCGAGCCTTATGTAGCCCAGCTCGGTTCGAGGTTGAATTTGAACAAGCTGGAGCCGAGCATGAATAGTTCATTTACAACTCAGTCCGCTTACATCCCAGGAATTTCTTTTTTGATATACTACAATGTGACAAAGGCTACTTTTGATGCACTAGAAATGATACACTATAATGGTATTGTCCGATTTTAATACAAAACAACACTATTGGAATTTTGATACTTTGATCAATTTTCGGCTAAATTGATGATGTGGCAGTCTATGAATTTTCCCTCTAAATACTCTATTTTGACCGTATTTCTTCTAATTTTGACAAAAAAAATAAAATAAAATCATTTACCTGGACAAGTGTTGCACTAAAATGGAGTTGCAAAAGAAAATTCACTGCCATGGAAGTAATTATAAAAAAAATTGAAAAATAATCATTATGTGGATAATTCCTTCACAATTTTGTAGATTATATTTTTCGCTAAACTTTTATGTTTTTTTGAAAATTTTCATTTTTACTGTAATTAATTATTTTTTTATATTGTTTATGTTGAATTTAGAATTTGTTTTGCATGTTTTTGAAATTTAAAATCCAGATTTAATGAGACGGCGACACGTGTCCATGTAAATGATTTTTTTTGGTCAAAATTAGAAGAAATACGGTCAAAATACGGTATTTGGAGGGAAATTTTGTACTTAGATTGACACATCATTAATTTGGCTGGAAAATTGACAGAGTATCAAAATTCCAATAATGTTGTGCTGTATTGAAATTGGACAAAACCTGACAAAACCATTCTAGTTTATCTCAAAAGTGGACAGGTCTCACCAGAAGTGGCTGGCTAGTTAGTATCATGGTGACTGTAAGTTGTATTTCAAACTTATGTTACTTGATGAGCAAGCTTGTTGAAACAAGAACAATATTCACTGATGAATGTTATCTTATGATGTTTTCAAGTTCTCGAATTGTAAGAGGCAACAAGTTTTAGAAATTGAGATCAAGATAACCAAAAAATGCAAAATCTAAATGTCATTTAATTTCGTTGCAACCTTTCAATGATGAATGTTAATTTATGGTATTTCCAAATTCTGGAATTTGTAAGAGGCAACTTGTGGAAATTGAGATATGCTATCTTTAACCAAAAACTACGCCTTTTAATGTTAAATCAACTCTGTTGCTGTTTAATTTTACTGGAGGCCAGATGAACTTTGACATCTGAATGTGTATAATGCTAAGCTGACATTATTCTAATCATAACAATCTTTTGTATGCCTCTTTTCGGAAGTCGAGGCCTCTTGCTAATAATGTAAAGATGCTGTGAATGTCATTGTATGTTTCAACGCATCTATTCTGGGTTGTGCATCAGCTGAACTTTGAACATGTAAATGACATGCTATAAACCCAGATTATTGTAATGGAATTACTGTACATATTGGTATGCTACTGGAGCTGGTTTCACAAGCTTATTTTCTCCACATGACATTGATTCTATATTTTACCGAGATTTTGAGCATTTAGAAATTATATTGTAGGATTGATGAGAACATGGAAGATACGTTGACTAATGTTGAAGGAGCGCAAGGTGCTCTGCTCAAGTATCTGAATAGCATATCTTCCAATCGATGGCTGATGATCAAGATATTCTTTGTATTAATTTTCTTTCTCATGATATTCCTATTCTTTGTGGCATAGTGAAAGTTTGCAAACTCCGCAATCATATGGGAATGAGAAACTGTATTTTAAAACGATGATAAGGTCTGTTTGGTTAGTCCAAAATCTTTTTCCTAGTTGCCTATTCTGTTTTGTATTGTATATCACAAACTGCAGCTGTATAATTTGTTAATGAGCTACTTGTCATGTTTTGTGTACTGAGTAATAGTGTGTTCTCAATGGAGTATAAATCTAAGGATTAGTTCTCTTCTGTCTTCCCAATTTGTTTTCTTTTATGTTGTGGAGAAAATATGGTCGGAGTGTTTGGTTACAAACCTAATACATAAGGGATGATGTGAGGAAATTGCATCATGGCGACTCACAGTGGGCTGCAGGAAGTTGATGGTGGTCGCCTGTCGACCGCAAAGAAAGAGAGTTCTCGAATTGGGTTTTTCCGCATGTCATGCTAGAACCTCATTTCTAAACCTATCATACTCATCAAGGGCGCCTGTGCACAAAATTTTCAAGATAAATAAGAATCTTGGGGTCTCATAATCAGGAACAACTCAATGAGGGTCTCAGACTACAATGCATATCTCTTGAGAAAACCACCATCGGAAAGTGAAACTCCAAAACTCTAGTCACAACAAGAAAACAGAAGACTTCGCAGCTCACAAGCATATTATATCAACAGAAGAATCAAGAAGAGGAATCAAGGTCGACACTCGCCATCTTTTAACGGTTTAGTTGTCTCAAACATGTTTTCAATTAAGTTTACGCTTATTTACTTTTAGTTATGTCGCACTAACTTACTTATGTAAGGGTTAGCAGGATCTTTAATTACATGGTTTATATATGATGGAATAGTTCTAGTATCTATGTTGGTTATGCGATTGCTGCTCATTTCGTGTCATTTCGAGATAAGATGCATGATTATTTGTGTTTACCATGTGAGCATGAGTATTCGCTATGCGCTTAAATTAGAGATGTCACCGTGTCAATTAGTTGATATTCTCCGAGGTTTGTTGTTGAGTGCCATCGGTGATCGCTGAACTAGACGATAGTCTACATAGGTATCTTCCGATTGCACCTTATGATATGACAATTAAATGTGCGATTTTGACGCTTGACCTCGCTTTTTGCCCAAGATTCAATATTCAGATTATTATTATGGCCTACTACCAACTTCTTGCATTTTTGTAGGTGATGATTGCATTTTTGAGGAACTGCACGATTTTCGGTGCCAAAACGTCATATTTGTGTGAAATCGAGTAAATTCGCTGATTTGGCCGTTGCACGGAGTTCGAGTTGTCAAAACATGTCATGTGACCAACCAATGTGAAGATAATTAAGGATGCTACAATATTGTAGAAGACCACTTTTCGAGGAAACGGTTATTTAAACCCAAATCAAGAACGAAGAAAAACATGAGGAAATCGAAGCTTGGGTCGACCACGTAAGCCTCTCTGCACCCATCGTCAATCGTAGTGAAGGGGAATATTCTAGAAAAAGGATTTTCGTGGCCTGTCAGGCTAGAGCCCGCCTTTCTAACCTTCCTTAATGATGAATGGCGGCCGGAGCTCGAGATTTACAGTATAAATAAGACCCTTGGGGTCTCATAATCATTCACCGCTTCCCAAAACAAATTCTCCCGAGAGAGAACCAATCATCGGGAAGTGAAACCCCAAACCGATGGCCGCCGACACCTAGAAGGAGGAAACCCTAGAAGCAACACGAAGACATAAGAGACGTTCTTCTTTTCTCAAGGACCTCAACTCCTCGACATCTATTAGGAGGAAACTTGTTCTTGAAAACACTTGTTTCTTTAAGGTATCCGAAAGAGGTATCCGAGGAGACATTTCTTTAGTCTTCGAATCTTGTGTAATTTCTTGATCTTCAAAATCGAGTTATTCATTGGATGCTTCCTTTTCGTCTTCTTCAAAAATATAAAATTACATATGGAGACCAACATCCAAAACAAGATTTGCTAGACTAACATACTCAGAAGTTTCTTCTTTACAATGTTTAAGTGAACTAAGAGTACTACTTACCTTTCCGAGCTAAGATAAGTCATCGGGTTCACGATCAAAATCTAAACAGATATTCCTAACATTGCATGCTGGGGTCAGGTCATCAACCTTACATACTCAATATGAGCATCTTCAGGCTTTGGTGGTAGCACTCTACCAAACTTGATATCCCTTTTCCTCTTCTGTTTGGAGTTCAAGCCTTTCATAGAGGGGTCTTCAGATGGGGTACCTTGCTGAATTGACTTGTGTTTCCAGAAGGTGTCCTTGCTGCTATAGGAATTGCAGCTATATGTTCAGACATGCTGCTTGCTGCTTGTTCTTCTTTTCCTGTGAAGAGGGTTTATGTCTTTCTCTTCATCTTCATCACCATCATCAGAATGATATATGACCAATTCCTTGCAGCTGTTTCTTGCTTCTTCGATTTATGTCTATAGTAGAATACTATGGGTAGCTAACTTTCTGTGAATCGTCGAAACTCTATTATGCTACTTCTTTATATGCCGGATTATATTAATGAAATAGTTCTTATACGTAAATCGTGATTATACAACTCTATATATTCTTTGTGGTGTGATGTTCTACCGAGTGACACAGTAGTTTCATTAAATTAGGGAGTAGTTTTCATTGAACTAGGGCTGTTCATTAAACCGAAACCGAAAATTTCGGTAACTATATTTCTGTGAACCGAAAACCGAACCGAGAATTATTTTTCGTTCGGTATAATACCGAAAAATTTCGGTTTCGGTACGGTTTTTACCGAAAAAATCGAGATTTTATAATTTAGGCAAAATGACTCAGAATTGGCAAAATCAACACAGATCCATTTACAGCCTTTCATATAACCGAATCTAGAGAGGTAGAGCATGAAAGTGCCTGGACAATTAAGCATAAACAGCGTAATGAATCTTTCTCTCTTCATTGGATCTGATCTTGCCTTCTTGCTAACTCTGAAGCTCAAAAGAGAAATGAAGGCCTTAGTGATCGAGATGTGGTTCTCTTCTTCTCGTTTCTGCCTCTCCACGATCATGTGAAGATCGATTCAATCGTAGGATTCTCCATTAGCTAAAGAAGAGGGAGAGAGAGAGGAGGAGAGGAGACGAGGAAGAGAGATGAAGTGTGAAATTGTGATAAATGAATTTGGGATGGATCGACACCGGAGGTCGAGTAATATGTATTAGGGTTTGTTATTACTTGTGCAAATTGCAAAATTGTCCCTATATTTATAATATATCGATTTTTGGTACAAATCAAATTTTTCGATTTTATACCGAAACCTAAATGATAAAATATGTTGCATCAAAACCAACCCTTTTTTCCTAGATTTATTTTTCGTTCGATTCGTTCGGTTTTTTTGATTTTTTGAACAAATTCTACATCGAATCGAGTAGGGTATTCTTACCGATCGCTTGGTATTATAGTATTATGCCTCATTGTTAGAGATAAACGCGTAGGATAATTGCTAGAAGTTGGGAGTAGTATAGTACGAGGGTGGTTTGGGTCCTTTACGCTCAACCACCATCAATTACATCAAGAGAATTATGGTTTTTTGCTAATTAATCAACCTGCAACTGCTTACTTTAATCATTCGATGTCTCACGCGAAATCAAAACGATACTTGTTTGTTCCTATGCTAAGTATTCGTGGATAATGACATCCCGGGTTAACTTACTACTATTAATGTGTGTTTGTGAGTTTCCGACAATTATAAATTTAATCTTTAATTGCAATTGAGAATCAGTACTACAACGCATTCAAATTCTCAAGTGCACATCAAAATTTGGTGTCGCTGCGGGGACACTTGACCGCCAAGCAAGTTTCGATCATCCGAGATAAATTTAAATATTTCTTTCGCTTATTTAACGACTATCTTTCAATTCAGTATAGCATAAACCCAAAAAATTATATATATAACATGTTGAAATCGATTTTCAGATAGTTCGCTTCATATCAAAACCCAAAATCCGTAACTTTAGATTTCTGTTTATTATCTTTCTAGTATTATCTATCGTCTTTATGCAAGGCAGGAGAAGTGCGGGAACACCGGTAGTACCGTTTAAAGACGACATAGACAAGCTTGAAAGGCGAAAACTGTTTACCACCTGTTAGGAATATCTGTTTAGATTTTGATCAGTAAACCATAATGACTTATCTTAGCTCAGAAAGGTAACTAGTACTCTTAGTTCACTTGAACATTGTAAAAGAGAAAGCTCACTGAGTATGTTAGTCTAGCAAATCTGGTATATGATGTTAGGTCTCTGAATGTATTTTTTATATCTTTAAAAGAAGACTAAGAAGGAAGCATCTAACTGAAGAACTCTTTTATTGAAGATCAGAAGACTGCACAAGATTGCTGAAGACTAAGGATAAAAGTGCCCTCAGATGCTTGGCTCAGATACCTTGGAGAAACTAAGTGTCTGAGAGACAAACGTTTCAATAAGTATCTGAAGCACTATAGGTCACTGAGAAAGGACTTGCAAAGCCTCAGATAGCTTGAATTGTTCCGTTGACACTACATGAAAAAAGTTGGTACAGTGCATTAATTACGCAGACATAGATGTCTGAACAAAAAGAGAAAATCTCTGAAAAGAGACAAAGCTCACTGCCGTACTAACTTCAGATATCGTTAGTTTGAATTTCATTGAGCCTAACGGATAGTAATTCAAACGGCCTGATTTTCAACTATAAATATCACCATTTAGAATGCTTGAAAACACACCTTAGACTGAACTTCAATTGCAATATACTCTCAAGCATACAAGCCTTCTACCTACTTAATCTCTAGCTTACTGTTGCGACTAAAGCTCTTGAATTCTAAGTTGCACGAAAGTTCTAAGTGTCCTGATCCTTAACAAGAATTGTATATTGTGAAGGAGTTGAATCCAGAAGATATAGTTGCAACATATATTTGTGATTCATTCTCATGAACAAGATCAAGACTTGGGTCAGTAAAGAACAAGTTACCATACATTGAAAAGTGTATTAAGTTATCTTGATTCTACAGAGCACTCCTACATAACTGTAAAAGTTATTAAGAGCCTGCTCACCTGACAAACTACCATAAGCAAAAACTCCACACCAAGGCCGAAAGATAGGAAGTACTTAGTTTGGGAAACTAAGGAATAGCTCAAAGGTTACTGAGTAGAGGAAGTACTTGGTTGGGAAACTCAGGGAATAACTCAGGGGGAACACTTGGTTGGGAACCTAGTGTCAAAGGGATCAAGAGATAGGATTTGTAAGGAGAACTCATAATCTTATCTTAGTGAATTCAAATCCTGAGAAAGGGCGAGTGGATTAGTTGAGGGATTACGCCACCCTCAGATACCACTATAAAAGCTTTGTGTTATTTACTTACTGCACTTACTTTCTGTATTTATTATACCTTGCTGAGTATTTACACATTTATAGCTTTCGTCAGCACGCACTTATCTCAAAAGACTTCCGCTCCGAGACTAAGTATCGATACCTTCAAAAGTATATGAGAAACTGTTTTTTTGGTCAAAAGTTTGAAAAGACTATTCAACCCCCCTCCCCTCTAGTCTTTTACTTTGTCTTTATCTGGACCAACAAGTGGTATCCGAGCGGGAGGTTCCCAAGCCTTCTGCACTGAACCTAAATCCTAGATAAGTGCCCACTAACGGCTTACCCCCCGAACTTGATTTGTTTGTTTAGTATGTTTATTGCAGGATTTCTTTAAGCGATGCTCCCGTTTTCAAGCCAGAGAACTATGAGAAATGGAAGAACAACATGATGCTTCACCGAAGCTATCAAAGGATTTAAATGATCGGGTTATAAAGAATTGCCCCATTGTCATTCAACGTGAGAAGCAAGTCATTGAAGTTTCAAATGGTCGAGACAAGGAACCCATCGACACATGTCACGGTTCCTCCACATCCGCGAATCGCAAGTACTAGACCAACTGGAGAAATTGTCTATGAGCCAAAGCCTGCATAAATCGACATCGGAAGATTCCAAGAGAAATAGGCTAGATGGTCAAGCAAGAAACATCATCATATCGCTCTACCTGCATCACATAAGTGCAAACTGTGTGCAAAAACGCAAAAGAGGCCTGGTCACTAATTGATGAAGAAATCTGTGCCGGCACTGAGAAAACCAAGGAAAGCAAGTTCGAAGTTTTGATGCTCAAATTCCAAAACTTTAAACAAGGTCCCACTGAGACACTTGAGGAACTTGATTTCAGGTTTACAACACTGATGAGTGAAATGGCTATACTTGGTGAAAGTGAGAGATAATCTAACTCTGAAAAGGTTAAGACTATCGTAAGAAGCTTGAATCAAAACTGGGAACATACTCTATTTCAACCAAGGAATGCCTAACATCACTCCAGTGGAGCTTTTCTCACATTTGGCAACTGTCAACTATGAGACTAAGCAAAGAGGACATATAACTGCTGAAACATCGCACAATGTTGCTCTAGTAACTCAAGGTACTTCTGAAAAGAAGGATACCGAAGAGGTGATTGAGAAAAATGCTCTTGCTGTAAAGCATATGAGAAAGTACGCCAGTCAAGAGATTGAAAGAAGAAGGACCAAAGAGAAGCTGAAAAAGCATTTAGGTCCCAACTATCACCAGTACAAAAGTATGTAACTGACTAACTCGCTCAACAAGCCTGCTTAGTAAGCATCGAGTCGAGGAGCGTAAATCGAACGATATCCGCTTCTATCGTAAACCGGTCATTTTAAAAGGGATTGCCCGCCACAACAAGCTAAAGACAGTGACAAGAAAGATAGGAGAAATTTCAAGAGAAGTCGAGCTATGCTCACCGAGGAAAGGAAAAGCTTCAAATCCAACCGATGCTCTTGATCTTGACTCTGAGTCTGACGATGAAGATTCAGATGATTCTAAACTTCCACCAATGGAGTTGTGTGCCATCACTCATGATTTGGTTGACTTTGGTCAAAAGAAGAAGGAAATGTGTGGGGTTGCTGAGGAGATCGATCCAGATTGCTCCAAATTGAGCCATGCCTAATGGCTGATGAGGTAACCACTATTTCTCGATTTATAAACTATGAGAGTGATGAGGAGGAATCAAAGATCTAGAACACCTCGTAATGTAACTTGATCTTTATGAAAGAGAATTTATGGTTGTCCAAGCTAGAACCAAAATTCTTGAGGTAAAAAGAAATCTCTTGAAAGGTGTGTTCACAAGTGCGTAAGCTATATGAGACAAAGGATGTCGCAAATGCATTTCTCAAAGCACAAATAGTCGAGACACAGGAAAGTTACACGAAGAGGCAATGAATATACTTCAAAAGAAGTGTGAAGGTCTTCTTTTGATAATGAGGAACTCAAAATAAAGAATTATCCTTCCAATCTTATGACAAAGCTTAGACACTCTCAATCAAGTACACTCTTACCTAAGAGATCCTTCAGAGAAAGGAGGACTTGGGCTAGACACACAAACAAATTGTTCTACCACCAACAAGAATGATGAAAGAATGACATTTGTTAGTGGTCGCTAAGGTGGTTCCAAACAACTTATAGGATTGGTCGAAGCTAAGGTTGTTGACAAAGGAAAAAACAAATATGCACAAACCTTTGAGGGAAAACAAGTCCCAAAGATCCGTGAATGCTCCTCAGAAGGGACATCACACCGAAAAGTGTAATCACCCATAGTGCTACATCTCTCTAAATTGAAGATTGCTTGAGTTGGAAAATTCTCTAATGTCACGCTCGAAAGAAAATGACCCAGAGATTAGTAAGGCCATGAGAGAAGGTCTCGCAAAGACACAGTGCTCGAAATGGTATTGCCACGGCCATCGGAAACAACTTGTTCGTGAGTATAAACTAGAGCAAGAACGATGGATAAAAGCTAGGGTTGCTCAAAGAAATTATCGGTGGAAGAAAGAACATGCCATAAGCAATCAATGTCGTGGCTAGAAGAAATCATAGAAAGCTGACTCAAAGAATCGACAGTATCCGAAGCACCACGAGGAGCACCAAGGAACACACCTAGAAGGAAAATAGTTCTTGATAATAATGATACTAATCATTCACCTAGAATTCCTCCTTATGTTCCTTAGACAAAAGAATGTCCCTAAGAAATTCAAGAAATGTGGATTCCTTACCGAGATACTTTAATCTAGATGGTTCCATTGTTGGAATGAGAATCTAACTCCTTGTTTCCCTGCTTTTTGTAGAACACTAAAGAAGAATCCAACGTGGAACTTCAGTGGATATGGGAAGCACATGATAGGAGACAAAGCAAATCTGGTTAACTACAAAGTTTGTGATACAGGACCAGATATCAGGTTTGCTGGAGGAGAAGTGAATCCAACTGTAGGATTTGGAGATCTGAAGTTGGGAGCCCTTACAATCACTGGAGTACTGCATGTAGAGGGATTGAAATATAATCTTCTCAGCATGTGTCAATTCGCTGACAAGGGGTTCTCAATGAAGATCAAATCAAATCTCCGCAAACTGATTGAAAATTAGTCAAAGGTGTCTTGGTAGCTAGGCGGAAAGGAAGTCTCTATGTTGTTGACTGGCATCTTCCACAACCAAGAATTCTCATGGTGAGTCAATCTGTTACATCAAGAAAATTGACTATGGGACAAAAGGATGAGTCACTTGAATTTCAAAACTCTGAATAAGCTAGCCAAGAAAGATTTGGTTGTTGGATTACAAAAAATGGCATACAAAATGGATGGTGTATGTTCAACTTGCCAATTAGGGAAACAAGCCAAAATTTCCAAAATATCTTTCAAGTCTAAAACTAGACATTCCAAGCAGTGAGGCCACTACAATCGTTACTGCTAATGGATCTCTTTCGAGTCCTTAGTAACTAGTTATGCAGAAAGAAGTATGGTCCGTTGTTGTAGATGACTACTCAAGATTCACTTGGGTTGTTTTGCTCAAATGTAACCGATCGCAAGGTCGAGATACCAAACCTCAAGAATA
Source organism: Plantago major (assembly GCA_026545765.1). Taxonomy (NCBI): domain Eukaryota; kingdom Viridiplantae; phylum Streptophyta; class Magnoliopsida; order Lamiales; family Plantaginaceae; genus Plantago; species Plantago major. Next base: position 27,702 of record JAIFAC010000075.1, read on the forward strand.
AGCTTGAAAGTCATGAAAATGACAAGGTATCTGTGATCGTAATGTAACATGGTAATGAGTTTGTAAAACAGTACATTAAAGAGTTTTGTACTTGAAAACGTATACAATATCAACTATCTTCAGTAAGGAAACCTCAACAAAATGGTGTTGCTGAAAGGAAGAATATGACCCTAGAAGAGGCAGCAAGAACAATGCTTACTGACAATGAAATAAGTGAAATCTATTGGGTTGAAGTCAGAATACAACATGCTACACTCGTAATAGATGTTTGATTAACAAACACCATGATAAGACTCCTTATGAGTTATTGATTGGCAGACATTTTTAAGGGTGTTTGGTTGCGATGTTTTGTTCTTAACAATGGTAAAGAATATCTAAGAACATTTCAACCAAAGGCGTATGAAGGAGTATTTCTTATTCAATGAATAGCAAAGGTTACGGTTACAACAAAGGACACAAAAGATTGAAGAATCATCATGTAGTATTCTATGAAGGAAACAAAAAGTACCTTGAATGAAGAAAGAACAGATAGGTTCAAAGAACTTATGATCAAAGATTCCAACAAGAATCTCCAAAGGAAAATGATTTTGTCATTCGCTTAGAAGATGAGTCCGGCCAAGAAAGGTAACCATCGCAGTAACAACCAGATGACTGATAAAGATGATGAAGAATTTCCTATGGAAATTCGTAAATGGATCAAGTCATTATGAATTCATTATGAAGAGGTATCCAGAAAGTATAAAGTTAAAAATAACTCGCTCGACATAACGACATCGAATAACGATATCCCAAGCACATCACATGTGCCCATATCTTAGATATCGATCAAGTATTTATCATAATCATAGTGATACAAAAATGAATAATATTGATAATGATCCTACTAGTTCTAAACCCATTATAAAATGGATAAGAGATCATCCTAAAGGACGGATAGGTCCTTGCATCAAGGGTAAGAACTAGGAGAGCAATTTCAAAATGCAAATTCTCTATGGATGTTTCATCTCGATATTCAACCTAAGACTATTGAAGAAGCATTAAAAGACCATGATCGATCTTAGCAATGCAAGAAGAGTTGGATCAATTTGGGAGAAACAAAGTCCGAAACTTGTTCCCTATATTGATGGAATATCCGCTATAGGAACTAAGTGGGTTTTCAGAAACAAGATGAATGAATCTGGTGAAATAACCAGAAACAAAGCAAGGTTGGTTGCCAAGGGATTCATCCAGACTGAAGGACTAGATTTTGATGAGTCATATACTCTAGTTGCAAGATTGGACGCAATCAGACTATTTCTAGCCGCTAAACCATAATGACTTTAAAGTTTACCAAATGGATGTCAAGAGTGCATTCCTGAATGGTGAATTTGCTGAGGAAGTCTATGTTGAGAAACCACCTGGTTTTGATGTTTCCTCAGAAAACAAGATGGTCTATCAGCTTCAGAAAGCTCTATATGGACTTAACAAGCTCCTAGAGCATGGTATGACACTTTGGCCAAGTACTTGCTGGGAAGTGGCTTCAAGAAAGGAGAAGTTAACAAAACTCTCTTTACATTGAACCATGATGGGAAACTACTCTTAGTACAAGTTTATGTTGATGACATAATCTTTGGATCTAAGGACAAACAGCTTTGTGAAGACTTTGCTGAGCTCATTAAAAGTAAATTTGAGATGAGCATGATGGGAAAATTGAATTATTTCCTAGGGTTGCAAGTCAAGCAACTTAATGATGGAATATTGATTAGGCAAACAATGTATGCTAAGGATATGCTCAATAAGTTTAATCTAAAGCCTTCTGAGAAGAATGCCAAGATACCTATGAGCATTGGAACCAAGATGACCTATACTGAATGTGACAAGAGTGTTGATGAACACAAGTATAGGAAATTAATTGTGTCTCTACTATACCTTACAACAAGAATACCATATATTCAATATGCAGTTGGTGTATTTGCAAGATTTCAGACAAATCCAATGCAATCACACTATAATACTGCTATGAAGATTCTAAGGTATGTTAAAGGTAAAGTAGATGTTGGATTGTGGTATCCAAAAGAAGGTGGCTTGAGTTTAGTTGGCTATTCAGATGCTGACTATGCTGGATCAATGCTCGATAGAAAAAGTACTTCAGGAACATTTCAATTTCTTGGTACTAGATTGATATCATGGTTCAGTAAGAAGCAAAACTCAATTGCTACATCAACCACAAAAGCAGAGTATATTGCTGCTGGGTGTTGTGCTTCACAAATCATGTGGATACAACAACAACTCAGAGACTATGAGATCAAGAAGATAAACTCCCATTTTCTGTGATAACACAAGTGCTATTGCCATAACTCAGAATCCTAAGTTTCATGCAAGAACAAAGTACATTGATGTTAGACACCACTTCATTAGAGATCATGTTGAAAAAGGCAATATTGAGATACTCAAGATTGGTACAGAAGATCAACTTGCAGATATCTTCACAAAGCTTCTGCAAGAAAGTAGATTCCTAACTTTGAGACATAGTCTTGGATTAATGGAACTACCAAGGTTCTAAATTGTTCACTAAGACGGGAACTCACTGAGCCAATAAGAGAGGAATAAGGGTTTCTAAGAAAGAAAGGCACTAAAAGAAGAAGGAGATATCTGAGATAGGTACTCAGATATCAAGGCTAATGGGAAAAAGTTGTTTAAAAAGGTATCTAAAATGGCTATTCAGAGACTTGAGGCCACTAAGTAAGGGGGAACACAAAAGGAGAGAAGTTGACCAAAAGTACAATCCGTCAGAAGTCAACTATCTCTTGTGTTTTAGAAAATTTCCATTCTTGTGATAATTTTCAAAGAATATTAGACGATTAATTAATAATCTCTGAAACTAGTTTGTCTCCTAGTTACAGGTTTCTGAGAGTCGAAAATGACTTAGTAAGCTATTAGCCAAATAACATTAATCAAGTATAATTACATATGTTGATTGATATCATTCGAGAAATCAATCCAAACCATTGAAAAATGGCGCTTGTAATTCAACGGTTCAGATGAGTCCATCTAGCCCACTCACGTAGAAACCAAGTAACTGGTGTGAAACTGCTTTTTCACCCACGCCTATGCAGACTACGAGATACATACATACAGAAGTCATCTGTATCGCTTGTACTTGTATTGCTATATAAAAGAGATTTTGGCAAAGCAAACACTTTCGCTAATCCCACATTTCACTTAGCACAAAACAAAGGAAATCCTTCACTCTTTCCCTGCTAATCTTCTCTTAATTCGTCTGAGATTCTGCTAAGTTTTTCAGCAAAGAATCACTTAATAGAATTCGACCTAAACCCCCTTGTTCTTACTTCTCTACATCTTCTATTTAAAGAGATGGCACGAAAGCGAGCTTCTTCATAGAAGTCCCAAGTCTCCACATCTGGTACTGCTGAAAAGCAACAGCAAGTGATTATGATAAAGGATCGATGAGTGGTTGGAAAATTCAACCCCTCTATGTGGAATACCAATTCGAAAGTACTATTGGGAGGAGTACTTGTTGATGAATACCGCCAGTAGAAAATAACCAAGATGTCAGAAGAGGGATTTCTTTACTTGAAAAGGTAAAGATTAAGCAGTTTTGCTCCGCAAAACCCTCTTTCGCATCCAAAATAGATGTGTTGGAATTCTGAAATAATTCCACTATCTTTGGAGAAGATGGCACTGAAGAAATCCACATCACTTCGCAGGTACAAGGTGTTGACATAAACCTTGATGAAAAATCCTTCTGTAATTTGTTTGCGTTACCCACCCAAGGTACTGATTACTACCCAGACACCACGAAAGAGACAACAGGTCACTTCTACACCAATAACATGAATCCTGACGAGGAGGATACTCCAGATATCTTCGACAAAGATCTTGTTCGAAGAAAACATCTTGTCGAAACTTGGAATTTGATAGCCCTTGTATTGCATAGATGCTTTGATTCAAACCACGGAGGAGCTGACCAAATCAACATGGAAAGATGGGGAATGATGGCATTCTTTTACACTCTAGAAGAAAGAAAGACTCCCTTCAACTGGGGGAAATACATCTTTCTGAGGTTTGTTGACAAACTTCGAGGCTTTGAGCCTATTATCCAAGGTGACCTTGCTGAGCCTAAGAAAATTATCAGCTTTGGTCTGAAGATATGCTACATTCTGGAACATCTTGGGATAAAGCTCAGAGGAAAGGAAGAAATTGCAAACAATGATCTTGTTTGCAAATACAATTGTGTGCTCAAGCAGAACTAGAAGAGGCCAGTAGAAGACGATTCTGGAGGAAAAAAGAAGGCATGTGCCTCAGAAACCACATCACAAGTGGATCTTACTACAAGGGTTTGAACATAGTGCTGAAGATACCACTGCCCCCACTCAAGCAGCACACCATAGTGCTGTAGGTACCACTCTTGATGCCAAGAGGGTAGATGTGTCCCAAGAAATCCCTGCTGAAGGAGTAGATTATTTGAACTTTGACCCATTCTTGGAAAAGAATGAGGTTGCTAAAGAAGTTCCTGCATCAAAGGTTGCTGAACAAGTAACCATGTCCAGAGGAAACACTTTACCAGGGTCATCCACACTGAAAGATTTGAAAGATGCCCTGATGAGTGATGCATATGTACATGATGACAATATCACTGCATCAGTACTAAATATTGTTGCTGATCTGAAGAGAACTATATCTAATGTTCCTTCTCCATCAAGATCCAGATCACCACAACCACAACAACCACAAGACTCCCAGGCTTCTGAATATCCAGAAAATGAATACTTAGTGCAAGCCTTTGAGAGCGTCAGGGAGCTGATGGTGTTGTTGAGTTAAATCCTGTGTTCGAACAGGTTCCCCAACTCCAATCTGGGAAGGATCAGTCAGGGGAGGCAACTGAGTCCAGAACTCAGGATAGGCTTGAAGTGCCCGAACTTCAAACAGAGATGTTGTCATGGGACAACAAGATCAAAGCATGGAGCTATCACATGTTCCAGAGACCAATCAGCCTGACATTGATTAGGTTACTGAATGGTTTAACTCTTTACTTGTGAAAATTTTCTGTGTTATATATTGTATCTCATAATTTTATTTTTGTTACAGGCTAAAAAAGAAACAAGAATTCAAGAGGAAGCTGCAAAGCTTGCCTTAGAGACTGAAAAGGAGGTTCTCACAACCTCAGTACCAAAGGAAACTGAGCCTGTGGAACAGGTATACTTAGTTTTCTAAGGCACACACACTTTTCAGGTATCTGAATTTACATAGTAACTAACTCTATGTTTGTTTCTTAAAGGCTCCAATTGAGAAGAGGAATGATGAGGCTGAAAAGCCTAAGTCATCAGAGAATCACTCAGAGACTCACCAAGTCCCTGAAGAACATGGAACTGAGCCTTCTGCTGAGAAGGTAGTCAACTCAGATATCTACAAATGTTCAAGTTTCTCTATGATCATTTCTCAAGTACTTAACACTTTCTACTCACAGATTCCAGAAGAAGTAGAAGTTGCTGAGGAAGAGGCCTCCAAGTCCCTTCAAGCAATGGAAATTGATGAGGCCCCCAAGCCCACATCACTGTAAAAATTGCGTAAATCGGACAAGTTTCGAGGAACACGATTCAACCTCCTCCGAGGAGGTATCCATTTACTCGATACACGATGTTCATAGCAAATTCTCCAAAATTTCTCTAAGTGTTAATTGACTTTTAAATTCTCAGGTACCAAAAGAAAAGGAAGTAGCTGAGGACAAGACTCCCAAGTCTCCCTCTCGCATAGAGATATTTGAGGGTCCTTCCACCTCAAGAGTTCAACTATCTGAGCCTGTTGATCTAATGCAGGTAACTCAGAGACTTGACATACCTTGCACTCATATATCTAATCTAGTTTTGATACTTAATCAAAACTCCTTTTTCTTTCAGGATGAGGGTACTTCCTAGCAATCTTCAACGGAAGTTACATCTGATGCTGATCTGCTTCAGTTGTTCAAAGACAGAGCTCTTCGTAACATCTTGCGCTTTTAGAAGATGGCAAAAGATAAGAAAGATGGATCTTGCAAAGCTCTTGGATGATCCTGTCATGAGGAAGAAAGCTGAACAACTGGAAACCTACATCCATGCATTGTTTCCTACTGAAAAGTATGAACATTCGACTTTGTTGAACCGTTTATTCAAGGACGTAGTAGCAGAACATTAAAGACTTCCAGAAAGTAGAAGCACAAGGATAAGGCTCGCTTCTAACCTCACCCTAGCACTGAAAACTCCATCAACACCTGCTGAATAAGAGGAAGTGGGAAGCAAGCCTGTGGCTATCAAAGAAGTGATAGATCTGCTATCTGATGAGGAGACGGACGAAAATGATGTGGAAATTCCCAAGTCTCCTAAGTCTTCTGATAAGGAAGATGATCCAAAGAATGATGAGGATGATACTGCACCACCGCCTAGTGCAGGAGGAGTTTCTGAACAACGCAATACCTCAGTTGCTGAAAAGCTTCCTGAGAAAAACAATACTCCTTCCCAATCTCCTCAGAGATCATCTAACCCTTCTCCATCAAAGTGACAAGATGAAGAAGTTGGGCAAGTTACTGATGACACCGCTCAGAAACTACAAGAAGTTGAGCAAAGGATAGCCCAACTAAAACACCTGATGGCAGAAGAGGAAGTTTTGCGCCTTGAGTTGGAAACCCAGGTTGCTGAAAAAGGGTCCAATCTGAAGAAGATTGAAAAGTTGTCTCACAAGGAAGCTGAAGCCTGTGCTGAGCAAAAACAACTACAACTTGATGCTCAGAAACTCATCGAAGAAATAGCTGCTGAGGAAGCTGCTGAGCTCAAGAAGAAGAATGCTAAAATAGCATGTGGTCCCTCTTCCTCTGGAAAATTGAAGAAACCCATGTCTGAAATGGTTGTTGGCCTTGGCAATGAAGACACATGGGAAGATGATAAAGAAGAAGAAGAGGATGACAATTTGAATGAAGAGGAGCGTGAGGATGCTGAACTGATCACATATCCTTCTAAAAGAACCTCCTCACTAGTGATCTTGGCATGGTCACGGATTTGGATAGCAAGTCTATGCAGGCGGCATATGACAGTGCTGACATGGCATCATCAAAGATTCAGGCAGTGGTTGCTGAAGTTTCCAAGTTGACCAACAAGGAAACTGGAATTGAGAAGCAAAATGAAGATCTCAGAAAGGAGATGCAGCAACTCACTGAGAACTACACCAGACTTCAAAGAAATTTTGAAGATTTATCAAAATCTTATGCCAAACCCCTTAGCAGTTTTGATCAGTCTCCAATGACTAAAGGGGAAGGAATTACAAGGAGAGTACAAGATAAGGGCAAAGAAAAGATGTATCCTGAAGAAGCCCAACCAAAACCCCAAGTCAAGAGATGCAGATGGTGACCACAAGGTCTAGGGCAAAGACCCAGATACCTCTAATAGCTGCCAAGAGCTCAAGGAGAGGAAGAAAAGACAGAGACTCTGAAGAAGAAGAAGGAGAGTTCTCTGAAAAGAGAAGGAAAATATGACAAGAAAGCTGCAAAGATCTTATGATCATAAATCAAGAGGAAGATGATGATGATGAAGATGACACTCATTGATGAGTCGGTTTTATACCGTCTCATTTGGTCTTTTTTACCGGCTTATTGTCATCCTTAGGTACAGTTTTTATTGGTTTTTTCTAGAGTATTTTTACTTGTTTCGTTCTTTGTGTATTTTGTAGGTATTTGGCTAAATCGCGCTAATTGAAGGCAAAATGGTTTATTTTACGTACATCTACAAGACATGGAGTTTTAAATGCCTCGTATGGATGCTAGAAGTGGAGCGGGAAGGCCAAAATACCAAGAATTGGAGCCAAAAGGAGTCAAAAGGGCAAAACGGTCATTCCAGGATGCCAGTTCTTGACTGGCGTACGCCAGTTGCACTCGAAGTTGCAACTGGCGACGCCAGTTCTTGAACTGGCATACGCCAATTACACTAGAGGTGCAACTGGCAATGCCAGTTTTGCAACTGGCGTCCGCTAGTTGCTTGGTTTCGTCGATTTTTTACGATTTGTTCTCCTAATTCGTTCAGACTTAGTTTTTCTACTTTCTATTAGTTAGAACGAGAGACAATTCCTTTCAATTATCATCTATGGTCAAGTTCTCATACTTTGATCTCAACCAAGACCTAATTTCCAAGGCAATTTACTATCTACGTAATTGAACCGATTTCTTCTTGTAATCCGATGATTGTCAATTGATTGGGAGCGTTATCTACATACTCTTTGCATCGATTCGATTCAGGTTCTCAATTCTACCTAGGGTTTGTGACACGAAGGGTAACAATTGTATTACCGTTCAAATCTTTGATTTTAGTATTAGATTATGTTTATTGCTTGTTTAAATACAATATTGATTATGTCTTCGCATATCATGAGTAGCCAAACACCCTGATTATGGGGTGGTGACAGATTCAACGTATGCTAGTTAGGGTACATGCGATTATATACATAAGATGCGATTTACTCTGTGCTATTTTGATTAATTGCGTATGTAATATTCTGTTTGATGTTCATTACGTCAAAATCACCAATAGATTAAGCATCTGATCACTTATAACAAAACGCCTTGTGTCTTGCTATATCTATTAGTTCGTTGCAAATAGTAATATCTACATTAGCTTATTAATTGTAGCTTAGTGGAATTGACGCCTTCACTAATGCTATATGTTTTCTAGAACAAAGTCAGTTAGTTCATTGTCATAGTTCTCCGTACCTTACGTGACATAAGGTGTCTGCCTAGAAGAGTCTAGAGCAGTGTAATAATCGGTAGAGCATGTCCCAGTGATAACTAGAGTAAATCGACGTTGTTATAGTTACATGTTTCCTGCTAGCTAGCTTGTCTTCTGTCACCACACCATAATTCTCCTCATTCATATCAATCTCGTTATGTTTAAATCTATTTTCTAGTTATTCTGCAAAGTAGTTTACTTTCACGTGGTTAATCATTCTGTTGCCGAAGCAACCAAACAATTTATCGCTTTCCACACTATGTTATTATTCGTAAACCGAGCTCAGCTTAGTTAAGTCCTTCGAGACCGACCTCGGGGTTAACTTCATTGCTCTATAAGTTTTCGTAGTGTTGAGAATTAATGCGGTTTCAGACATCCCTAAACAGGGATTGGATGATTGCAAACTCCGCAGGCGTTTATTTCCTTACACTCTAATTGGTGAGTCGAGACGGTGGTTGTATAAATGTGAACCTGACTCTCTGAAAACTTGGAAAGAAGTAGTCGCCGAGTTTATGAGAGAATATCTTCCCTACCACAAATTAGTAGAACTAAAGAGGAAGATCACTGAGTTTACTCAGGCTTGGGATGAGTCGTTCCATAAGGCTTGGGATCGATTTAAGGAAGCTAAGTATAACTGCCCTAACCATAGGCTTTCGCACGCCGACTTGGTGACACACTTCTATAATGGGTTGACTGAGCCATGCTAAGAATCAGTGGATATAGTCAGTCGTGGAGCAGGATGTAAAACATCGGCTGAACTTGAAGAGGTGTTTAAAACGCTAGCTGATACTTCGAATCGCAGAAGACGATCTCCAGTAAGGAACAACAAAACAGTCCAGCAGCCAGATTATCAGACTTTCGACATTAACATGGAGATAGCTGAATTGAGTAAACCGAAGACAGTATATCAAGCTGCAGGTGTTGAAACAGATCCAGATTATGTTACACCTGAGCAAGAAGTCGAAATTCGGTAAGCCATGGACGCTATGTCAGAAGTCTTTGTGATAACTAGTGCTAATCAAGCAGAGACTGACTCCAGAATTGCAGCTATTAGTGACTCAACGAAGGAGATCATCGCGTTGGCAGCACAGATCAGTAACTGTTATGACAGGGAAGACACAGAAGACCAGGAGGAAGAAGAGGTCTTTGCAGCACTACGAAGCGGGAAGGTAACAGAGCCGATTGTTCTTGAAATTACTGATTATTTACCTACTGTTTCAGGTACTACAGGTACATGTGCTAGAGATGAGCAGCCAGCCACCTCCGATGGCTCCTGGGTTAAGGAGAAGGAGAATAGAGGGGAGCCACAGCTCCATAAAAATCCGAATCCATACAGGCCCCCTACGTCATGTTCCTTTTCCTGGGCGTCTTAATGAGAAGACAGATGATAAAGATATCCTCACCAGTAACCCCCTATTTGATCGATTGTCGAAGGTCGAGATTAACATTCTCCTACTAGATATGATCAGAGATGTTCCTGCATGGTCGAAATTTTTCAAAAAATTAAGTACCAATAAACGGGTCTATCGAAGGGGGGCAAAGGAAGTCATGCCCGAGATAATGCGTATTTAAGTTAATCGAAAAGAAAAAGGACCCAGGAAGTTTCGTCATCAAGTATTGGTCTGGGAGATAACCACGTGGCCACGGCTATGTTAGACAATGGTGCAAGCATCAATCTGATGCCTTACGCTATTTACAAACCGCTGGGACATGGAGAAATCCAACCCACAGGTATGGTGGTACAAATGGCTGATCGCAGCGTGAAGCGTCCCTTGGGGATAATCAAGGATGTCCTAGTCAAGGTGGATAAGTTACTGGTACCAACGAACTTCGTCGTACTGAGGATGGAGAACACAGTCGGGACTGATCTGAAGAAGCAGGTGATTCTGCTGGGGAGGCCCATCTTAGCAACAACAAACGCTTTTGTTAGCGTTGCCTAGGGAATTGCCCACATGGAGGTGCTAGGAGAAAAGGTAACCATCTCTAGACAAACTAATGTTGGAGGTTTGAATTTAGAGGAATGTAATTTTCTAGATGCTTATGATTGCAATTTTTCTGATGAATGTGATGCATTAGTTTTGGACACTTATTTGCAAACCACCACTACGATAAGTTAGAGGCTGCCTTAACCCTTGAAACTAGAGAAGAACTGTGGGAAGACAGGGTAGTTGAGTATGTTGATTGCCTAGATAGTCGGAGTCGATACCGTTTGGGGAGGAAGTAGAGGGAGAGTAGAAAACTCTGGAACCCCCTCTAGAAGTTAAGGAACTTCTTAGCCATCTTAAGTAGACAGGGCCTAATTCTGGATTTCAGTCAACTTGTTGAGATCTAGCAATCTCTTCTTCCCGCTTGCATCCAGATCGCAGTTTAGAGTCTTAATGGCCCGCTATGCCATGTGCTCCACTTCAAAAGGTAGGTGGCATATCTTCCCGTATACAATCCTGTATGGGCTTGCTCCCAACATTGTTTTCAGTAGGTCGTCGGTATGCCCACAGAGCATTCGGCAAGGCATGAGACCAATCCTTCCTGCTCGGCTTAACCACTCTCTCCAATATAGCCTTGATCTGTCTGTTGCTCACCTCCACTTGCCCAGATGTTTGCAGATGATATGGAGTTGCTATCTTGTGCCGGATGTGAAACTTGCGCATACAGTCCGCAAATATCTTGTTGCAGAAATGCGTACCTCCATCGCTGATGATCATCTTCGGTGTCCAGTATCTGGCAAATATGTTCACCTTGAGAAACTTCAGCATCACCTGTGCGGCGTTTGTTCTTGTGGCTTGTGCCTCCACCCACTTCGAGACGTAGTCGACTGCAACCAGTATGTATTCATTCCCATCTGATTAGGAAAGGTTCCATGAAGTCTATATCCCAGATGTCGAAGATCTCTGCCACCAGATTGGTAGTCATAAGCATCTCGTCCCTTTTGGTGATGCTCCCTACTCTCTGGCACCTGTCACAGTTCTTGCAGAAGGTTATTGTGCCCTTGTAGATAGTCTCCCAGTAGAATCCAGATTGAAGGACTTTGTGGGCGGTTTTCCTTGGCTCATAATGCCCTCTACACTCAAATTCGTGATAGTGTCTCAGTATGCTCTCCTGCTTGTGCTCCGAAACACATCTTCTATAGACCATATCTCCTCCTTCATTGAACAAAGGCAGTGGCCCCCAGATGAAACCCCTGCTCTTTGTTATCAGAGCAATCTTCTCGGTTAGTGACCAATCCTTCTTTACACTCCACTTGTGAGGAAATTCACAATATCTACATACCACGGCTCCTTCTCAACACTGAAAACCTGCTCCCCAGGAAAATCATCATCAATTTCTTCTCCTTTGTTAGGCGTGGTGATTCTGGAGAGGTGATCTTGTGACACCCCTTTTTTTATCTTGCGTAATTTAAATATTACTTGGGCATGTCTAAATGTGAATTTAATTAGTACCTATGCATGTCCAATTTCTTGGTTTAATTGTTAAAAATGCATGTTTAATTGTAAATTCAATTTATTTGCTTTAGATGTTGCATTTTATGTGTGTGTCACATTTTAATTATGTACATTTGACCCTAAAATTGTACCAAACGTTTTTTACTCTTAAAAATCTGATTAATTATCATTAGTTAGTGAGTTTTAATGTTGGTGAAAAACTTGAAAGGTCACTATTAAATTTGGGTCAATTATTATTGGTTTTATCATGGTTTTTAAGTGATTTTAAGGCATTTAAATTGCCAATTACTCTTGGCTCTTCACCCTTTCATATTCCCTCATTCCCACCTATAAATAGCCTTATATGCAGCCCTCTTTTGCCCCAGCAACATTCTGAAAATTTTGCTAAAAAATAAATCCTCAAGTACTATCTTTTCTTAAAAGTTTATAGCAAGTTCATCTTGCAAGTACTTTCTAAGTTCTTGCTCTTTCTAACACTTGAAAAGGTGGGTGTTCTACAAAATTATTATATGTATACTATCAAAACCTGGAAGGTAGTTTAAATAATGTCTTATTCATATATATGTAATGCATGATTTTTCAAAACACATACTCTATTGCATAAAACTAATGGTAAACTGCTTTTGCATGCTTCCATTGCTTCAAAAGTATATATATGTATATGAATTTGTATTGTTTTGTTTGTTGACGGTTCAAGAAAGATGCATTTGGTTAAGGTTCATTAGCTTGTAGTTTGGTTAGTTGTGTCTAACGAACTACTTGTTGATTTCCTTTGCCCATTCCCTTTAAATCGAGTGATAGAAGCCTTCACCGATTTCTTGGTCGAGAATTCCACCCTTGATCATGACAAGGTACCATGTGGAGCTATAAGGCCTGTTTAATGTGGGGTTATAAGGAGCGGCATGAAATAAAGTTTCCCGAAAGTATATGATATTGAGCTTATTTTGGATTGTATATTCTTGAGTTTTATTATTGATATTTAATGGAATTTCAAAACAAAAAGCTTTGAACACTCATTGAGGTTTTTCTCACGCTTGTTTTGTTTCCTTCCTTGTAGGTGAGATTGTGGCAGAGGATGAGCAACCGACAAACTCAACAAACTAGGAGTGTACTTGGGATTTGGGGAATTTTGCCATTTAAATAAATTGTCATCTTTTGTATTTTCGGAAAACTCATGTCCTTTCTGTTAGTTACAGTTTATTTTGCATGACAAGGATGTTGAAAATTATCATGATTTATTAGCTGAATAATAAAATTTTGTTACAGAAACTAAGACACGAAAGGTTGTCTGTAACATCACATGTTTTACAGAATGTTTCGGTTGGTCTTTGACGTTCCGACTGGAATTTATTTTTTTAAAAACATTAAATTCAGGGCATTACAAGTGGTATCAGAGCCTAAGTTTTATACTTGGGCTAAACCAGGATAGGGTCTTCGGACTTTTGGGGAAAATGAGTGAGAAGTTTGTCGAGTTGCTTGCTGATCATTCCTTGCTCACTTACGAAGTACTATTTCTTACCCTCATGTTTAATTATAATTGTTTTTCTTCCGCTTGAGATTCTTTTTTTTTTTCTCTAATCCTTTCTAATTTTATTTTTATGGAGCATGGTTTCATTAAAGTCAAAACACTTAGATTTATGCTTTTAGTATTTTTTTTCCTTGCTTGTCTCTCTTATTCTAAACTTCAATTGTATTATGTAAAATGTTGAGCTTGTTTTTTTGTCTTTGTCTAATTTTGGCCTGGTGTATAATTATGTGATGTTACAACTTAGATTAATATTGTCACTTAGTTTAGTGAAATGTTTATTGTTTTAGTCACTTTGCATTAGAATCTCGAGTTCGATTAATTTCCAAGTTTAGGCACTTTATTGTTTAATTTACTTATGCTTCACTTTAACGTTGTTTCATTTTAGATGGCTGGAGAGAAACGTATTATAATCTTCCGTACCAGTAATCCACCTACTTGCTTTAATCCCTTCAACTTTAATGTGGAAAAAGGAGACTATCCTAATGTTGTAGTACACAAATTAATCGCTGAGAGAGATAGTTATTGGGCTCATAACATAAAACAATCTGAGTTCTTTGGAAACCAACATTTTAAGATTAAGGAATTGGAAGCTAAACTCGTTGAAAAGGAGGCAATCATTGTACAAAAGGATGCAACCATTGCTGAAAAAGAAGCTTTCATTGATGGGAGCAATTTACTTTTAGCCCAAAAGGAAGCGATCATAGCCAACAAGGATGCACAAATTGTTGAACAGGTGGAGCTTATTGCTATTTATGAAAGTGGTGCTCTTTTGGAGCCAAATGAAGTTGGTGTCCCGGTCCAGGCTGCACCAAATCCCATAGAAGAAGAGGAAGATCCCGAGGAAGATCCAGAGATTCAAGGTGATGATGAGGATATGAAGGATGGAGAACTTGATTCTTATGACCCAATGCTGAACCCTGGAGATACTATCTATGTGGGAAGTTCTGATGATGATGAAGATTTCTCTGAGTTCCCTCGATTTAGTTTGGAAACCCCGTGGGCTTATTTATCCTCTTCCGTTGGCGTTATCTTCAACTAGTTAGCTTTATTTGGTTACTTATGTTTCAAACTTGTGTCTTTTAAATAAGTTAAGATCCTGGTTCATGGTAGTCTCATATGCATGTACTTAGCTTATGGTTATTAAGTTGGTTTGTAATTGTTGGTCTCTGTATGAAAGTTAGGCAGCAACTTTGGTCGTGTCGTTTGATGTTTCAAGGTCGTTTCAGACCTTGTTCCAACAACGTTTGTTTTCTCTGTTTTGAATATTTTGGAATTGTTTATTTTTATGTTTCAGCACCTTCAAATTCTCTTTGGAGTTGCTTGCTGTAGATTTTGCTTTAAGATGCTTTACGTTTCTTGTTGGACTTTAGAATTAAGTGGTCCTTCTCGAGTAAATTAGATTAATTCTTACTCCTTGCCCCCTTTCTATAATGCCTCCAAGAAGAGCTAACAACTCCAACAACAACAACAATGAAGCGGATCCAGTTCAACAAATGTTGGCAGCCATGACAAATTTGGTTCAGACTTTGTCTAATAATCAACAACAAGCAAATCCACCACCACTACCTCCATCTGACGAAGTACTGGATCGATTCCTTCATTTTCGACCTCAGAAGTTTCTTGGTGAACCAGATGCTAGAAAGGCTGAGTTGTGGTTTGAGTCCATACAGAATATGTTTAGTGTGCTTCAATATAGTGATGCTCAAAGAGTCGACTTGGCTCAATTCCTTTTTGAAGGAGCTGCCCGCCATTGGTGGACTTCAGTTGAGTTAAGATGGAATAGATTGAACATACCTAAAACATGGGCCAACTTTGAGAAAGAATTCATGGACAAGTATGTACCCAGGATTGCTCGGGATGGTAGAAGGGATGAATTTAACAATCTGGAGCAAGGTTCCATGACAGTTGCACAATATGATGTTGAGTTACAAGGCTTTTACGCCATGTACCATTTTATGCCAATGACGAACGTGAGAAGGTCCGCTTGTTTCTGAAAGGCTTGGGGACAGATATAAAATACAGCTTGTTTGGTATCGAGATGAGGACTTATGCTGATGCAGTGGAGCGATCCATGGAGGTTGAAAAGGGTTATTATGAAATGCGCATGAAGCAAGAACAGAACAAGAGTTCTCATCCCGGTTCTAGTTCAAATCAAGGACAAAATGTGCAAACTCGTTATCAACAACCCATGCAAACCAGTCCTAGTGAAAAGCCCCCTTCCAATGCACCCCGAGCTTGGGTCAATCAATTGTGTGGATTTTGTGGTAACAAACACAATGAAAATCAGTGCTGGAAGAAGAATGGACTTTGGTTGGTTTGTGGCAGTAACCAACGCCGGATAAGTGACTGCCCCTCCAAGAGGACTCAGGGCATCTGGACCAAGGGCTTCAAATCAGAACCAAAACCCAAGAATCGGGACAGGAGCTGGAAATAGTGGAGCAGGCCAGAGTGCAGCAAGAACTCCCGCAAGGGTATTTGCTATGGATGCCCATGAGGTCGATGAGTCTGCAAATGTGGTGGAAAGTACAATTCTTGTTTCTAAAACCACTTGTAAGGCTTTATTTGATCCTGGTGCAACACACTCATTTATTGCTAGCTCATTTGCTGAATCCCTTAAGTTTAGTCTTGATAACTTACCTTATGCGGTAGAAGTTAGTACACCTATGGGAGGTATTGCTTTATCGAGTAAATATGTTAAGGAGTGTGAGGTTTCCATATTGGATAGGATCTTTCCTGCGAACTTGATTCTTTTACCGATATCGGAATACAAAGTCATCTTGGGTATGGATTGGTTGTCTAGACACAACGCTCGTGTAGATTGTCGCTATAAGACTGTAATGTTGGGAGAACCAGGGAGTGAATAAGTTTTGTGGAAAGGTGATCGGAGGTCGAACGAGAAAACGATTTTGTCATCTACTGAGGCTAGAAAACTGTATTTAAATGGAAGCGTTTGTTTCTTAGCTTACCTGATTAATAAGCATAAGGCTCAGGAGAAGCTTTGCGAAGTTAGGGTTGTTAGAGAATTCAAAGACGTCTTTCCGGAGAAGTTGAATTCCCTTCCTCCCGAGCGCGAAGTAGAATTTTCCATTGAGTTGGCTCCTGGAACTGCACCAATTTCTAAAGCACCGTATAGAATAGCCCCTGCAGAACTTAAGGAGCTTAAAACTCAACTCCAAGAGTTGATTGACCAGTGTTTTATTAGACCTAGTTCGTCACCTTGGGGTTCACCTGTACTATTCGTCAAGAAGAAAGATGGAACTTTGCGAATGTGCATCGACTATCGAGGATTAAATCAGGTTACAATTAAGAACAAATACCCATTACCAAGGATTGATGAGTTGTTTGACCAGCTGCAAGGCTCAACGGTATTTTCCAAATTGGATCTTCGTCAAGGGTATTATCAGTTGAGGGTCAAGGAAGAAGATATACCCAAGACTGCTCTAAATTCCAGATATGGACATTATGAGTTTGTAGTAATGCCATTTGGTCTCACAAATGCACCGGCTGCATTTATGGACTTAATGCACCGGGTTTTTAGACAATACTTGGACCAATTTGTCGTTGTCTTTATTGATGACATCTTGATTTATTTAAGATCTGAGGAAGAGCATGAGCAGCACCTCAGGATTGTGCTTACAACCCTACGCGACAATCAATTGTTTGCAAAATTCAGCAAGTGTGAATTTTGGTTGTCTCAAGTTGCATTTTTAGGTCATATCATCTCAAGTGAAGGTCTGGCTGTGGACCCTTCCAAAATCGAGGCTGTAGTGTCTTGGAAGAGGCCTGAAACATCAACAGAGGTGAGAAGCTTTTTGGGTTTAGCTGGTTACTACAGGAGGTTTGTCCCGAAATTTTCTGTAGTAGCAGGCCCCTTGTCTAGTTTAACACAAAAGAAGTTGAAGATTGAGTGGACTGACAAGTGTGAAGCGAGCTTTTAGGAATTAAAGAAGAGGCTTACTTCAGCACCAATTTTGTCACTTCCAGAAGGAAACGAAAATTTCACAGTTTACACTGATGTCTCTAAGGAAGGTTTGGGTTTTGTGTTGATGCAATATAGTAAGGTCATAGCTTATGCCTCAAGGAAGTTGAAGCCTTATGAGCGGAACTACCCCACTCATGATCTTGAGCTAGCAACAATTGTTTTCGCTCTTGGAAAGTGGAGACACTATCTCTATGGTACGAAGTTTACGGTCTTTACTGATCATAAGAGTTTGAAGTACATATTCTCCCAAAAGGACTTGAATATGAGGCAAAGACGATGGATGGAACTTCTTGAGGATTACGATTGTGAGATTTAGTACCATCCAGGAAAAGCAAACTCAGTAGCAGATGCTCTTAGTCATAAGGTCCACATATCTAATCTCAACACAATTGAGATATCAATCTTATTTTCAAATCTCACCTTGAGGTCTGAAATTGGGAAGAGGATCTTGGACGCTCAAAATTTAGATGACGAGATTCAAAGGATCAAGTCAAAATTAATGGATCCTGCGTTCTCAAAGTACTCGGTTGGGAGTGGTGGAGTTCTGATGTTTCAAGGAAGGATTTGTGTACCTGGAAATGATGATTTGAAGCGCTTAATTCTTGATTAAACACACAAATCTAAGTATTCATTGCATCCCGGAGGTACAAATATGTACCAAGATCTCAAAGGACATTATTGGTGGAATAACATGAAGAGAGAACTAGCCGAGTATGTTCAAAAGTGTCTCACTTGTCAGCAAGTGAAGGCTGAACATAAAAACCAGTAGGGTTATTACAACCACTAGAAATACCTTCATGGAAATGGGAGAAGATTACAATGGATTTTGTTACTGGTCTTCCTCTTGTAAAGGAGGGTTTTGATAGTATTTGGGTAATTGTGGATAGATTGACCAAATCTGCACATTTCATACCCATCAAGACATCCTATACCGTGACGAAGTTGGCTCTCATTTACCAGAGTGAATTGTTCGGCTTCATGGGATTCCAACTTGTATAGTCTCGGATAGAGATCCTAAGTTTGTTTCGAGACTATGGAGGCAGGTTCATGAGGGTCTGGGTACAAAACTCAATTTTAGCATCATGCCCATCCCTGCACGGATGGACAACTGAGAGGACCATACAAACCTTGGAGGATTTGTTGAGGATGTGTTCGACCGTGGAGGAAGTTGGGTCAGACACCTTCCATTGGTTGAATTTGCCTATAATAATAGTTATCAAGCATCAATCCAGATGGTTCCTTTTGAAGCTTTGTATGGGAGGAGGTGCAAGTCATCTTTACACTGGGAGTTGGATGACCAAATAAATCCAACAGGAGGGAGTGGTGTGTCACTTAATGCGATGTTGCAAGAAACATTGGACAAAGTGCGGTTGATTAAAGAAAGATTGAAGACGGAACAAAGTAGACAAAAGAGCTATGCGGATAATCGAAGGAGGGATCTAGAGATCGAAGTCGGTGATTGTGTCTTCCTAAAATTGTCACCAGGGAAAGGAGTGGTGAGAGTAAGGAAGAGGGGAAAGTTGAACCCTCGATATCTTGGACCATACGTGACTATCCCTCCATCTTCTGCCTTCCTGGAAAAGGTAAGTCTTTAAGGCGAACTATCCCTCCATCTTCTGCCCGGACGTATCCTTTGTCCATTAGGTCGTCATCATATCATCCTCGCCTGGCTATTAACCTTTCCTCCTGCATCTTCTTCTCCCTTGCTTCTTACTCGCATTTCCCACCTTCGCCTTTCTCCGCCTTCTTCTTCTACATCCACTATCTCAGCGTCCTTCTTCTTCCTGGCTCTTTCTTCACTTCTAGGAATAGAATCTGGGGTTGTGATCCCGCTCCTAGTAGTGATAGCCCTTATGCTCTCCACCTGCTGCTCCTTGACTTCCTCCACTTTTTCATCCCACTCCATTACCGCATACTTCATTTCGAACAGATCGTCCTTGATTGCATTGACTTCACCACTTAACCTTTCTATTGCTTCCTTAGTTGAGGCGACTTTCTCCGTGAACAGCTTCACCAGTTAGTGGATTTCCTCGCTTCCTTTCTCTAGTTCCTCCAGCACTGCTTTTCCTCTTTAGTTATGATGTCCCTTGAGGGTCTTGATCTCCTCTTCCAAGCTATTTCTTAGTAGTTACAATGCGGTCGACCACTTATTCGCTGCTGACCTGGGAAACTTCATCCTTCCCTTCGATGCTCAGCTCAATAGGTTTCCCTTATGGTACTTCTTACCTTACTTCCTTCGATATGCTTCTCTTATCCAAGTACTCAGGAGTTCCTACACTCTGTCCCATAGCCCATTGTGCTTCTTCCTCAACTGCGGCTATCGACCTTACTTCTTCCATGTCCACCATCCTGTTGAGAATCTCATTCTCCTTCAGCTGCTCACTCCTGTACCTTGAATTCTTAGCAACACTTGCGTAATCTTCCAGTACTTGCTTAGTAGAACTCCCCATAAATGATCCCTTCAGAGCTACGTCTATAAGGTCTCTGAACTCCTCTCTAACTCCTAAGTAGAAATACTTGCAGAGCAGTCGCAAAGTAAACTGATGTTGGGGACAGTTGTACTGCATCTCTTCAAACCTCTCCCATGCATCGTGAATAGATTCCTTCTGTTTCTGAGCGAAGTTGGAAATCATCCTCCTTTCTCTCATAACCCTTGCAATCCCTAGAAACCTCTTCAAGAACATACTCCTCAGCTCTTCCCATTCACTGACTTCTTCCTTGATTGAATCTATCCATCTTTTCCCTTCTCCTCCAAAGGCTTTGATGAAGAACCGTAATTTCACCACCATCGCTAACCCTTCGTCGGAAACTGCTCAACAATAGACTCGAATGCATACATAAACTCACATTCATTCTCTCCTTCCCTGCCTCTGAACTTCGGTAGTGCGCTTATCAGAGCTAGATCAAATCCTTACTCCCTTACATGCAGCTGGATCCGAATTCCACTCCTTCTTGGTTTCGACATACTGATCTCCCTGATAGTCCTTTCGTCTTCTTCTTCCATCTTGAGATTTCCTGAAAAACAAAAGTAGTTACTACTCGAAAATAACCAAATAAGTTCTACGCAGGCAATCTACTAATTTTTCCTGTGCAATGTGCCAAATTTCTGATGCGTACTGGGAAATCTTGAATTCGTTGTGGAGACTGTAATTCTCAAATACGATCAGAATATTAAATTTATAATTGCCAGAGCTCACTAACCCACAGTTTATAGCGGTAAGTAAACTCTAGATGTCTTTCTCTCGGGAATAACGATCGATTGAAATAGAATATTAGATGGTTGATTTTCAGTAAAAAAGTAAATAATAGATTTTTGAATTTTTTGAATATGAAAAATAAACACGTAAGCAGGTAAATAACTTAAATAAGAATTGATGAACTAAGAACTTATGGAGAAAAGCATGTAAGCGTTAACCTTCACTTTGTTAAATGGTTTATATTAGGAATAATAGATAGCGATAGTTACGGCTGAAGAGTCACACAGGTCACATATCATATACCAAGGCGCAGTCAACAAAGATACCCTATGTAGACTATCGTCTAGCTCAAAGCTGTCACCAGTTGCTAGCTCAACTTCAAACCTCAGGCAGCATATCAACCTATAGACACAGCTGATACCTCCTAATCTAATGCAATGAATACTAATGTCTCATGAAACATAAACAAGCAAAGCAATCTTTCTCAAACAGCACAGATATGAACAACAATCGCATAACCATCATAGATACTTAAACTATTTCATCATATATAAACCAAGTAGTCAAAGATCCCGGCTAACCCTTACACAGGTAAATTAACCTGACATAATTGAAAGTAAATAAACAGAAAACTGAATTGAAATCATGTTTTAAACAATTAAACCTTGAGAAGAAGGCGAGTGTCGACCCTCTGCTTCTCCTCTTCGATTCCTCCTTGCTTGATCGATCTTGATGTCTTCGATGTCTTCAAGTCTTATCAATGCTTGTCGACTAGGGTTTTGGGGTTCCACTTACCCGAGGACTGTTTCTCTCTCACGAGAGATGGTTTTGGGGTTCCACTTATCCGAGGACTGTTTCTCTCTCTAGGAGAGATGTCTTGTGAGCTGATATTGAAATCTGAGGCCCTGAGTCTTATTAATAGGTCAATTTTCGACCTTCAAACCGCCATTCTCGAATAAGGAAGGTTTAGGAAGGCGGTCCTCACCGACAGCCGCCAGAACGGACCGTAGCAAAATAGATGTGCAAGGGTCGCCTGGGGACCGCAGTGACCCTCTCTCGGGCCCATAGGTGGCCGCCATCTGTGATAACTCCAGCTTCTGTCTGCAAATCTTCATTCTTCAATTTTGCTCTTCGTATCTTCGTTTCCTCGGAAAGTTGTCTTCTTCAAAGTTGTAGCATCTTCAATTATCTTCGCACTGGCTGGTCACATGACATGTTTTGACCCCTCGAACCTCGTGCAACGGTCAACCCAGCGTATTTGCTTCCTTTTCTCAATTTGGCACCATTATGCCGTTTTAGTGTCTGAAATCGTGCAAGTCCTCAAAACCGCGATCATGACCTACAGAAAACACACAAAGTTGGTAATTGACCATAAAATGATATAAATATTGAATCTAAGGCAAAAAACAAGGGTCTAAAAGCATGTTATATCTCACATTTCGTTGTCATATCAGCAGCCCAAGGTCACGTTTAATTTACGTACTTGCATTCGCCTTATTCATTTTTCATTTTTGTTTCGTCACGATTTCCGCACAAAAAGTCTTTTCGAAAAAACTTTTCAAAACTGTTTCAATTTTCTTATTCATTAGTTTAGAGTCATGTTTGCATTTCGAAAACCAAAAAATCGAAAAAACCGAAAAATGCAAAATTTTGCAAAAAATGAGAGGCTTGGACTGAAGCCTTACTTCGGTCAACTGTCGACTGCAATAGGCTACTTCCAGCCTATTCCTCCCCCTCCCCATTTAATTTTTCACCCCAAACTCTTCACTAACTTCACAATTTGAGCTTGCCCATTACATTCTTAGCTTACACATCCATCAACAACATCAAGTAAATGATCTCTACTCTATTACATCTCAATTACATCTTCATTACCAAAGTTTAAATCTTTAACCTCTTTGCTAGCACTTTCTTCTTGCTTCTTTGGTGTTATTCAATTATATGCTTCAATTGATTGATATGGGTGTTAATTGTTGATGAGAATACATGCTGACTAGTAATGTTTAACTTGTTATCACTTGTCTTGGTGGAGATATGGCAATTTGATGGAGAAATTGAGAGTTTTTGTTCGTGCTCACCAAGTGTTTGATAAAATGCTTAAATTGTATGGATTGGGACTTAGTACCAAATACAGATATTGTAAACAAGTATTGTAGCAATACTCAAAACCAATATCTGAAAACTATCTTAGAGTCTAAACATCGGAATGTAAATAACACAAGACACAAATAATTTCTAGCAGATTATAAATAATCAGCCGAGCAACAGGCGAAATATCCACTATAAAATATAACGGATTTACAAAAAGATATCTAGACAATATTCTTATGATATGGAATATCAAACACTAAGCACTTTGAATCGGGCCACCAATTCGACGCTAGATCTCTCACAAACAAAGAGAGAGATGACTAACTAAAAGCTTAGTAAAAAAGATGCAAAACAAGCTGCTAGAGAATATCTATCTTACGCGTAAAAGCTTGTTATAAATCTATGAACCTATCGACTAGTATATATAGTTGTGAATATTAATCCAACTAGTACAATAGTTCTATCTTGATTGAAAGTCTTGATTAGATCAAATCTCCATCTTCTTCTCCTAGTTCTTCTCAGTCTTCCATGCATCGAGAATCCTTGTATGAATACAAGTAGAATCCTTCTTCGCTAAGTAGAAACCTTCTTCGATTAGGATTCTTATTCCTATCCTTCTTCAATGTCTTCTAGTATTCAAAGTCAAAGAGTTCTTCTCCATAAGAAATCTGAACATGTTAAACCTGGAACTATATTAAAGTGAAGTAATGCAAAATCCATAAATAGAAAGTCTAGTGATCAGACAACTAGTATTGTGACAATACTAAGCCAAGTTAGTATTGCAACAATACTTAGCTAAAGTCTGCACTTTCATTCTTCCCATTTTTGCATTCCTTCACAATACTTAACATGCAGAAAGTTAGTGATAAAATCTGAACACTCTAAACAATCATACCGAGTAATTACTCCCCCTGAATAAGAAATCATGAGAAGATAATCCTAAGTAGTCATAGTCATAACAAAACAGAAGTTAGACAGAAATAAGAGTGTTTAGACAATACATAACAAAAACTATCTGCCAGACTAAAGTAGCAAGGGTCAAGTCTAAGAATTAGAGTAGTCCAAGAAAACAACAACATATCCCAGGTTTCAGACTTCTCCCCCTTATTATAAGGATAGCAAAAAGGCGCATCCAACTCAGATCATCGAAAGACACATAGGGCTGTTATGATCAAACCTAAAGTTGAAACATCAAATCAACCTAGGCACAAAGTGAGAATTGACAATAATCACATTATGAGAGGAAAGTTAGACAATAAAAAGTCAGAAAGAGTGAAATAACTTGAATTTAATAAATAATTCCGTGTCATGGTACATTAAGATACAAAAACACGTGTTTCTCTCAAAAATAATAACATCGAACAATCTGACTAAATAAATCCCCCCCCCCCCAATTAAAGTGCCAAAACAGGAAAAGAGTTTTTTATAATATAATGAATGATGACACAACCCTATATGAAATGCACAATTATCAACAGTAGTATGGTATTGTCAGAACATGCAGGTCAAAAACTCAACAAGTACTCAACTTCTCTGGAAGATTTTATTAAACTCTAAAAGAGACACTTAGTGCAGGCAATAACACACAGACTTAAAGTAGAACTGAATGCAAATTGAATGCAGGCAACCAAAGTTCCAAACACCCCCAACCACATACCAGAGCCTATTGTTGCAACATAGGTAAGTACAAAGAATCTGGATGTAGGCAGCCTGAACTACAGTCACCCCAGTTACTAAAGTACCCATTGCTATGAGACATAAGCAAAAACAACCTCAAACTAATGCTATCAATGGATGAAGGAAGCCGGAACTGCAAACACCCTAAATTTAACAAGAGCTATTTTTGTTCATAAAATGTCTACCACATAGAAAAACATAGTGAACAATACTGAATGAGGGCAGCCTAGACTCCACTTACCCCAGATTAACACTAGTTTAAAAAACCATCAAAGAAAATAGCACCTGGTCCAGCAAGAAGAGTTTTTATTACATCCATAAAGCATTTTGTAGAGAGAGCCCCCTGACATGATCAATAAACCCACATAAACAGTCAATAATCGAAGGAAGAGAGAAGAAACAGAAGATAAGAAACAGTTAACAACCTAGTACAGACCTATATACCACAGGCAATCTTCAGTGTTTACTAGTGGTATTATGGCAACACCTGTTTCTGATCTATTTAGACAATGCACATAAGGAGAAACTTTCAAAGGTTAGAAAGTCTCTAACAATTAACTGAGTCAGTATTCATGTCGGCAGGTTGATGCACATAATTAATTTTCTCTATACCTATATCACCAGAGTCAGCTAACTCTCTTATGAAGTTATACCAAATGTCTATATGCATAATACTAGAATGCTGGAGAAAATACATAAAAGAGTTTATGGAACTTGTATTGGCAAAATTCATGAGATAAGAATTGTTAGTCAGATCATAAAACCACTCACTTGTGGTGCACAAAAAATCAGTTGTGACAAGAGAAACACATATCTGTATCTGACTGTAACATGAGACTAGATTATTACTTAAATATAAGCATACATCACTAGTCACTTGTCTATAGTCTAAAGTACCTGCCCAATGAGTAACATTGATAAATACCCAATTAGTATAGGTATTGAAAGTATACCCTATACAAAGATAAGAGGTACTAACTGCAGATATTGGAGCAACATCCTGAAAGTTAGATAGAGTGTATATCATGTGATCGAAATCTTCGTACCAGATGGCTGACTCGTTTCCATTCATGTGGAAAGAAACCTGGTCATGTAACTGGTAACAATCTTCTCTAGATCTAACACCTTTCATAATACAAGTGTTTATACTATCAAGCACTTCACATGATACCTTGTCAAAACTTACTCTCATCTTATCATCACAAAGCTGACTTATGCTGATGAGGTTAGCCTTGAGTCCTTCTACCAAGAGAACACCTTCCAGTGAAGGGAGTCCTTTGACAGATAAAGTTCCCTTACCAACGATTCTGCTTCTCTCTCCACTAACATAAGTAACTGTACCTTTGGTTAGTGTAATAATATCTTTGAGATGGGTTGGAGATCCAGTCATACGACGAGAACACCCACTATCAAAGAGCCAAGTCCCTACAGAGTCAATTTCAACAACAGAGAAGACCATATGACAAACCTCACTAGACTTAGGAGTCCAAACTCTTTTAATTTTCTGTTTAGCAGTATATTTCCTCATGTTAGTTCTAGGTGTTGTGACAATATCAATTTTGAGAGATTTTTCAGAGTTTTTACCTGATATTGGCACAATATTGCAAGGAACACTCAGTTTTTGTTTATGCAAGGAGTTTTTCTTCTTTCTTTTTGGAGGCTTACTTTGCACACTTAAAACCTTCTTTTCATTATTCTGGGCAAGAGTACTTGTTGATTTAGTATTTTCATCTAGTGTTATAACAACATTAGAGATGTCCACACTATCATTATCAAAATTAGTCGCATTTTCCTGAGCTTTTAGAAACTTGAAACAAAAAGGTTTTTTATGACCGGCTTTTAAACAGAATTGACAAACAAAAGTCCGTTTCTTATTTGATTCAGGGTCATTTAATTCTTTCACAAAAAGAGGAGCCAAAGATTTTTTGGATTGAGGTACCAAACCATCTATAAAAGTTTGGAAACCCAAGCCAGTTGTACCTTCATTACCTAAACCTAGCATCTCATCAAGTTTAGATGTACCAGTATTGAGTTTGACTAGAGTAAGCTAATGAAGTTTCAGTTTAGATGATACCATTTCAAGCTCTAAATCCTTCTTCGTGAGACTTACTTCAAATTTCGCAATGATGTCTTTAGTTCTCCATTCTCCTTGGTTAGTGCCTTCTCAGATTTTATCATTTTTCTCAGTTCTTGCAAGACCTTGTTGTATATGATCTGTAGTTATTCAACAAATTCCTCGTGACTCAATTCACCATTGAACAGATAATTTGTTTCAAGATCCACAGATCCATGCATACAACAAGTGATATCTATGTCTACCTGATCAGTAATATCATTGCTGATATTGTTTAAACATTCCATCTGATCCATAAAGAACAGATCTTGCACATAATGATTAGTAATAATGTTCTGATAATACTCCTGATATTCTAACAATATGCCTTGTTCAGATAATATACACCCTGTATTGTCACAATATTCATCATCAGATGGATATTCAGACTAACTAATTCATGAATTTAGGGCAGCTGTGTGTATATCTTCATCAAGAATTATCCCTTCATCGTTTGTACCTGTCTCATTATCACTATGACATACCCAAAAAGAATTACCCTTCTTTCGAAGATTATTAGCACACTAATAGGCATAATGTCCAAACCTTCACATGCATGACATTGAATCTTCATAAGATTATCAGTATCCTCACCAGATGGTTTTTGGTATGAATACTTAGCAAGTTTATTAGAAGGGGATTTCACACTAGGAGAGATCATATTGCTGGTTCCAGGTTTAAACTTATTCTTGAGATTGTTCTTTTGAAAACGTTGAACCATAGAATTAAAGAAAGCATTAAAATCAATTTCATCTTCTTCTTCAGGTGACTCGGAAGATTTAGATTGAAGCATAAGACCTTTTGATGAGTCAATATTTTAACGACTCATTTAGTCTTTTTTAGCCGTATTTTGTTATGTCCTTTAGCCTTTTTATTTGTGTTTTAGTTCATTTTCATGTTTGTGTATTTTGTGTGTTTTTGTACTTTTTAGATGTTTTTAGGTAAAGGCAAGAAGATAGAGGACCATTGTGCAATTTCAAGCTTGTCCAAAGCTTCTAGAAGCACACAAGGCCAAGTAGTGGGCCATTACTCCAAGGTGGTGACATGGAGGTTGAGAAAATGGAGTGAAAATAGGAAGAAGTGGAAAAAAATAGGAGGTTTCCTGGATATGTACCTCACCGAGGTGAGCTCCATCATAACGGAGGCTCACCATGGTCCAGCTAGCCAAACCAAGTTACGAGCTGCCTCGCAGGAAGGGACCGCGTCGAGCCCAACACCAAAGGGGACCTCCAAGCGGTGAGTTCTGGCAAGACAGAGTCAATGCACGATTTCTGGCAGTTTTTTCCCTAGCTTTCAAATTTCTACTTCCTTGGTCTTATAAATAGAACATTTGTATCAGTAGTTTTGTCATATCTTCATACCCTCTAGTTGTATTCTCTTTCAATTCCAGAATTGTAAACAATCTAGAGATTCAATCTCTCTTTCAATTGAAGTTTATTTCCTTTCGGACAATCTCGTGTCCTAGACGATTCACGATCAATCGCATAATTACTTATTTATTTCAGACGTGATGTGTTGTTACCTCTGATCACAGAACGCATGTTTTATCGGTGTGAACTTGCTTCTATCGTTATCATCAATTAGGCTATATCCGGAAGAATGCATAGCTAGTGACAGGTTTCTTGTTGTTCATACGTACTTATAGTCCGTATTTGGTTCAATTAGCAATAGTAGGGCGATGATCTGTGACTAGGTAACCTGAATTGGTCCTCTTGTATAAGCACACTCCATGAAAGGATTTATTATCTTCATTGTTAGTATAATTGCATGATCTAGGCATTACCTTGTCTTGTAATTGTTTGATTTTATGCTAGGTGGAAGTATCAAAATCTATCCAACTATCTGCTTACAACAAATGCAAGCTTAGTCTATTCTATTTGAACTAGCTTGATGAATTCTCGAGAGAACGATCCTATGGTTAAGATTATTCTCACATCAATCGATTTTTCTACTGTTAATATAAGTAGTAATTTCTGAGCGCATCACCTTTTTCTCTAGAGTTACCAGGAGGATTTTCCATGTTTAACTCATAGTTTTTCAGAATAGTCATTAAGGTCTGTAAATTCATAGTTGCCAAATTATGAGAAGTTTCGATAGCAATCTTCTTGGTTTCAAAGCGTTTAGAAAAACTTATAATTACTTTATAATCCAAGGTTTTGTTTGACAAAGAATCACCTAACAGAGAGCTTTCATTAGAAATATCCTGCAATTTCTCAAAGTAAGAAGATATTGTTTCATCATCCTCCATTTTAAGGTTTTCACATTTGCTAAGTACCATCTGAAGCTTAGTTACCCTCACACTTGAATCTCCTGCGGACTGCCTTTGGAGAATTCCCCAGGCTTGCTTAGCACTCGAGCATGTTTGAATAAGCTTAAACATATGAAGATTGACTGTTGGTCCATATAATGACAAAGTAAAAGTCTGGGGGAGGGGGGGGGGGGATGAGTAGTCTTTTCAAACTTTTGACGATAAAACAGTTTCTCAGATACCTGTACCTGTGAAGGTATCTGATACTTATGTTTAAAGAGCGGAAGACTTCTGTGACAAGTGCACGTGCCCAGCAAGCTATAATGTGTGTAAGTACTCAGCAAGCAATAAATAAGTAAGTAAATAACACAAAGCTTTATATTGGTATATGAAGGTGGTGTAATCCTTTAACTAATCCACTCGCCCTTTCTCAGGACTTGAATCCACTAAGATAAGATGTTGAGTTCCCCTTACAAAATCCTATCTCTTGATCCCATTAACACTAGGTTCCCAACCAAGTTTTCCCACTTAGTTTTTCCCTGGTTTTCTCAACCAAGTACTTCCTCTACTCAGTAACCTTTGAGCTATTCCTTAGTTTCCCAAACTAAGTACTTCCTATGCTCAACGACTGAGTGGTGTTGGTTATGGTAGTTTGTCAGGTGAGCAGGCTCTTATAACTTATACAGTTATCATAGAGTGCTCTGTCGAATCAATCTTACTTAATACACTTTTCAATGTATGGTTAGTTGTTCTTTACTGACCCAAGTCATGATGTTGTTCAAGAGAATGAATCACAGATATGAGTCGCAACTATATCTTCTGGATTCAACTCTTTCACAATATGCAATTCTTGTTAAGGATCAGGACACTTAGAACTTCCGTGCTACTTAGAATTCAAGAGCTTTAGTCGCAACAATAAGCTAGAGAGTAAGTAGGTAGATGGCTTGTATGCTTGAAAGTATATCGCAATTGATGTTCATTCTAAGGTGTGTTTTCAAGCATTCTAAGTGTTGATATTTATAGTTGAAAATCATGCCATTTAAATAGTATCCGTTAGGCACAAAGAAATTCAAACTATTGATATCTAAAGTTAGTACGGTAGTGAGCTTTGTCTCTTTACAGAGATTTTCTTCGCCGTATATCTCCGTCTGTAATTAATGCATCAGATTAACTTTTATCCTGTAGTGTCAACGGAACAATGCAAGCTTTCCGAAGCTTTGCAAGTCCTTTCTCAGTGACCTATAGTGCATCAGAAACCACTTGTTGAAATACTTGTCTTCCAAAGACATTTAATTTCTTCAAGGTTTCTGAGCCAAGGGTTCTGAGTAGACACTTCTCCTTAGTCTTCAGCAATCTTGTGCAGTCTTCTGATCTTCAATAAAGGCTTCCTTCTGCTGGATGCTTGCTTCTTGGTCTTATTTAAAGATATAAAAATTATACTCAGAGAACTAACATACTATACAAGATTTGCTTGACTAACATACTCCGTAAGCTTCCTCTTTTACAATGTTCAAGTGAACTAAGAGTACTAGTTACTTTTCTGAGCTAAGATAAGTCATTAGGGTTACTGATCAAAATCTAAACAGATATTTGATGACACAATACTTTAGAGTCTCATTCCATTCTTTTTACCGCCTTTTGTTAATCCTTATTTCCATTTTATATAGTTTTTGTGCGTTTTTATATGTTTTGTGTTTCAGTGGTGTTTTACAGATTGTAGCTTATTTAGGTACTTTTTGAGTTTTTTGGCGATCTTGGCATTTTTGGTGGAAAGGAGCTAGGACGCGTCCTCGATTCATCCAGGACGCATCCCCACAACCCACAGGATGCGTCTCCACAGGCCGTAATTGGGACACGTCGCAGATTCACCCAGGACGCGTCTCCACAGCCCGTAGGACGTGTCCCAATACGATGAAGACGCGTCCCCTCAAGTCACTTCTCCAAGACTGTCCAAGGAAGACTGCAACGCATCCCAGAAATCCTAGGACGCGTCGTAGAAATTGCAGGACGTGTCCCCACAACCCGCAGGACGCATCCCAAATCCTTTGAAGACGAGTCTCCACAGGCCGTAATTTCAGGACGCGTCCCAGATCCATTTAGGACGCATCCTGCGTCGTTTTAGCGGAAAGACTTTGTTCTTTAATTAGTCGATCTCAGTCATTTCAAAGACACTTCTCTTTACGTTATTTTCACTCTCAAGCAAGAAAAATCCCTTGTTTTGGTTTTCTTGCTCTAGTTGTTTTTTTTTTTTTTTAATTAAAAGGTGGAGTTGTACTCCATATTATACCATACGGATCCTGAAAGATCCTAGTTGCCAAAATACAGAAAAGATTTTGCCACTTCTAGATAATCTAGTCCTAACATATCGCTGAAATTACAAGCCAAGGTAAAAAAAGATAACTTGGCTGCAAAAATAAGAGTTTATGGAGGTTTACACGAATTCAGCATCAAAATTACCAAGGAAACTGCAACCCAATACAACTTATTCCAATAACAAATCCTATACCTATGGACTTTAAATCTTCTAATGAACTTCCCAAAGTTGTGTAGTTTTCCATTTTTCTTGAAATCTCTTTTGTAATCCTCCTTCTCAAAACAAGATACCTGGATATACAAACTTGTAACAAATGTTAGCCTTATGTTCATCAAATCCTGTACTCCACAAAAGATTGATCCATCTCTAAATCCTTCAATTAGCAAGTGATTGATCCATCTCTGAATAAGTCTTCCTTTACACCAGAGATTTGTCCAACTCTTCAAACAAATATAAATCCTGTAATCCTTCCAAAAGTTAAGCCTCATAGTAATCTCAATCCTGTGACCAGTAGTGTGCCAGAAAAAGAAGTGCGTGCAGTGTTCTAGTAGAAATTTTGAAAGAAATAATACTAAGTGTACACACTTGTTGGGAAATGTAAGCAATTCCCCATTAGTAATCCTACTCCTACAACCCTGCAGATGATGAATGAATGCATTAAAAAATAAAGGAGAAGCAGTATTCTTCCAATATACTTCTATCTCCAATGCAACATAAATGCCTTTTCCAACCCAAGTAACCTCCTAGAAATCCAATAAATAGCCAAGAGCCAAACTGTCTGCAATTCCCTTATCAGAGTAGTGCAACCAAAAACTAGGAAATAAGCTCCAACATAACAGATTCAATTCTTTTGAACAGACATAGATTTCTATCAATCTGACCAACACACAGATATGGAAATTGATGTGCTCAAATTACTACTTAAAGAACAAGTAAAAAGCAGTTGCTGTAAATAGACAATGCTAACCACGAGGTCATTCGCTAAGGAATCAATTAGGCAATCACAACGATTGAAAGCAAACAGTTACTTGTGAAACGATGTTGATTTGTTTGAATTTGAGTACTTCTAATAACTAGAAAATAGAAAATACAATTTAGTTGATTTGAATGAGATAGAAAGAACACAGTAGTTACGATCAAGCAATGCTAATTCGCTCTAGGGATACGTTCATACTGTCACACGGTCGATGTACAGAAAACTATCAATTCAACCTTTACCAAACGAGTTTGAAGATATTTGAACTAGAGTAATCGTGGGTCGTCAATCCACAATCCTTAACCAAAATGTTTTAGAGAATCTTTGAACGAGAGTATTGAATTGAAGGGTTTTTACGAAGATCTTTGAACGAGCCTAACCTATATGAACGATTTCAAACCCTAGAAGTGAATACGCAAATCTATCACGCAACTACCATGTTCGGAGTGTTTTAGCTACTCATAATCTATGCAAGGATAAAAGAATACAAGATATTGCTCATGTTTAACACAAACAGAATGATAATCGCATGCAAGCTCAAACAATTCGAGAAACAGAATAGGAACGAATTGAATAAGATAAAACAATAGAGATTTACCACAGTAATCAGGGATTCGATATCAATCCTTCGATGAATAATCAAAATCAAGCTCCAAATTGTTATCAATGTCAAAGTATGAATGTGTGGTGCTTTTTCCTATCAACTATGTTAAAAGAAGTATGTAAGAAAGACCCCTAATTCTAAGCTAATAAGGAAAATCAAAACGCTGGATTCCGACGCTCGCCGCGGCAGACAAAACTCTCACCGCGGCGAGCCTTCTTTAATCGCAGAAGATATACATTCGCTAAATCTCGCCGCGGCAGACTGATTTCCTCTCCGCGGCGAGCCTTCCTGCAATTTCCAGCTTCAAGCTCGTAAAATCTCGCCGCGGTGAGCCATGCTAAGCAGCTTGTCCTCATTTAGCTCAAAAAACATCGATTCCTGCCAAATGTAAATAAAACACCAAAGCGTAAAAACGAACTAAAAAGACTATAAAACTAAAGACAAAGACTCACAAAGACCGCTAAAAAGGTCCAAATGAGACTCTAAATTATAGTCTCCTCAAATCCCCAAACCGAACCTTTGCTCGTCCTCGAGCAAACAAACAAATATAGACAAAAACTAGACTCAAACCACGAAAACAGACAAAGAGTCAAGGTCCCAAGTGACCGAATCTACCATTGTAAACAGTAAGTCCACGAGATGCAAAAATTTTGTATCAAACCAACTTTGGCAAAAAAGTGTACAGAAAATCAAACACAATCAAGCTTCCTGCATAAATAGCACTTAAGTGTAGCTCGCTAGTCCCTCACAGGTGAATGCAGTGTATCTCTCACTCTCTTGGAAGTATCCAAATGGGGTATAAGCTAAAAAATAAACTGGAAAGGCAACTCGCGTCACAAAGGTGCCTAAAATATCTTATGCTTTTGCACTCGTCTCATTAGATCGAAAGGGACTTAACAGGGGACTCATATTTTTTTTCAGAAAACAAAACTTGAAACTGCTCCCCCCTAATCACGTCAACCGATTGGTATCTCAATCAAATTCTTCACTGTATATTCAGTGCTTGGCCTCATTGGGATCTTTTAATCTCAATTTTTTGTAAGTGTCTATTTTACCGAAAGTCCGCACTTTTGTGCATGTCTGTTTGGTGTACGTGACATCAACCCTCACGGACATATGGATTTTTAAGACCACGCCGGTATATACGTAGTATTTGAAACACGCCTAACACGACTAACGGTGATCAATGAAGACCATAGATCCACCCCGAGATTCAAATATCAATACGCTTTTAGGGAGCAGTAAACAAACTTTTCAGCAATAATGCAAAACAACACATAAAAGTCGCAAGACAACAGTTCTCTCCCTGTTGGTCCAGATAACGGCAAAGGAAAAGACTGGGGGGGGGGGGGGTGAATAGTCTTTTACAACTTTTGTCGATAAACACAATTTCTCAGATATCTGTGAAGATATCTGATACTTAATTTCAGAGAGCGGAAGTCTTTTCTGTGATAAGTGCACGTGCTCAGGAAGATATAATGTGTTTAAATACTTAGTAGGATAAATGGAACGATAAGTAAATTACTGAAAGTAAATAACACGTCTTTTATAGTGGTATCTTAAGGTGGCGTAATCCTTCAACTGATCCACTTCGGCCTTTCTCAGACCTAGAATCCACTAAGACAGATAATTGAGTTCACCTTACAAATATCTTCTCTCAATTCCTAAATACACTAGGTTCCCAACCAAGTGTTCCCCCTGAGGTATTCCCCGGCTCCGAGCCAGGTACTTCCTATACTCAGAAACCTTTGAGCTGTTCCTTAGTTTCCCAAACTAAGTACTTCCTATGCTCAGTAATCTTGGAGTTATTCCTTAGTTTCCCAAACTAAGTACTTCCTGTACTCCTCGCCGGTTTAAGGTGTTGGTAATTAAGGTTTGTCAGGTGAGTAGCCTTACTAACTTTTCAGTTATTTAGGAATACTCTATTGAACAAGAATCACTTAACACACTTCACAATGTGTGGTGATATGTTCTTTACTGACCCAAGTCTATGTTAAATGTTCTGGAGAATGAAACTCAGATACTTGATCTTTTGATTCAACTCCTTCACAGATAGCAAAGCTTGTTAAGGATTAGGACACTTAGAATTCAAGAGCTTAGTCGCAACTATAAGCTAAAGAGCAAGTAGAATGAAGGCTTGTATGCTTGAATGAATAAGTTCATTTTTTGTGTTCAATGTATGTTCAAGGTTTGTTTCAAGCATTCTAAGTGGTGATATTTATAGTTGAATTTGAAGCCGTTTGAATAGTATCCGTTAGGCTCAATTAAAATTCAAACTATTGATATCTTTAAATAGTACTACAGAAGACGTTGTCTCTTTTCGTAGATTTCTCTTTGTTCGTATGTCTCGCTTCACGCATTTATCAGACTTGTACTATTTTTGTCCTGCAGTGCCAACGGAACTATGCACGCTTTCTGAAGCATTGCATGTCCCTTTCCAGAGACCTTCACATCTGCAGATACCTGTTGAAACATTATTTCCTAAAAATATAGTTTTATCCAAGGTATCTGAGTGTAGATATCTCAGGCACTTTTCCTCATTCGTAAACCTCAGGTTCTCGTAGATATCTTTTGCAACTTTGTTTATTGAAAACACTTGTTTATTCAAGATATCTGAAATAGGTATTTAATGACCTTCGCTTCAAAGAATCTTGTGCCTTCAAATCTTCAAAATTTGTTGAACTCTCCGCCGGATGCCTTCTTCGTCTTCTTCAAAGATATAAAATTACATTTAGAGACCTAACATCCTATACAAGATTTGCTAGACTAACATACTTAGTGAATTTCTGCTTACGTTGTTGAAGTGAACCAAGAGTACTAACCACCTTTCTGAGCTAAGATAAGTCATTAGGTTGTTGATCGAAATCTAAACAGATATTCCTAACAAATTTCCCCCTTTTGATCAGTCAACGATGACTATCTTCAAAACCTATTACAACTTGGAAGAGGGAACAATATAACACTTAATCATTTCTTATGATCTTTTCAATTCATTTTAATTATGCGTAGTAAACATCAACCAAATCACAAGGTGTGATCTTTGCTGACAAGTTATCTTTTTATAGATTGATATCTGAGAGTAGGTTCATCAGATATGTTACAAGTAAATTTTGCAGATAAATTTTACAATGATAAAATAATAAAGCACAATCAGCAAGATACAAAATACATAGTTAACTAGGACAACAGGAGTAACCAAGCTCCAAGCAAACATCCTAATTAACTTGTCTTCAAGTCTTTAAAACTTCAGCAGCTCCAAGGATCAATTTGCATACTCCCTATCTCCAAATCTTTTGATATCATCTGAGTAGTCATAGAGCAAGGTTCTGACCAACATCTCAGTGTCTCTGGCATAACCACAGACTTCTTTGTATGATTTGGTAGGATTCTTCTTTGCAAAGTGTTTGACCCATAAATACTTTCCCCATTTCCAAGCATGCTCAATTTTGATATCTGATAGCTTGAAGTAATCATATATGATCCTCAGATATCTGATGTCACCCTTGTATTGATCTTCAGTCATGTAGAATGACTCAAAGGGGTTCCACAGAAAGTCTTGGCCTCAGGCTGCTCCAAAGGAGGTTTGGGACTCTATGCACATCATCAGGTTTTCCATAAGGGCATTCATCATTAAGGTCCTTCCTCATGGCTTCAACTCTTTTGACAACTTCAAAATCCAACCAAGCTTTGACATGATTGGTGTTGATCAAGATTGGCTTATCTTTTCTCCATGCCATAAGTTGTTTGATGGATGGGTACTGGAAATCCTTTTTCACTTACAAGCAAGTGCTTGAGTTCCAGTATCTAGTGTCCATTCCTCTGATGAATACACCTGCAGGAGGAGGATCTGTTGTCAGTCTTCACATACTCAATTCTGGCTTCTTCTGGCCTAAGTGGAAGTTGACCTTTTCTTCTTTCAGCTCTCAATCTATTCCTCCTTTGCCTTGAGTTTTCCGTTGGATTGTTTGAAGAGCCACCCTGGATTGACTTGGTATTTGCAGAGGGTGTTTTAGTAGTTAAAGGCTTTGCAGCTAAGGGCTCAGTTAGGCCATCAACCCTTTTTCTCTTTCTGTGAAGAGGAGCTTCATATTCATCCTCATCTTCATCACCATCTTCCAGATTTCTCTTGTTAGGTGATTTGCAGCCTTCTTCATTGCCCTGGGATTTGATTTGGCCTTCTTCTTCTTCTTCTTCTTGTTCTTCTTCTTCTTCTTCTTCTTCTTCTTCTTCTTCTTCTTCTTCATCCCATGTGACTCATCAACCCCTATCACTTGTCTTCTCCTTGGAGCCTGGGTACCCCTTGGAGGTTTCTGTGCCCTGGCCCTTGTTGTCATTCCTTTTTTCAGGAAGTTGATGAGTGGTGGCCACTATCTGTAGAGCAATCTGACTGAGGAGGGCTCATTTATTTTGAGAGGTGGTTGTTCAGTTTTTCTTTTGTTTCCTCTTGCTCTTCCTCTCTGAGCACCTTGAAATCCTTCCCCCCTTAGTCATTGTTGACTGACTAAGAATCACAAAAGATTCTGAAAGGGAGTCAAAGTTGCCTTGCAGATAGTTGTAAGCAGCAACCAACTTTTCCAGATTAGCCTTGAGCTCCTGATTTTGTTTGATAAGACCTGTTTCCTTATCAGTGAGCTCTGCCAGTGGGCCTTGAATAGCGTCTGCCTTGCAAGCAGCATAGCTAGCCTCTTCAAAGGCTTTTGCAGCCAACTTTTGGTCATCATCCCAAACCATGCCTAGGTCTTTCTGAGCAACGACCAGACTGGTTGTTCTCTGA
This sequence comes from Plantago major, assembly GCA_026545765.1. Taxonomy (NCBI): domain Eukaryota; kingdom Viridiplantae; phylum Streptophyta; class Magnoliopsida; order Lamiales; family Plantaginaceae; genus Plantago; species Plantago major. The sequence goes on from JAIFAC010000075.1 coordinate 65,390, forward strand.
GTGATGAGCTCAGTGAATGTCTTCATCTCTGCAGGGATTGATGCAATGGCGGCTTTATCTTGAGAAGAAAACTCCTTTTTCAATTTAGCCAGTACTTGATATCTGTTCAAGTATTCATTCGACATTTGACATTCGTGTCAAGATTTCAGGAGCAATCAGCTTCCTTTTCAAATGAGACACCACCAAGTGCTCATTTCGGTGGTCTGCCAATTTCTTTTCTACTTCATCATCTGAGTCATCAGCCCAGTGATCTTCATCCTCTTGGACATTTTCATCAATGTTCTCTAGTCCAACAACCATCTCATAGATGGGCTTCTTTCCTTTCAATGAGGAGGATGGTACATCTTTTGGTAATGCAGCCTTACCATCATGCTTGTCTTCAGATACTTGCTCAGTATCTAATTCCTCAGCAATTGCCTGAACGACAAGCTGGAGTTCTTTCATCTCAGCATAAGCTTCCATTTCCTTGATTGTTTGATCCTCAATCTTTTGGAGATTTGCTTTGGGTTCAGCTATCTTCTCTTCCAGTTGAAGATTTAGCAGTTGTTCTTCCTCCAACAGTAGTTTGAGTTGAGCAACTCTGGCTTGTCCATCCAATATTTTCTGGGTGTTGTCCTTAGAGTGCTCAACTACTTGTTCAGTAGAGTCTTTTTGTTGGGGAGATGGATGGGTAGATTTCTAAGGAGATGGAGGAGGGGATTTTTGTGATGTCCTCTTAGTGTGCTTTTCAGCAACTTAGGTATTATTACCTTGTGCAATCCCTCCTGTCCCTGGTGCAGGGGCATCATCATCGTCCTTCTTATCATCCTCATCCTTGTGATGGTCAGAAGGAGGTTCTTCATAGTCATTCTCATCAGTCTCCTTCTCTTCTTCATCTTTGGAGACCCGATTGATCACTTCTGGAATAGTGATCATTTGCCCATTGACTTCTTCTTGCTCAGAGGGTGTGAACTGCAGAGTCAGGGGCAAAATAGGCTTGAATGCCATCTGCATTCTGGTCTGACCATATGCTTGGTTAAAAGCTTGAATAAGCTTTCTGGCCACTTCCTTGACGAAGTCCTTATGCATTAATGTTCCAAAAGAGTATTGTTCAGTGTGGAACATAGCATGGACATAATTTTCCAAGTCAAGGGCTCGTGCTCTCCTTATGGGGTGATCAGTCACCTTTATGATCTCAGATAGATCGGAGCATCGAAGTTTTTGCCATTTCTTGAAGCATTTTAGGTGCTTTGGCAAAGTGTATTCCTTGAAGAAAGGAAGCAGGTCCTTATTCTCATCAACAGGGACCTTAGTGGCACTTGTTTAAGTCTGAAAGAAAGAGTTCTGAATTAGTTTCAAAACTATAGAGTAGAAAGGTATCTGAGTTACCTGTGGGACAGGCTCAGATGACTTGACTACTGAGGTTCCAGGTGCCTCAGATATCTGGATATGAGGAGGAGACTGGGAAGTCTGATCCTGAGTGATCTTTCTTTCTACTTGAACCTGAGATTAAAAACATAACATTTAGAAAATTTGAGCAAGAAAACTACATTAGACAATTTCAGATATCTGAAATGTCAATTACCTCCACAGTAGGAGGCTCAGATACTTGTCTTTCAAAGACTTGTGCAGTCTCTGGAAGGTTTTCTTGTGATGAAGGCTTTGATGCCTCATCAATTTCCATTGGTTGCGGGGATTGAGTGGGCGATTCCCCAACAACTTCTACTTCTTTTTGAACCTGTAAGTAGAAAGTGTCAGTTTGAGAAAAATGATCAGAGATTTGTCTTTAAAGATTATAGGTATCTGAATGAAATACCTTCTCTGCAGAAGGTTCAAATACTTGTTTCTCAGTGACCTTGGAAGTCTCTGGATTCTTCTATGAAGAGATAGACTTTTCAGTCTCTCCATTTTTCTTCTCAGTTTGAGCCTATTAGAAACAAACACTTAAGAGTATTAGTCAAGTGTATAAAGTTTATATCTGAGATGTTATATCTTAAGGAACTATCTTTTACCTGTGAGACAGGCTCCTGTTCCTTAAGTGGTGAGGCTATGGAAGCCTCCTTCTCAGTCTCTGAGGCAAGCTTTGCAGCTTCCTCTTGTTCTTTTGTTTCTAATTCAACCTATAACAAAGAAATTTTAATAAGTAACAAGATTTAAGCATAAGTTATCACAAGTAAAGAGTTAAACCATTCAGCTACTTGAGCTTTGTCAGGCTGACTGGTCTTGTTGTTCTTAGACCACTTCTTTGTTGGAAGTTTGAGGTACTTCGGACCTATCCTGAGTGTGCAACTCAGTTGCCTCCCCTGGTTGATCATTCTGAGCAGATGCCTCAGTTTGATCCCTCTCATTGAGTTGGGGAACCTGCTCATTTGCAGGATTTTCTTCAGCAAGGAAAGATGCTGGTATCTCATGCTGTAACTCAAGTATTATCTCAACAACATCCACTATTGGCTGTTGTGGTTGGTGTGGTGATTCTGTTCTGGATGAAGATAGTGAAGCTATATGGGGCCTATCCAGATCTGCTTGAGAGAGACTTTTAAGTGTTGAGGCAATGGAAGTATCCTAAAACACTAAGTTGCCACTCATCAGAGCATCTTCAATATGCTTAAGTGTTAGTTGCTTTGATGTTGTGTTTTGTCCAGTGACCTTGGACACGGTTGCTTCTTCAGCAACCTTTGAACTAGTTGCTCTTTCAGCAACCTTGGGGATTATTGTTTCCCCCTCATCTTCAGATTCTTCATTGAAATCTTGGACTGAATTATCAACAATCCCTGCTGCTTCTGCAGTGAGTGTTTGAAGTTTCTCACTGCTTTTATCAGCATTGATAAGTTCATCAACAAGGCATTCTGCAGCATTGATGAGTTCATCAGCTGTGGTATCTTTTGCAGCATTAATGAGTTCATCTACTGTGACCTTAGCAACATTGATGAGTTCATCTTCATTGATTAGTTCATCAGCAGTGGCGGCAGATATCTGAGAGTCGACATCCACAATGGGTATGCCTTCTGTTTTGCCAGCAGACTTCTTTCGTGAAGTTCTGGTCTTTTTGGTCGCAACGAACCCTTAGATACCTCATCAGTCTTTCGTTTCATGGAACCTTTCTGAGATGCAGTAACCTTTTCCATCATGTTTGTATACTCATATTTTTAGAGTAGGTTACTATTGGCAATGTATGCCGTCTCTTTGAGCTCAATGCCAAGACACTCCAGTAAGTAGCATATCTTCAATCCATAGCTTACTGTGGCTTTTGGCTCAGCAAGGCCCTTAACGATTTTAGGCTCAAAGCCTTGTATCTTCTTCACAAATTTCATGAAGGCGTACTTCCCCGAATTAAAAGTGTTTTCCAGCCTTTTGTTTTGTTGATTCAACAAGAACGTCATCATCCAGCGTTTCGCTTATCCGTCACTACCTTGTAGACCATCAAAGCATCTGTGAAGGATACATGCCAACACATCCCAAAGGACCAATAGATGTCGGTCCTTGTCGCCAGTTTAAAGTCTATGGGTGTGTCTGCTTGTCAAGATCACACATCATCAGAGAGCTTTTGACACCCTTAAGGAGATCTTCATCCTCAGTGTCAATTTCAAAATCCTTTCCAAGATTTTGAAGTTCAAGCACGTAAGTCGCTTTCCCAACAAGATTTCGCCTTCGACTTTAGTCTTGATAGACATTGTCTCAAAGGCCTTCAGAGACTTTGGAAATAATCGTGGAGTTGTTGTAAAACTCCAGGACATCCAGTGAAGAAATTCCACTGGGAATAGCAGACATGATACCCTTGATTTGTTCCTTTTCAAGCATACCAAGGATCAACTACCTATCAGCTTAGTTTTCAATGGAGGCATCCAGGTACGCTTCAATCATAACACCACTCCAAATCATCATGTGATTTGAAGTCCAATGCTCAGGATTAAATTCTCCTATCAATCGATTGTTCGTGATAACCAACACTGGTGCTTGCTTTGCAGCAGTACCAGAGGTGGTGGCTTGAGAAGCAGTTGTGGAAGCACGTTTGGGAACCATCTCTTTAAATAGTAGTAGTTTTTGAAACTTGGAAAGAGATTAGGTAACGGATTAGTAATTCTTTGCAGAAAAACTAAGAATGAATCAGTAGTTGTAGAGAAAATTGCAAAGAAATTTGAGAGTATTTTGCAGTTTTTGTGCAAGAGCAAATGTAGGATAAGGCGAAAGTGATTCCTTTTGCCAAAATCCTATATATATATAGCAGTGTAATTCCAACAGGCAAAAATACACAAATTGATTTTGTGCATTTGTATCTGTGTACGTGCAGTAAGACGTGGGTGAAAGACTACTTTGCATTAAATGCTAGTGGGCCATAACTGTTTTTACAGTCCACTTCTTTTTGGCGAAATCAAATCTCGGCCTTTAAAATGGAACGCCCATTTTATCAATGGTTGGGATTCCTTTTTCAGCAATGATCACAATCAACCCATGTGATTGTGCCCAATTAATGAATTTTGGCGATTAGCTATCTGAATCACATCTCTTCTGTGTGACTAAGGGACAATTTTGTATCTGAGTCTATCTCACACACAATATATGTTCATGTTTTACACAAAGATAGAAATTATACAAATTTCAAGAGAGTAATTGACTGCAGACAGTTGTACTATTCTCTTTTGTGTTCCCCCTCACTAAGTGATCTCATAGACATCTGAGTACCTATCTCAGAAATCTTTAAATAGTTATTTTACCCTTAACCTTTGATATCTGAGTACCCGTCTCAGATACTTGTTTGCCAAGTGTTTCACCTATTGCCTTTGATATTCTGGATTCCTGTTCCAAATATCTTATCTCTTCTTTTCCCTTCTTACATACTGAGTTCCTGTCTCACTCACACTTTTAGCTTCTTTTAGTATATGAGTTCCCGTCTCAAACACCATTTTGCCTTGAATATCTGGATGGTTGTTCTAGATATCTTTCTCCTTTCTGAATTTCCGTCTCAGAGATTGGAACTTTTTAGTTCCTTTGGTAGCTCCATTAACCCAAGACTAAGTCTCAAGGTTAAGAACCTGCTTTCTTGCAAAGGCTTTGTAAAGATATCTGCAAGTTGGTCTTCAATACCAATCTTGAGTATCTCTATATTGCCTTTTTCAACATGGTCACTAATGAAGTGGTGTTTAACATCAATGTGCTTTGTTCTTGCATGAAACTTAGGATTCTGAGTTATAGCACTTGTGTTGTCACTGTAAAATCGTAGTTTTCTTCATTGATCTCATAATCTCGAGTTGTTGTTGTATCCACAATATCCGTGGAAGCACAACACCCAACAACAATATATTCAAATTTCGTGGTGCATGTGGTAATTGAGTTTTGTTTTGGTCAACCATGATATTAACTGCACTAAGAAATCGACAAGTTCCTGAGGTGCTTTTTCTATCAAGCAATGATCCAGAATAGTCAGCATCAGAATAGCCAACTAAACTCAATCCACTATCTTTTGGATACCACAATCCAACTTCTACAATATTCTTTACATACCTTAATATTTTCATAGCAATGTTGTAGTGTGATTGCATTGGATTTGTCTGAAATCTAGCACACACTCCAACTCCATATTGAATATCAGGTCTACTTGTAGTGAGGTACAGTAGAGACCCAATTAATTTCCTATACTTGTGTTCTTCAACACTCTTGTCAGATTCAGTATAGGTCATTTTGGTTCGAATGCTCATAGGTATCTTAGCATTCTTTTCAGAAGGCTTTAGATTAAACTTGTTGAGCATATCCTTTGCATACTTTGTTTGACTAATGAATATTCCATCATTAAGTTGCTTGACTTGCAATCCTAGGACGTAGTTTAATTCTCCCATCATGCTCATCTCAAATTTACTTTTCATGAGCTCAGCAAAGTCTTCACAAAGTTGCTTATCTTTAGATCCAAATATAATGTCATCAACATATACTTGAACTAAAAGTAGTTCCCCTTCATGGTTCAAAGTAAAGAGTGTTTTATCAACATCTCCTTTTCTTGAAGCCACTTTCCAGCAAGTATTTGGCTAAAGTATCATACCATGCTCTTGGAGCCTGTTTCAGTCCATACAGAGCTTTCTGAAGCTTATAAACCATTCTACTTTCTGTGAAAACCTCAAAGCCTGGTGGTTGTTCAACATAGACTTCCTCAGCAAGTTCACCGTTTAGGAATGCACTTTTGACATCCATCTGATAAACTTTAAAGTCATTATGAGCTGCAAAGGCTTGAAATAGTCTAATTGCATCAAATCATGCAACTGGAGCATATGACTCATCAAAATCTAGTCCTTCTGTCTGGGTGAATCCCTTGGCAACCAACCTTGCTTTGTTTCTGGTTATTTCACCAGACTCATTCATTTTATTTCTGAAAACCCACTTGGTTCCAATTACAGATATTCCGTCAACAAATGGAACCAGTTTCCAGAATTTGTTTCTCTCAAATTGATCCAACTCTTCTTGCATTGCAGAGATCCAATCTTGATCCTTCAATACTTCTTCTATAGTTTTAGGTTCAATGTTTGAGTTGAAACATCCATAAAGAGAGTCAGCAATTGCTCTCCTAGTTCTAACTCCTTGGTCTAATGGACCAATCACATCCTTGGCAGGATGATTTCTTATCCATTTCATAATGGGTTTTGAACTAGTAGGATCAATATCATTTTGATCTGAATGTGAATCAATATGATCTTGATAGATACTTGCAAGATTCAAGATATCCGCACTTGGGAAATGCCATGGATATCTGACACTTTTTCAGTGTTAGAGATATCTAGAATTTGATTTTCAGCAATCTCATTCTCAGAAACCTCTTCATGATGAAGTTTCGCCACTGCTTCATTTCGAATATTCATAGGAAATTCTTCATCATGTCTTAGAGTCATCTGGTTGTTACTAAGCAATCGTTGCTTTTCATCGTCAGATTCATCCTCTAAGTGAATGACAGAGTTGTTTCCTTTTGAGGATTTAGAATCTTTAATCATTAGTTCTTTGAACCTATCTGAGAGTTCTTCATTCAAGGGTACTTTCTTGTTTCCTTCGTAGAAGACTACATGAACAGATTCTTCAATCTTTTGCGTTGTTTTGTTGTAGATTCTATAGGCTTTGCTATTCAAAGAATAACCAAGAAATACTCCTTCATCTGCTTTTGGTTGAAAGGTTCTCAAGTATTCTTTTGCATTGTTAAGAACAAAACATCTGCAACCAAACACCCTTAGATGTTTGATACTAGGGGGTCTACCAATCAAAAGTTCATAAGGAGTTTTGTCATGGTGTTTGTTAATCAAACATCTATTTTGAGTGTAGCAGGCTGTGTTAACAGTTTCAACCCAATAGATTTCACTTATTTCAGTGTCAGCAAGCATTGTTCTTGCTGCTTCTTTTAAGGTCCTATTTTTCCTTTCAGCAACACCATTTTGTTGTGGTGTCCTTACTAAAGATAGTTGATGTTGTATACCTTTGCAGGTACAAAACTCTTTTATGTACTGTTTCACAAACTCAGTACCATGGTCTGTTCTGATTACAGATACCTTGTCATTTTTCATGACTTCAAGCTTATTCAGCAAGTTGCGTATCTCAATCCTTGCATCAGATTTTTGTTTGAGAAATACAACCCAAGTGAATCTTGAGTAATCATCAACAACAACCAGACCATACTTCTTTCCTGCATAGCTAGTTACAGAGGATTCAAAAAGATCCATATGTAACATTTGCAGTGGCCTTTCACTGGAGTGTCTAGTTTTAGACTTGAAAGAGTTTTTGGATTGTTTTCCCATGTGGCAAGTGAACATATACCATCTTTTCTATATACCATTTTGGGTAAATCAACCACCAATTCTTTCTTGGCTAGATTGTTCAGAGTTTTGATGTTCAAGTGACTCATTCTTTTATGCCATAGCTAGTTTTCTTCAATGTGGCCAGATTGACTCACCATGAGACATTCTTCAGTTGTGGCAGATGCCCAGTCAGCAACATAAAGATTTCCTTTTCGCCTAGCAACCAAGACTGTCTGCTTTGACTCATTGTCAATTAATTTGCATAGTTTTGACTTAATCTTTACAGTGTACCATTTGTCTACCAATTGACTCATACTTAGGAGATTATATTTCAATCCCTTTACATGTAGTACTTCATTGTAAGAGCTCCAAGCTTCAGATTGCCAAAACCTATGGTTGGATTTTCATCTACTCCAGCAAATCTAATACATGATCCTTTATCACATTTTATGTAGTAAACCAGATTTGCTTTGTCTCCTGTCATGTGCTTCCCACATCCACTATCAAAATGCCACTTCGGGTTTCTTCCTCAGAGTGTTCTGCACAAAACAGGAAACATGGAGTTAGGCTCTCATTCCAAAAATGGAACCTTCTGGACTAAAGAATCTCCCTGTAGGAATCCATTTCTGAATGAACTTCTTTGGGATATTCTTTTGTCTTGTTGGAACATAAGGAGGAATTTTAGGTAAATGATTAGTGTCATCATCATTTAAAGCTATTTTCCTTCTTGGTGTGTTCCTTGGTGCTCCTCGTGGTGCTTTCAGATAATTGCCGATTGTCGAGTCTGCTTTCAAAAACTTAGCTTACCTTGCGATTTCTTCTAGCCTGCATTCAGAGTGGTCGAACTCGCTCTTTCTTCCACTTCGATGATTGCTATGCAATCTTCGCTTTCATCCATCGTTTGCTCGTTTATACTCACAAGCGAGTTGTTTTCCGATGGCTTTATAGCCAATGCCATTTTGAGCACCTGGTGCTATCTGAGCTCTCTTCTTATCAGCTTTGCTAGTCTCTGGACGACTTTCTTTCCAAAAAACATGATGTTGGAAAATTTGCCTGCTCCCGCAATTTTTCCATTCCGAGAGACATAGCACTGTGGGTGATTACACTTTTTAGTGTTATGTTTCTTTACAGAAACGTTCCTAACATTTTTCTTTTGGACTTGTTTTTCACACAAAGGTTTGATTATGATCAAGGCTTCCATTGTCAACAACCTTAGATTTCTGACAAATGTTGTAGGTTATTTGAGAGCCATTTTGCTGAGCACTAACAAACGTTAATCTTTCGTCACTCTTATTCAGAGTAGTAGAGCTATTTGTTTTTGTGTCCAGCCCAAGTCCTCCCTTTTCTGAAGGATCTCTTATATAAGAGTGTACTTCAGTGAGAGTGTCACTAGCTTTGGCATAGGATTGAAAAGATAGTTCTTTCCTCTTGAGTTCCTCATTTTCAGAAAGAAGATCTTTATTTTCCTTTTGGAGTATATCCATTGCCTTTCTATGTAACTTCTCCGTTCAGATATCTGTGCTTTGAGAAATGCATTTTCAGCTTCCTTTTTCTCAGATATCTTGAGTAATTGTGAATTTTCCTTTTCAAGAAAATTCTTTTCTTCTTCAAAAATGTCGGCTCTAGCTCGGATCATTTGAAATTCTCTTTTGTAGAGATCAAGTTCTCTTCTGAGATATTCTAAATTTCTGATTTCTTCCTCATGACTCTCATAATTAATGAATTGAGTCGTTGGTTACCTCAACCATCGTGCAAGGCTCAATGTTGGAGCAACTGATAGATTTCCTCAGCAACCCCACATAATTCCCTTTTATTTTGACCAAAGTCAACCAATTCATGAGTGATGCCACATAATTCTTGAGAAGGTAGTTTGGAGTCATCTGAGTCTTCTTCCTCAAATTATGACTCAATATCATGAGCATCCAGTTGGATTTGAATCTTTTTCCTTTCTTTAGTGAGCATAGGTCTCTAACCTCTCTTGATGTTTCTTCTATCTTTCTTGTGACCTATCTTTAGCTTATTGAAAACAGGGCAATCTCTTTTAAAATGACCAGGTTTCTGATAATAGAAACATATATCGTTTCCGATTTCGCCTCAAGATTAGATGCTTACGAGCCGTTTGTTCAAATGAGCTTGAGAGCTACATATTTTTGTACTGGTGATAGTTTGAGCCGAGATGCTTTTTCAGCTTCTCTTTGGCTTTTCTTCCTCAATCTCAGGACTGACGTATTTTCTCATTTGCTTTACAGCAAGAGCATCTTCCTCAGTCATTTCTTTGGTATCCTTCTTTTCAGAAGTTCCTTGTGTTACTAAAGCAACATTGTGAACTTTCTCAGAAATTATTTGTTCTCTATGAGTAGTTTCATAGTTGACAGTAGATAAGTGGGAAAAGAGTTCTACTGGAGTGATATTTGGCATTCCTTGGTTGAAATAAAAATACTGACTTTGTTCTCAGTTTTGATTCAAGCTTCTCACAATAGTCTTAACCTTTTCGGCGTTAGAGTATCTCTCACTTTCACCAAGTGTAGCCATTTCACTCATCAATGTTGTGAACTGGAAATCTAGTTCTTCAAGAGTCTCTGTGGGACCTTGTTTAACGTTTTGGAATTTGAGCTTCAAAACATCGAACTTATTTTCCTTTATTTTCTCAAGGCCACAGCTTTTCAATCAAGGGCTGTGCCACTTTCGCTTTCAGACCCAGCTTTACACCGTATGTGCTCTGGAGTGGAACGTATGATGATATTGCGAGCCTGACCATCCAGTCGATTTCTTTTGGCATCTTCCGATGTCCAGAGCTCTCTGGGATTTGGCTTATAAACAACTTGACCAGTAGATCTTCCACTAGTTGATGTAATTGTCAGGAGGAACCACCACTTGGTTCTTCATCAGTGGGTACTTTTTCTCTATCATTAGAAACCTCCATGACTTGCTTGAGTTGTTGAATGACTATGGGGCCATTCTTTATTACTTCGATCATTTCATGACTGACAGCTTCTAGGTGGATCATCATGTTGTTCTTCCATTTCTCATAGTTCTCTGGCTTGAGAATTGTAGCGTCACATAAAGACATCCTGCAACAAACACACTTACAAACAAATCAAGTGTAGGTGTAAAGCAGTTAGTGGGCACTTATCCGGGATCTAGGTTCAAGGTATGTTTGGGAACCGCCGCCCGATACCACTTGTTGGTCCAGATAACGGCAAAGGAAAAGACTAGGGGGGGGGAGGGTTGAATAGTCTTTTACAACTTTTGTCCATAAACACAATTTCTTAGATATCTGATACTTAATTTCAGAGAGCGGAAGACTTTTCTGTGATAATTGCACGTGCTCAGCAAGATATAATGTGTTTAAATACTTAGCAGGATAAATAAAACGATAAGTAAATTACTGAAAGTAAATAACACGTCTTTTATAGTGGTATCTGAAGGTATGAATCCTTCATCTAATCCACTTCGGCCTTTCTCAGACCTAGAATCCACTAAGACAGATAATTGAGTTCACCTTACAAATATCTTCTCTCGATTCCTAAATACACTAGGTTCCCAACCAAGTGTTCCCCCTGAGTTATTCCCGGGCTCCTAGCCAAGTACTTCCTATACTCAGAAACATTTGAGCTGTTCCTTATTTTCCCAAACTAAGTACTTCCTATGCTCAGTAAGCTTGGAGTTATTCCTTAGTTTCCCAAACTAAGTACTTCCTGTACTCCTCGCCATTTTAAGGTGTTGGTTATGAAGGTTTGTCAGGTGAGTAGCCTTACTAACTTTTCAGTTATTTAGAAATACTCTATAGAACAAGAATCACTTAACACACTTCACAATGTGTGGTGATATGTTCTTTACTGACCCAAGTCTATGTTAAATGTTCAGGAGAATGAAACTCAAATACTTGATCTTTTGATTCAACTCCTTCACAGATATCAATGCTTGTTAAGGATCAGGACACTTAGAACATTCGTGCTACTTAGAATTCAAGAGCTTAGTCGCAACTGTAAGCTAAAGAGCAAGTAGAATGAGGGCTTGTATGCTTGAATGAATAAGTTCGTTCTATGTGTTCAGTGTAAGTTCAAGGTGTGTTTCAAGCATTCTAAGTGGTGATATTTATAGTTGAATTTGAAGCCGTATGAATAGTATCCGTTAGGCTCAATTCAAATTCAAACTATTAATATATGTAAATAGTACTGAAGAAGACGTTGTCTCTTTTCAGAGATTTCCTCTCTTGTTCAGATGTCTCGTCTGCATTTATTGCACTTGTACTATTTTTGTCCTGCAGTTGCAACGGAACTATGCACGCTTTCTGAAGTATTGCATGTCCCTTTCCAGAGACCTTCACATCTCCAGATACCTGTTGAAACATTGTTTCCCAGAAACATAGTTTTATCCAGGGTATCTAAGTGTAGATATCTATGGGCACTTTTCCTCGTTCAAAAACCTTGTGTTCTCAGATATCTTTTGCAACATTGTTTATTGAAAAACATTTTTTTATTCAAGATATCTAGACATAGGTATTTGATGGCCTTCGTCTTCAGCAATCTTGTGCAGTCTTCAAATGTTCAAAATTTGTTGAACTCTCCTGCTGGATGCCTTCTTCTTGGTCTTCTTCAAAGATATAAAAATTACATTCAGAGACCTAACATCCTATACAAGATTTGCTAGACTAACATACTTAGTGATTTTTCTCTTCTACAGTGTTCAAGTGAACCAAGAGTACTAACAACCTTTCTGAGCTAAGATAAGTCATTAGGTTGCTGATCAAAATCTAAACAGATATTCCTAACACTCTCCAAACCTGTTCCTTGGAACAGGGGGAAGAGCTTAAAAAGAGCATGCCGTTCGTCATCCCTAACAAGACTGAGTACACATAAGTATGAAAAGGTGCAAGTAAGACGTAAAAACTTGCACAACCCAGGAAATCGTACAATACATTTGCCGGTATAAAATTTTTTCATCGGCTCCCAGACTTCTCACAGGCTTTTTGGACCAAAGAGCTACACAAACTTGCTATGCAAAAGAGAAACGACCTTGGCTAATCATCAAACAAAACGTAAGCAGCAGGTGGATTTATCATCTACAATGAATGTTCGACTTGGTAAAAGACTCAGACTCACCACGAAAATTTGAAAATAGGCCAAAAACGCAGGCCAAAAGACTCTATCTAAAAAGCTAACACACAAACATATACTGAAAACAAAAGAATCACATAAAAGTGGCTAACATACCACCCCACGTAGACAACACAAAACATATGATATCACTCCCCAAACCTAAACATCAGCTCGTCCTCAAGTTTAATGTTTAAGCAAGCGAAGGAAAACAGAATGTAGACACGTTAGTAAAGGAAAACTTACCCCCGGGTTGCCTCTCGGGAAGCGCCTTTTATTATAGTCGTTAGCTCGACTTTTGGGAAATGCTGCTATCCATTATCAAATGGGAATGAATCCCTTGCATCCCTCCCGGTATCCTCAGCATTTTGTGAGTCATCCTTAGCTCCTCTCCTCAGGTTCTCCAGTATGTTCCTAATTCCCTGCAAACTAGAATTAAATAAATAAGTAAAATAAAAAACTAAAAAAAATTCTAAGGGAATAGGGGAAAGGTAAAAAGAAAAGAAAGGATCAAAACTCCCCTGGTAAATGTATGTGCAGTGGCTCTCAGGTACGAGGATGTCCTGAGTCTGGTTGGCAGCATCTGTAACATCTATGGAAGAAAATGAAGGGCTATCTTCTAAAATCTCACATCGACACATCCTCCATGCATCCTTCACAACCAATAATAAAGGGTCTAATTCGTGTCGTCAGAGCAAGACAAGTCAAGCTTTCACAACTAACTCATCATCGTAACACTTGGGTGCTTCAGGTTCAGTAGAGACCTCTGGTGGAGAAACCATGTAGCGAGATTTCCATCCCCCTGTACCAAGAGAATACCTCTTTACAAACGAATTAGCCACCTCACTCCAAGAGTCAATTGATCCCACAGGTGCCGAAGTAAGCCAATTTCTAGCAGACCCCTCCAAGGCTCCATCAAACATTCTCATGCAAAGCTGCTAATCTGAAAGCAAAATCCCTTCTTCATTCTCATGCGGGATCCTAAGCACACCATCCTCGAATGCCTCTAAAATTTTTCGAATATCACCATATCCATCGAACTTGGTAAGAATGGAGTAGTAAGCAGTGTTCGCCCAATAATTCCTGGCATCGACATCCAGCTTTATACACGGTTTTTTAGGCTTGACATATGAACAATAGTAATCTCCAAACGTCATAGCCATCTTTGAGACCTTGCTGAATTACTAGTATCTGCACAGAGAAAAATAAAACCAAAGAGAAGATCCACAAAAATAACAAAAACTATTCTAAAAGAGAAAAACAAAAAACAAACAAACAAATAAAAATTCGCAATCAACCGCTACAATAGGAATTGACTCCCCGGCAGCGGCGCCAAATTCGAAGTGCTCAAATTACTACTTAAAGAACAAGTAGAAAGCAGTTGATGTAAATAGACAATGCTAACCACGAGGTCGTTCGCTAAGGAATCAATTAGTCAATCACAACGATTGAAAGCAAACAGTTTCTTGTGAAACGATGTTGATTTGTTTGAATTTGAGTACTTCTAATAACTAGAAAACAGAAAATGCAATTTAGTTGATTTGAATGAGATAGAACGAACATAGTAGTTACGATCAAGCAATGCTAATTCTCTCTAGGGATACGTTCATACTGTCACACGGTCGATGTACATAAAACTATCAATTCAACCTTTACCAAACGACTTTGAAGATATTTGAACTAGAGTAATCGTGGGTTGTCAATCCACGATCCTTAACCAAGACGTTTTAGAGAATCTTTGAACAAGAGTATTGAATTGAAGGGTTTTTATGAAGATCTTTGAACGAGCCTAACCTATATAAACGATTTCAAACCCTAGAAGCGAATACGCAAAGCTATCACGCAATTACCATGTTCGGAGTGATTTAGCTACTCATAATCGAAGCAAGGATGAAAGAATACAAGATATTGCTCATGTTTAACACAAACAGAATGACAATCGCATGCAAGCTCAAACAATTCGAGAAACAGAATAAGAACGAATCGAATAAGATAAAACAAAATAGATTTACCACAGTAATCACAGATTCGATATCAATCCTTCGATGAATAATGAAAATCAAGCTCCAAATTGTTATCAATGTGAAAGTATGAATGTGTAGTGATTTTTCCTATCAACTAGGTTAAAAGAAGTATGCAAGAAAGAACCCTAATTCTAAGCTAATAAAGAAAATCAAAACGCTGGATTCCGACGCTCACCACGGCGGACAAAACTCTCGCCGCGGAGAGCCTTCTTTAATCGCAGAAGATAAACATTCACTAAATCTCGCCGCGGCGAACTGATTTCCTCGTCGCAGTGAGCCTTCTTGCAATTTCCAGCTTCAAGCTCGTAAAATCTCGCCGTGACGGACTGAATCCCTCGTCGCGACGAGCCATGCTAAGCAGCTTGTCCTCATTTAGATCAAAAGACATCGATTCATGCAAAATGTAAATAAAACACCAAAGCGTAAAAACAAACTAAGCATACTATAAAACTAAAGACAAAGACTCACAAAGAACGCTAGAAAGGACCAAATGAGACTCTAAATTATAGTCTCATCAGAAAGGTGGCTTTTTTTTTCTTTCTTTCTACTTTTTTCTTTTTTTTATTTATAATTTTTTTCTTATCTTTTTTCTTTTCATTCTTTTTTTTTACTATATTATTCTTTTTTAGCAGTCCTTAAAAGCTTTTCCCTTTCTCAAACACTAGCCTACATGATACGCAGCACAGAAAACGCTTACTACAAAGCCACCACAGATGATCTCAAAAGTATACAATGTTTCTTTGCATACACAGGATAAAGAAGAAATTGATACACTTTTCCTCCTAATAATATAAAACAGTACAACAGCAGAGATGTGTTGCCACAAGGTTACCCTAGCTAGAGTTAAAAACTCTTGATTAAAACTCATCACATGAATTCTTTTCTTCAAGTCAATAAGTTGTGAAAACCTGATATCCTCACACAAAATAAGATCCCCTAAAAACTGCATATTATACTGAGGGATAGAGTCACACACAACCAAGAATACCCAGAAAATAAAGCCAGAAATATAGTTGAGGGGGAGATAGGATTCAGACCAAAGAAGTTCCCCCAACAGGATAGTATAAATGGTCCAAGACCAAGCAAAATCTGAATTAAAAGGGATTTCTACTAACTCAAGTCTAGAGGACTTGTGCCTATCAGGTGTGAAAAATAGCTAGGGGATTAGCTTAAGATACCCAAAGTTCTTGAATGGAGCTATCATTACCTTGATCTGATATATGCCAGTCCATGTTTATCTGCATAGGCTATTCTCCTAACTGGAATTGGCCCATCTTGAGGGGAAAATTGTATGGTTCTCTGATGAGCCAATGAATATCTTGCTAGCCAGTCTGCAGCTGCATTAGCTTCCATGTACACATGAACAAACACAATATGTAATCTTTTTGTTAGTGTTATAATTCTTTCCAAAGTGTTACAACATTTCCAGTTCCATTTTTTATTTTTCTGCAAGATCAACTCTATAGCCACCTTAGAATCAGACTATACATACACTTGATTATAGTGCAGGTTACTACAAATTTCTATCCCTTTTCATATGCCAAAAAGTTCTGTTTTTAGCATTGAAGCCTGGCCTATGTAGAATTGATAGCTTTGCAAGATTCTTCCCTCTTCATCTCTCAACAAACCACCTGCTGCAACTAAATTTGTTCTTTGAGAGCATGCTCCATCACTGTTCACTTTGATCTAGTTGCTAGGATGTTTAGACCATTTGACATGAGTTACAGTTTTGCCAGGGATCACAGGGAAAATTTTTTTCCAACTTCCTGCTATCTGCACATCTCCTCTCCACATGGAACATTTGTAAGCCTTTGTTGAATGAGACTCTTGCAAGTGCTTCAAGATTTTAGATATGATTTTCTCTGAAGAGATTGGAACAATTTCATACTTGGCTTCATTCCTAGCAAGCCAATCATACCAACCTATTAACATAGGTAAAAACACCCTGGTAGACCCTGCTCCACCTGAGTAGAAGATTGTATCCATTTCTTGAAAATTCTCCTACAATTGTCCTGTTCACTATTCTGCACTTGAAACCAATGATAAAACCACAGCCAGACCTTTTGCACTTCACTATTATAGTCCAGAACATGCTCTATTGAATCAATTTGATAGAAATACTGACATTTAGATGCTAAATGTATCCCTTTCATTTACATTTCTACCTCTACTGGTAACCACTTATGAAGCACTTCCAACCAAAAAAGGGATATAGTGACTATAAATCTGGAATCCCAACAAAGCTGTAGCATTTTATTTACTGGAGCTCTACCCCTTATAAGATTCCATGCTATGTAAGTTTTGAACTCTCCATTAGAAGACAACTTCCAAGTGGGAGATGCCAATTTGTCTCTTGAAATCTCATAACTCAAGAAGATATCTACAGCAAGTTGTCTATTTAGGCAGCTTGATAACTTCTCCCAGTCCCAGTTATTATCACTCATCATATCTTGTATCCGAGTTTTCTCACATGGACTATTTGTATCCTCATTCCGTAATAACCCTTTCTCATGCCATTCATCATACCAAAAGAAGCATTGTCCTATTCCACTTCTCCAGTAACATTATTGTTGTGCTACATCCTTTATTTCCAACATTCTTTTCCATAGGCTTCAGTCTGTAGGCTTTGCTAAGACTTTACCTGGAAATGCACCTTTACAGTATTTTTGGAACATAGCTTTAGCCCATAGTGAAGATTGGGTTCTGAACCTATACCATAACTTTATATCAAAGGCTTTGCACATATCCTCAAGTCTTCTGATTCCCAATCCCCCTTCTTGAAATGGTACACATAATGGCTTCCATCTTGACCAATGTATCTTTCTTCTTCCATCTTGTGTTGATCCCCATAAGAACCTTTGTTCTATGATTCTGTCTATTTCTTTCAAAACAATTGTTGGTGGTTTCAGCACTTGTATGAGATATAGAGGCATAGCACATAACAGACTTCTTATTATGAACCATCTCCCACCCTGAGACAACATTTCTATTTTCCAGCCTATGAATTTGCTCCTGATTCTATCCATAGACTTTAAGCTTGCTGACATAAGGACCAGACATCTATTGGTCCACTGGGATGTGTTGGCATGTATCCTTCACAGATGCTTTGATGGCCTACAAGGAGGAGCTGACCAGATAAGCCAAGAACGCTGGATGATGATATTCTTGTTGAATCAACACAACAAAAGGCTGGAAAACCCTTTCAATTGGGGGAAGTACGCCTTTATGAAATTTTTGAAGAAGATTCAAGGCTTTGAGCCTAAAATCGTTAAGGGCCTTGGTGAGCCAAAAGCCACAGTAAGCTATGGATTGAAGATATGCTATTTACTGGAGTGTCTTGGCACTGAGCTCAGAGAGACGGCAGACATTGCTAATAGTAACCTACTCTACAAATATGAGTATACAAACATGATGAAAAAGGTTACTGCATATCAGAAAGGTTCCATGAAACGAAAGACTGATGAGGTATTCGAGGGTTCCGTTGCGACCAAAAAGCCCAGAACTTCACGAAAGAAGTCTGCTGGCAAATCAGAAGGCATAACCATTGTGGATGTCGACTCTCAGATATCTGATCCCACTGCTGATGAACTCATCAATGCTGCTAAGACCACAGCTGATGAACTCATCAATGTTGCAGAATGCCTTGCTGATGAAATTATCAATGCTGATAAAAGCAGTGAGAAACTTCAAACACTCTCTGCAGAAACAACAGGGATTGTTGATAATTCAGTCCCAGATTTCAATGTGGAATATGAAGATAAGGGGGAAGCAATAATCCCCAAGGTTGCTGAAAGAGAAACTAGTTCAAAGGTTGCTGAAGAAGCAACTGTGTCCACGGTCACTGGACAAAACAAACCATCAGAGCAAGTAAACTTAAGAATATTGAAGATGCTCTGATGAGAGGCAACTTAGTGTTGGAGGATACTGCCATTGCTTCAACACTTAAAAATCTGTCTCAAGCAGATCTGGTTAGGTCCCATACAACATCACCTTTTTCATCCAGATCATAATCACCACACCAACCACAACAGCCAATAGTGAATGATGTTGAGATGATACTTGAGTTACAGCATGAGATACCAGCATCTTTCTTTACTGAAGAAAATCATGTAAAAGAACAGGTTCCCCAACTCAATGAGAGGGATCAAACTGAGGCATCTGCTTAGAATGACGAACCAGGGGAGGCAAATCGTCAGACACCTGTGATAGGTCTAAAGTACCTCAAACTTCCAACAAAGAAGTGGTCTAAGAACAACAAGACCAACGCATGGAAACTCCACAAGTTCCAGAGACTAGTCAGCCTGACAAAGCTCAGGTTGAATTAGGAACACAAGAACAAAAGGAAGCTGGAAAGCTTGCCTCAGAGACTGAGAAGGAGGCTACCACAGCCTCACCTCTTAAGGAATCTGAGCCTGTGCTACAGGTGATATAGAGTTCCTTACGATATTACTTTTCAGATATATGTTAATACACTTAACTAATTAAGTGACTGTTTCTAATAGGCTCCAAATGAGAGGCAAAATGATGAGGCTGAGAAGCCTAACTCATCAGAGAATCAACTAGAGACTCACAAAGGCTCTGAGGAACAAGTATCTTAGCCTTCTATTGAGAAGGTATATA
Organism: Plantago major; assembly: GCA_026545765.1. NCBI lineage: Eukaryota > Viridiplantae > Streptophyta > Magnoliopsida > Lamiales > Plantaginaceae > Plantago > Plantago major. Next base: position 84,875 of record JAIFAC010000075.1, read on the forward strand.
TCCCAGATATCTAAATTCTTCTCAATGTTACTCTAATCATTTTTCTAAATACTTAACACTTTCTACTCATAGGGTCAAACAGAATTAGAAGTTGCTGGGGAATTGCCCATTCAACCCCCTCAACCAATGGAAATTGATGAGGCCACCAAGCCTTCATCACCTGAGAGAATACCAGAAACTGCACAAGTTTCTGAGAGACAAGTGTCTGAGCCTCCTACTTTGGAGGTAATTGTCATCTCAGATATCAAATTGTCTAAGTATTTCTCTCCTGATAAATTTTAAATTTCTAAGTGTTATGTTATATTTTATTCTCAGGTTCAAAAAGAAAGAGAGGATGCTGAGGATCAGACTTCCAAGTCTCCTCCTCACACCAAGATATCTGAGGCACCTGGAACCTCAGTAGTCCAACCATCTGAGTCTGTTGATGTTGCACATGTAACACAGATACTTGACTACCCTAACACCCATATATCTACTAAAGTTTTGATACTAACTCAAAACTCTCTCTTTCAGGCTCAAGCTAGTGCCTTAGTGGTCCCTGAAGATTTGAACAAGTACCTACTTCCATTCTTCAAGGCTCATACTCTGCCAAAGCATCTAAAGTGTTTCAAGAAATGGCAGAGACTCAGATGCTATGATCTGTTTGAGATCAGAAGGGTCACTGATCACCCGACCAGAAGAGCAAGAACATTTTACTTGAAGAATTATGTGCATGCAATGTTTCCAACTGAGTAATACGCATTTGCCACGTTGATGAATAAGAAATTCATGAAGGAAGTAGCACAATAGCTTATTGAAGCCTTTGAAAAGGCAGATGGTCAGGCCAGAATGGAGATGGCATTCAAGCCAATCTTGCCTAAGTCCCTAAAGTGCACCCTCTGAACAAGAGGAAGTAAATGGGCAATTGGTCACACTTCCTGAAGTGATCAATCTGGTTTCTGAAAATGAGGAGGAAACATATGAGAATAATTTTGAAGAACCTCCTTCTGACCATCACAAGGATGATGATGATGGCCCTGCACCAGGAACAGGAGGGATTGCACAAGGTAATAATACCTCAGTTGTTGAAAAGCACACTGAGAGGACTTCACAAAATTCCCCTCCTCCATCTCCTCAGAAGTCTACACATCAATCTCCCCAACAAAAAGACTCTACTGAACAAGTAGTTGAGCACTCTGAGGACAACACTCAGAAAAAATTGGATGTACAAGCCAGAGTTGCTCAACTCAAACAATTGTTGGAGGAAGAACAACAGCTAAATCTTCAACTGGAAGAGAAGATAGCTGAATCCAAAGCAAAGCTCCAAATGATTGAAGATCAAACAATCAAGGAAATGGAAGCTTATGCTGAAATAAAAGAACTCCAGCTTCCTGTTCAGGCAATTACTGAAGAATTAGATACTGAGCAAGTATCTGAAGACAAGCATGATGCTAAGGCTGCATCACCAAAAGATGTACCATCCTCCTCACTGAAATGAAAGAAACCCATATCTGTGATGTTTCTAGGCTAAAAAATATTGATGAAAATGCCCAAGAGGATGAAGATCATTAGGATGAAGACTCAGATGATAAAGAAGACATAACCTTGACAGAACATGCAAATGTTCACTTGGGTGTTTCTAACTTAAAGAGAAAACTGATAGCCCCTCAAAGCTTCAGTAAGACACCAAATCTCAACTCCCATGATTACATGGCCAGATACCAGGTTCTGGCAACTCTAAGAAAGGAGTTGTCTCATCAAAATGAAGAATTAATTGCATCAGTCCCTGCTGGAATGAAGAAGTTCACTGAGTTAATCACTTAGAGAACAACAAGCTTGGTCATTGCTCTGAGAGACCTAGGCATGGTAAGGGATGATGACAATAATCTTGTTGAAAAAGCCCTCAATGAGGCTAGCTATGCTGCTGGAAAAGCAGATGCTACTCAAGGTCCACTAGCAGAGCTCACTGATAAGGAAACAGGACTTATCACACAAAATCAGGAGCTCAAGGCTGAACTTCAGAAGTTGGTTACTGCTTACAATTATCTACAAGGAAACATTGAATCTCTCTCATAATCCTTTGTGATACTTAGTCCGTCAACAATGACTAAGGGGGAAAAGTATCCAAGACAAGGGGAAGGTTCTGGTGCTCAGAAAGGAAGAGGAAACAAGAAGAAATCTTCCCAACCACCACTCAGAATCAATGAGCCCTCCTCAAGTCAAGCTGCTTTACAAGTAGTGGCCACTACTCAGCAACTTCCTAAAATATGAATGACAACAAGGGCCAGGGTACAGAGACCTCCAAGGAGTACCAAGGCTCCAAGGAGAAGACAAGTGAAAGGGGTTGATGAGTCTTCTAAAGAAGAAGAAGAAGAAGAAGAAGAAGAAGAAGAAGGACAAATCAAATCCCAGGGCAATGAAGAAGGCTGCAAAATTCCCACAAGAATTGATCTTGATGATGATGATGATGATGATGAGACTGATGAAGATGAGGCTCTTCTTCACAGAAAAAGAAAAAGGGTTGATAGCCTATCTGAGCCCATAGCTGCAAATCCTTTAGCAGCTAAAACACCCTCTGGAAATACCAAGTCTATCCAGGGTGATTCTTCAAGCAATCCCCCAAGGGAGAATTCAAAACAAAGGAGGAACAGGTTGAGAGCTGAACAAAGAAAACTTTAACTACCACTCAGGCCTGAAGAAGCCAAGATAGAGTATGTGAAGAGCAATAATGACTCCTATGTCTACAGGTGCATTAATCAGAAGAATGGCTACTGGATTCTGGAACTCAAGCACTTACTGGTAAATGAAAATTTTCAAGAACCAATCCATAAACAGCTCATGGGATGGAGAAAAGACAAGACGGTCTTGATTAACACCAACCACATCAAAGCCTGGTTGGATTTTAAAGTATTCAAGAGAATAGAAGCCATGAAGAAGGACCTCTCTGATGATTGTCCTTATGGAAAGCCAGATGATGTGCACAGAATTCCCAATATCACTGGAATAAGCACAAGAGCAAGACTTGCTGTGAAACCCTATGAGTCTTTTTACATGACTCAAGAGCAATACAAGGGTGACATAAGATATCTGAGGATCATATATGAATACTTCAAGCTATCAAATATCAGAATTGAGCATGCCTGAAAATGGGGAAAGTATCTGTGGGTCAAACACTTTGCCAAGAAGAATCCCACCAAAACCTACAAGGAAGTTTGTGGATTTGCCAGAAACACTGAGATGATAGTCAGGACCTTGCTCTATGACTACTCAGATGATATCAAAAGGTTTAGGGATAGGGAATTTGCTAACTGATCCATAGATCTGTTGATTGAAGACTTGAAGATTTTGAAGACTTGAAGACTAGTAAATTAGAATGTTTACTTGGAGCTTGGTTATTCATGTTGTTCTAATTTAACTAAGTATTTTTGTATCCTGCTGCCTGAGCTGTAATGTATTTTATTTATTAAGTTATCTGTGAACTCTCCGTGTAACATATCTGATGAACCTACTCTCAGATATCGATCTATAAAACGATAACTTGTCAGCAAAGATCACACCTTGTGATTTGGTTGATGTTTACTTTCTGCACTTAATTAAAATAAATTGAAAAGATCATAAGAAATGATTAAGTGTTGGATTGTTCCCTCTTCCAAGTTGTAATAGGTTTTAAAGATAGTCATCGTTGACTGATCAAAAAGGGGAAAATTTGTTTGGAATATCTTTTTAGATTTTGATCAGCAACCTAATGACTTATCTTAGCTCAGAAAGGTGGTTAGTACTCTTGGTTCACTTGAACACTGTAAAAGAGGAAAATCACTAAGTATGTTAGTCTAGAAAATCTTGTATAGGATGTTAGGTCTCTGAATGTAATTTTTGTATCTTTGAAGAAGACCAAGAAGAAGGCATCCGACAGGACAGTTCAACAAATTTGAAGATTTGAAGACTGCACAAGATTGCTAAAGACAAAGGAAATTGGTCTCATCAGATACCTATGTCCAGATATCTTAAGAAATAAGTGCTTCTCAATAAACAAGTTTTGCAAAAGCTATCTGAGAACACAAGGTTTTTGAATGAGGAAAAGTGCCCACAGAAACCTGCACTCAGATACCCTGGATAAAACTATGTTTCTGGGAAACAATATTTCAACAGGTATCTGGAGATGTGAAGGTCTCTGGAAAGGGACATGCAATGCTTCAGAAAGTGTGCATAGTTCCGTTGGCACTATAGGACAAAAATAGTACAATGCAATAAATGCGCAGACAGAGACATCTGAACAAAAGAGGAAATCTCTGAAAAGAGACAACGTCCACTATAGTACTATTTTCAGATCTCAATATTTTGAATTTGAATTGAGCCTAACGGATACTATTCAAACGTCTTCAAATTCAACTATAAATATCACCACTTAGAATGCTTGAAACACACACTGAACTCCTTGAACTTACACACAGAACGAACTTATTCATTCAAGCATACAAGCCTTCAACCTACTTACTCTTTAGCTTACAGTTGCGACTAAACTCTTGAATTGTAAGGGTTGAAAAAGAGCTATCTTCCTTTTGCCAATTGCAATGGGAGCTCCTAGGTATACAAAAGGTAAATCTTGTGGAGTAAAACCTATAAGCTGCTGCACCATCCCATGATTACAATTCTTCGCTAAGAAAATATTAGTTTTTTCAAAACTAATTTTTTGCCTTGAGACTTTCTCATAACACTACAAAAAAAACAGGGGTTTAGCGACGGAATTATCCGTCGCTAAACCCCTGCCGATCCGTCGCTAAGGCCTTAGCGACGGATAGACACCCGTCTTAATGACGGGCGTCTATATAATTAGCGACGGATTTGTATCCGCTAATAGCCACAAAATTGGCGACGGATAGGCGTTGACTGTCGCCATTAGAGACGGATAATTATCCGCCTCTAATCGAGCTAGAACGCTTAATTGTTGTTTAGCGACGGATAATTATCCGTCGCTAAACAACAAACTATGGCGTTCTAGCCCTAATTATCCGTCGCTAAACTACTGTTTTTTTTAATTTTTTTTTAAAATTATTTTATAATTTTCACCTGTTTTTTTCAAAAAATATAATAGTGATATGTCACAAAGGAGGAATTGCATTAATTAACAACAACGATTCGTCCAAAAACAAATTATCCAAAATAAAGTCTACATATCCGAATATAAAGCCAAATATCCAACAAAGTAAAAAGTAGCATAGTATCCAAAATATCACAACATCACTAAGACGAGGGCCGGGTATTCGCTCATCTACAAGCCGGCGTAGCTCTTCCATCCTCCGATTCATACGAGTTTACTCATCCCCGAGATTTCCAATCTCACCGAGAGGAGTCACCGCTTCATTCACCATCCGCCGACCGCCTCGTGTGTAAACACCACCATGTCCCCGAGATTGTCAGGACACGGAGAAGCTCAGGCGTTGTCTCGCCATAACTACTAAGACCATAAACCCGACCTTGTTGTCGGGTGGGTCAACTCAGAAAGATCCGGTCTTGTTCTTCCACGGACAACTCCTCACGCCGAAAGCAATTTCTCCGCAATGATCCGCTCCACCTCACTCTGTAATAGTCAAGTGTATACGAAATGAGCTACAATTTCATATTTAATTTATAATACACATGCATATACAACTGTAACACTTAGCAAATACACATACCGCAATAAGCTCGGACTTCTGGTCCACCCAAACGCCGTTCTTGAACTTCCCCATCTTCATTTGCTCTAGGCAAGTCTTGGGTTGGTTCAGGTTCAGCTAAAGAACATTATATATTGCAACAAGTAGTTAGTAAGTTGGTAGGAATGTAAACAAGTGGTAAATTGGTATAAATGAAAGCAATACACATGTGTACAAATCATGTTGTAATCAGAACACACATATATACTTACCGACATCTGGCGATTAGTGACAACAGCTCGTGACCCGAAGTGATGCCTGGCAGAGCCCTTACCATCTCGCGGCTCAGTCAACCGGTTCTGCCTGTTCTTGTAGGACTGATCCTCGACTTGATTAAGTCTCCAATACTCATGCCACATAGCCCACTCTTCGTCCCCAATATGCCTATATTGTGGCGGCTTTCCTTTGTATCGTTATTTTTTCTTGTCAGTCACCATATGCCTATAGAGGTCAGAGCCCAAACTCTCGAAAACAGGCCACATCTGGGGAATAAGGCCAGTCGGAATGTAGTATTTTTTCTACATTCCAATTCCATTCAAAGTAAAAATTAATGCCCCAAGGTCACAATTTCAAGATAAACTATGGTGCATTTCACCCAAGTGGCTAACATACCACACAAATTGTCCTAGAATTTACTAACACAATGGTGACTAACATATCACCCAAGTAAGTGGCTAACATACCACACAAATTGTCCTAGAATTTACTAACACAATGGTGACTAACATATCACCCAAGTAAGTGTCTAACATACCACACAAATTGTCCTAGAATTTACTAACACAATGGTGACTAACATATCACCCAAGTAAGTGGCTAACATACCACACAAATTGTCCTAGAATTTACTAACGCAATGGTGACTAACATATCACCCAAGTAAGTGGCTAACATACCACAACAAATTGTCGAAATATAAAAGCTTACCCGAAGCTAATCAAAGTAGAAGTGCTTCGTCTCAGCCTTGAGTGTGCTCCACTTTTCGCCTCCTTGGCCCGGCAACTCCCTCCTAAGCTTGAATCTCTCATGCAGGTCGTCTGAAGATTGCTGAGGCCATAACCTGCAGTTATGAATGACATATAGAAGAGTACATATATTTATTAGACAATTCATTTGACATATATATAAACACTTATCTTAAGTTATGTTCTACAAATGTATATATAATACTTACTTCCTCCTGCCATTAGGGAACAACACCAACTTCCCCTCCCACGTAGCAGATCATCAAACATATCCGAAAACGTTACAAAATGGATATTAACCGAATTTAATATAAGTTCAAGACACAAGAACGAGGTGAATCCGTTGCTAGCTAGTGACGGATAGAATCCGTCGCTAGCTTTCCGTGGCTAGAAAAAGGCTTTCTTGTAGTGTAATGCTTCAGAAAAACCATGATCTTCATGAGCCCAATCTTCAACCCTTTGTAGAAAACTATTACATCATCTGCATATGTCAGATGATTTATAGTTAAACGTCTCTTGGTATGATAATACAAATCAGGATTCTATTCAAAGAGACTATTTAATCGTCTAGATAGATATTCTGCAGCCAAAAAAAATAGAGCAGGTGATAGGGGATCACCCAGTCTCAATCCATGGACAGATTTGAGGAAACCACATAATTCTCCATTCACTAGCATACTAAAATGGTTATTCTGCACAGTTCTCATCACCAAATTAATCCATTCTGTAGAGAATCCAAAAGCTCTCAGCATTTTTTTGTAAGAAGCTCCAATGCAGCCTATCACAGGCTTTCATCATATCCATTTTTATGATAACATTTCCTCCCCTAGTTTTCAAATTAAGAGATTGAGCCAATTCCTGTCCTAAGAGGATATTATCATTTATAAGCCTTCCCTTTACAAAACCACTTTGATTCTCTGATATCAAAATTGGGAGATGCTCTACAAGTCTGCCATTGATTAGCTTTGTCAAGATCTTATGTGTATTGTTGCACAAGCTAAAAGGTCTATAGTTAGACAAAACCTCAGTATTCTCCTTCGTATCATTGCTAGGTGGTAGCAGAATCCCCACCGCATTTGCTCCCTAAAGATATCAATAATGGCCTCTCAATATCGAACTTAATAATGTCCCAAAGATTCTTGAAATAATCAAAAGATATCCATCTGGCCCAGCAGATGCATCTTTATTAAGATCAAAGACAACTTTTCTGATTTCCTCCATGTCAGGTCCCTGACAGAGTTTTTGGTTTAGGACAGGACTAACCAATTCAGGGATGCCACTTAACACAGGCTCCTCAGTAACCTGTGAATGCTCAGCCAAGATAGCAGAAAAATATCTGACTGCAGAATCTTTAATCTCCTGTTGAGTAGATATAAACACTCCTTGATCTGTAATGTTGTTAATCCTTGCTTTCCTTTTCCTTCTCTTTACCATCTCATGAAAACTTTGGTGTTTTTAGCTCCTTCAATTCTCCAAATAGTTTTAGCTCTTTGTTGCCAATATGATTCTTCCATATCTAAAATCTTTTGAAACTTTGAAGATTCCTCAAGACAGGTAGTCTTATTAGCTTTAGTAGGATTTCTTTCCAATTCAGCTTCAGCTGCCTTGAAAGCCTCTGCTTGATTCCTCACTTTATCAAAAATATAACCAAACACAGGTTTATTCCAGTACTTCAACTGTTGCTTTAACCTTTTTAGCTTCTCCCACAACTTTTTAACTCCATAATTAAGTGCAGGCAGGTTCCAATGAGTAGCTATACTCTTCAGACAATCTGGATGGTGTAGCCACATGTTCTGGAAATGAAATGAACTCTTAGTAGCCTCCGCTATGAAATTAGATCTCAAGATCAGTGGTCTGTGGTCTGAGCAACGTCTAATAGCATGTATTACTCTATTCTCTCCAAACAAATCAAGCCACCTATTATTTACAAATATCCTATCCAATGTTTGTTTTACTTCCCTCCATGGCCAAGTAAAGGGTATTCCTTCATAACCCAAATCTACTAACCCTGCATCCTGTATACAATTTCCAAAATCCCTCATCCCATTGATGTCAGGAGGTGATCCTCCTTATCTCTCACTTGCCATTGCTACTATGTTGAAATCTCCTCCTACTAACCATGGCATATCCACCTCAGATAGAACTTCTAAGTTCTCCCATAATTCCAATCTCTCTCTCTCTTGTACATTTTGCATATACTATAGTCACCAAAAAAGGTTTAGGTGACATAACAGAAGTAACCTTTCAATGGAGATACTGAATATGGTCTTCAATGATTTCCACTGTGTAGTTTGTAGTAGAAAAATTCCAGATCTTGTTACTACAGTTTGCTATAACTTTCTCCATCTTAAACATCCTCAACTATTTGTACTCATCCAGTGTGACTAGAGGCTCCAAAACTGCAAAAAAAAATCCAACTTCTCCATATTGTTAAAGTACAATAGTTGTTGTTGTGTTGCTTTGTTCCCTAGACCTCTTACATTCCATATGAGAGTCTTCATTTAAAAAATTTGACAGCTCTCTTTCCATTCTTTCTCTTGTTACTCACTGGCATAACAAAGGTCAAATCTTTCTTCTTTTTTTTTTTTTTTTTTTTTTTTTTTTTTTTTTGCTTCTTATTACAATAGAAGGATTCTCCTGCATTTTGGTGCCCAAATGATTAGTATTTGCAGACAAAGGGGTGGATTCCACTGATACCATTCTCATAGCTTCTTGAGATCTTGCATATCCATATTCATCATTACTAATCTCTTCTTCACTATCCACTGAAGTGCCATATGTGCTCAAGGGAAGTTTAGTTAGTAAATTTAAATATTTACTTCTGTTGCCAAGTCCATTGACATGTTCAAACATAGGTATTGGAAGATGAGAACTTCTGCCAGTATATGATTCAGACTGTCTCTCTGCAAATTGGGCCACACCAGGGCTTCCTCTTCCCAAATCCAGTAACCTGTCCTCTTCAGATGCTTTTCAATAAGCCCCTTGTGCTTCTACTGGTGCTTCTTCTATCTCTTCTTCCTCCTCTTATAAATCCTCATTTACCAATAGACCTTCTTCGGTCTCTGAGTCAGCCTTTGAATTTAAATCTTGTATTTTATCATCATTCTCTCCAGGGGTAGCTACCTTCTCTATGATCTTCTCCACTATATCATTCACCTCCTCTATCTCTTGTAAAGGTATGAAAGAGTTTCCCCCTGCTTGATTCTCATCTCTTGATATGAGGTTCCCAATCCTGTGCTAAGAATGTTGAAAAACCTGTCCTCCCCTTCCAGAATAAGCCCTTCCACCTGATCATCCCCTCACTACTTGAAAATGACCAGTTCCCCTTCCTCTAAAACCTCCTATGTAGCCTCCTTTGTTAACATAACCCTGATTTTTGCTAGCAATGTCTTAACATGCCTTCTTGAATCTGTTTTCCAAAGATCCCATTGTCAATATTTCCAGTATCCTCAGCACTGTAAAAGGACTCAATTAATTCGTCATCAGACTTTTCAGTAGCTAGACAATGACTGGTTGTATGCCCTAATTTCAAGCAATTCTTACAATAATAAGGGACTTTATCATAGTTCACCTTAAATGCAACTCCTTTTCCCATAATATTAAGCCAGAGATGTTTAGGGAGTGTCTTAGAGACATCCACTTCTACAAAAATACTTGCTTGGGATAATTTGCTCTTGCTAGCTGTATATTCATCCACTTTAATCGATTTCCCCAATAGTTTAGCTATTTCAAATAAAGCTTCCTTATCAAACAGAAAGATGGGCAATTTCTCCAAGGTTACCCAAACAGGAATCATAGGTGATTCAGCTTCCATAGAAAACATTAGTGTCCATTTGAAAAATCTAACGTGCATTCCTTCAATCTCAGGATTTTCCAGTAACCATAACAAGTTATATTCTTCTTCAAGAAAAAGTCGAATAGCTACATGACGTTTGTCCATGAAGCTCACTAAGAATCCTGCTTTGAGTTTACAGTCTTTAAGGAAATTCATCACAGCAAAGATTTTTCGTATTCCATACGCAAATTTCCCAACAATTGTCATTTAAAAAGGTTTAGCAAGTAAGTCTACCTCTAATTTGGAGAAGGTTATGGAAGGCATACCATTAAACAAAGACTGTTGTTTCTCCTTCACCACTTTTCTTTCACCTTCCATTTTACTAAATGAGAAATGCAAGGCAGGATTTGGATTTGCTCCCAAATTTTTGGTTGATTCCACATTTACCACACTTGCAAAAGAAGCTTTCTTGTTTCCAGTTTCATTTTCCAGGATTATCGACACCATTCCAGCCGGACAGTGTGAAGTAGAGGCTTCACCCACTAAGTATTCCACAGTTACATGAGGTGCTAAAGGGTTCTCCATCATAGTGCAAAGCCAGTAACAAGATGTTACGACCAGCAAAGCGTAGTTGAAAGGACTGAGAAGCAGCCAGAGGCTGCCGAAAAACATAATCTAAACAATGCTGTCTATGGGAATTGAACCCACGACCACATGATTAAAAGCCATGCACTCTACCAGCTGAGCTAAGACGGCCTTGTTTTTCTTGCTCTAGTTGATCATCAATTTCACTTGTAATCGCATCATTGACATCGTATTTGGATCTTGAGGTGTGATTATCAATCAACCATTCTTTCTTTCACAATTTCATCTCTTGTGCTTGATTTCTTGGGGGAATGCTGATGATATCATCTTGTATGCTTAATTCGATTGTCATTGTCAATATGTTTGCTATTCCTTGTGATATGAGTAGCTAATTCCTTGATAGATGCGGTAGCAATGTAGGAGTAATCTAATTAGAGTCTTGACCTAGGTTTGTTCATCTATGTTAAGCTTATTCAAGATCTTCATAAAAACTCCAAATTCAGTAATCTAGTTTCAAATCATCGAAACCTTTCTAGATTAACAATCAATCGTTTGACAATCGATTGATTTCCCTACTTTTACATTTTCAAAGAATGTCTTGGTTACACTGAATTGGTATTTTCTGTGGACAAATAACTGTGACATGCATATGAACAATAGGTCTGATTCGTATTCGATTTCTCGGAAATGCTACCGTGTTTATTTCTCTTCTCTCTTGATTCAAAACCTTCTTAAAGTTTACTTAGTTTAATCACTATCGATCTTACAAACTCAATTTTACAAACTGTTACTGCAAACTCATACGTTTAACACTTGAAAACGTCATAGTTGCCTAGTTAGATCCTTGAGAACGATCTCGTAGTTAAAGTTTGTTACATCAACTGCTTTAGTTACTTTGTTGCTTTTAAGAAGTACTAATTTGAGCACATCAATATTTCTAACAAATTTCCCACTTTTTGATCAGTCACCTATGACTATCTAAAAACCAAACATGAACTGCATGAGGAAACAATCCAACACTTAAAACATTCTTTATGTTCTTTCATTTCATTTATTTAAGTGCAGAAAGTAAACATCAACCAAATCACAAGGTGTGATCTTTGCTGACAAGTTATATTTTCATTGGATATATATCTGAGAATAAATATATCAGATAGAATATGACGCCCTATCACCTTCACAGATAATTACCGACAGTAAAAATATGATTTAGACGTGCGAAAGCTTTAAACAGAAGTACTTTGACCACAATTACTTATGCATGCAAGAAAAATACATTTTCTCATATTTAAGGAGTAAAATTGCTTTTACAGTACAAAAGTGCTTTCATGTATGATATGCAAATGACGATTTATGAGGAGAAGGATTGCAAACCAACAGTCAACTTTGATGCATGACTTTACTTCTACTCACCATCTCCTTCTTTCTCTAAATAAATATAAAAACATCATCGCATTTTGAATGAGTTGCGGATCTCAATAAGTATAATCAGTAACAGGTCATTTAATAACCTGTAAAAATATACGGCAACAAGCCATTTAACAATAGGTAAGCACATCACTTGCAGCACATATATTCACATCGAGTAACAATCAGCATATGACTTCCATCTATTTCACAGTTTCAAAATTAGCTCACTTCTCATTCAACCAGATAAGCTATAAACATTTAACATCATTCACATTTATATAATAATGCACGTGCTTAGTCATTTTCTTTGTCTGCTATGGCTCTGTTCCGACCAGGAGTAATTCGTGATCATGATAACAGATTTATACAGAGTCCAGCCGTACCTAGAATTTCATATTTCATATAGATTCTAGCTGTACCTGGAATTCTATATTTCATACAGAGTCATTCCAGTGATGGATATTCAGAGTCCAGCCAGTGCTAGATATCCAGACAAGCTGGAAAACACATGACTCAAGGTCGTCAACAGCCATAACAGAATCCTCTTATCTCTTATGAATGCAATTCACATAATCATGTTTATAAATATATACGACTAATACTTTATCAGAAAATAGAATCTTTTCAGATAACAACTGCACGTATCCCATCCGTACATGGGAGCAATTGATCATTTCATCAATGAAGCACTTTAGGCTTTTCATCGTATTCAGAATGGAACATTGCACATATATAACACACCACGGTATATTTTCACATTTCATAACACAACTTCAACCATATAATTTACATATACATAGCCCGTACGCTAGCACCATAGCAATAATATCAAGTCACACATAATTGTCAAACAACAAGTTACCAAAATTACTTACAAAGATACTAAACAACGAGTTACTAAAAACACTTACAATTTACCGGTCAAACGTGCAATTAGCATCAACAATATTATCCGTATGCACTAAATTACCACTGCAAGCTTCCAGGGCACTACATGGTTCTATTTCATTTTCAATCAACTGGGTTTCCTAATTAATACATGTCTAGTGCACAAGTTTCATTTCTTGATCCGCCATGATCAAATTGGTACGTGTGCGAAACTGTGTGATAAGTTGTTTTGGAATCTAATGTGTTTTCTTTTTGTAACATAACTATGCAAAGTAGTGTATAGGGGAAATAGGTAGTAGTAGTGATTTTTGAAGTAGTATCACAATCATCATTTCCTAATTATATGAAATGGCCGTGGATAAGATCAAATGTGAGGCGGTGGAAATGATAATCTCAAGTATGGTAGTAGAAACTTACTAGTTAAAGAAATTAAAGGAGTCATGACACGTTGATTAGTGATGACTGAATCACTATTCTACGTGTTACATGTATATACTACTTTTAATATTTTAATAATATATAAATAAATGAATTATTTGCACCAGCTTGCTTATTTCGGTTTTCACAAGGACAACTCGAAAATCAAAGAGGTCCACTAAACAAATACTATAAATTTATACGGTTCATATTACAGTGTCCGTTCTTTCATAGGCCCTCGTTTGGATGTAAAATGGTTAAAATCAAAACTAATAACATGTCGGCCCAAAACTATATAAAACAACGATAACTATTATAATTCAAAACTCACGTAATATCAATTCATTTAACATCAAATTTCACATAGAGCAAATATATCACGTCACGTTATATAAGTTAATTTTTTTTTCCAAACAAGGCCACATATATAACACATATCAAAATATTAAAATTTGCTTGATATGATTTTCAAAACATAACTAAACATGCTTATGAGGTGAAAAAAGTCAGGGGCGTGACATAGAATTACAATTGAAAGCAAATATAACTTTTACAAGATAAACAATAAATTACAATCAGCAAAAATCAAAAAATACACAACTAAATAGGACATCAGAAAGTTCCAAGTTCCAAGTGATCATCCTATTAGTTGGTATTCAAGTCTTCTTTAGCTTCGAAAAACCTTATCACCAAATCTCTTGCAATCTTCTGAGTATTCAAGGATGTATGTTCTGACTTTCATTTCTGCATTCCTTGTTGCCAGAGCAATCTCCTTGTAAGATTTGTTGGTGGGTAGGTTCTTGATCATTCTTTTGATCCGAAGGTACTTACCCCATTTCCAGACATGTACTAGCTGCTCTTCAGTGGGCTTGTAATGACCATACATCTCTTTCAAATATTTAAGGTCTCCCAAGTGTTGTTCTTTAGTCAAATAGAAAGATTCATAAGGTTCAACCTGCAGTCTAGTTCTTGACGCAAATTCATCAACAATAGTATGCACATCCTCTGGTTTGTGATAAGGGCATTCTTCAGATAGGTCTTTCTTTCTAGCTTCCTGTCTGACTTCTATTTCAAAGTCTAACCATCTCTTGACTCTATCTTTAGACAATAAATCTTGTCTGCCTTTTCTCCATGCCATCATCTATCTAAAGATGAGTACTGGTAGTCCTCCTTGATTGACTAGAAGATTCTTCTGATGAATGCACTGCCAAACTGTGGGATCAAGGTCATCAACCTTCACATACTCAATCTGAGCATCTTCAGGCTTTGATGGTAGCACTCTACCAAACTTGATATCCCTTTCCCTCTTCCTCTTCTATTTGGAATTTAGACATTTCATATAGGGATCTTCAGATGGGGTACCTTTGCTGAATTGACTTGGTGTTTCCAGAAGGTGTCCTTGCTGCTATAGGAATTGCAACTATTGGTTCAGACATGCTGCTTGTTCTTCTTTTCCTGCGAAGAGGATATATGTCTTTCTCTTCATCTTCATCATCATCCTCATCATCAGAATGAAATGTGACCAATTCCTTGCAGCTGTCTTGGCCTGTTTTCCTTCTCATTTCAGAGATCTCTCCTTCTTCTTTAGAGTCTCTGTCCTTTCTACTCCTTGAGCTCTTGGCAGCTGTTGGAGGTTTTTGAGATCTTGCCCTAGGTCTTTTAGTCACCATCTGTAAATCTTGACTTGGGGTTCTTGTTTGGGCTTCTTCAGGATACATCTTTTCTTTGCCCTTAACTTGTACTCTCCTGGTACTTCCTTCCCCCTTAGTTATAGAGGACTGATCAAAAACCACTGAAGATTCTGGCATAAGAATCTGATAGAGAGTCAAAATTCTTTTGTAGACGAATGTAAGCCTCAGTAAGTTGCTGCATCTCCTTTCTGAGAACTTCATTTTGCTTTACAATTCCAGTTTCCTTATTTGTCAATTTGGAAACCTCGGCAACTGATGAGTCGATATTTTAACGACTCATTTAGTACCTTTTTCCATAGTTTGTTACGTCTTTTAACCTTTATTTAGTGTTTTTTGTTCCGTGTCATGTTTGGATTTTTTGTGTGTTTTTGTGCATTTTTAGGTGTCTTAGAGTCATTGGCAAGGAAATGGAGGACCAAAGTGCAAAGAAGACCTCAAAACCTTCTAGAAGCACCACTAGGCCAAGTTAGTGGGCCACTACTCCAAGATAGGTGACATGGAGATTGGAAAAGGGAGATAAAAGTTGAGAAAATGGAGGAATTCCCGGAGACAAGGCTCACCGCGGTGAGCCCCACATCCAAACGGGCTCACCATGTCCGTATAAATGTAAAGGTGGATGAAGACCAGCATCATAGCTAGGAGGAGTCCCCAACAGTACCTCACCGCGGCGACATCCGTTTGACCGAATCAACCCATGTTTTTTTGGTAGCTTTTCCCATGATCTCTAGTTTCTTCTTCCTTGGTCTTATAAATAGACCAATTGTATAAGTCATTAGGACATATCTTCATTACTTCTACTTTCATATTTTCAATTCCAAGAAGCATTATTGATCTTTCTGACGATCGTAGAGACTAATAGGCGCCCAGGTATTCAATAGAACAAGTTAGGCGGTTGTTGTTAATAACTTGTATCGTGACATATTGCTATCTGATCATTGAACGCATGCTTGATCGCTAGAACTTGCATCGCCTTTACCTATAATTAGTATATTTCCTGATGAGGGCATAGCTAGTGACAAGATTTTTGCCGTAACTCATACGCATTTATAATCAGATTCGTTCGATTTTGCAATAGCAAAGTGTTGCATTCGCGGGCAGTGTACCATTAGCTATATCACGTCAACACTTTTGAAAGATCCGCTTGCTTTGTTTTAATTGTAGAAATTGCATGATCTACGTATTACCTTGTCTTGTAATTATAATTTGTTGTAGGGTTTTGAAGTATCAACCTTACCCACACTATCTGTTTACAACTCACCTTCAGCCTACATCTTAGAACTAGCTTAATCAATTCCTCGAGAGAACGACCATGTGGTTAAAGCATTGTTGTACTACGACAACCGCATTACTACTTGTGTTATTTTACAAGTATTAATTTTGAGCGCATCAAAATTTGGCTCCGCTGTCGGGGAATTGATTCCTACGTTCTTCAATAAGTAGTATCAGTGTGTAGTTGCGTATCTTTATTTTTATTCAAAAAACCAAAGAAAAAATTCAAAAAAAAAAAAAAAAGATTTACTCTCGTATATTATATTTTTTGGTACTAACAGAAACTAACAATTCATTTAGTTCTGTTGGTATAGAGAAATTTTTCAGCAGGTGTATGGCAAGCGTATGGCTACGTACGGAGAGTATTTCATACCTCAGTTGGTGGTAAGAAAACCACCAATATTCCTTGAGCCTGAGGTTAGGGAATACGATCTAGATGATGATTGGGGGTGTTCACTTCCATACTTCTGGGGAAGGCCAATGGAAGATGCTCTAGGATTTATTCGTCAGTTCGAACAATTTGTGACGGAGTTACCACCCAGTGGATTGAGTGAGGACCAACTGAGGAGGAGGTTGTTTCCTTTTGCCGTTAGATCCCAAGCCATAGAATGGTTGCATTTGCTAGAGCCAGAGTCATTGAGGACATGGGAGGAAGTGCTTAGAGTATTCTATGATGAATACTCCCCATACTCTTTGATGGAGAGCTTGGAGGATCGCGTAACGAATTTCGAAGAAAAGGAAGAAGAGAAGTTCGACAAAGGAAGCGTGAATACTCCGGATTTAGAAATCACTCACATCCCACTGGTGTCTTTAGTGAGCGTTTCCACGCCACCAGAGACCACAGAGAGCCCAGTGCCCCATCTCCCCGACATCGTACATATGTCATTACCCAAGGATTACATGAGTATTGTGGGATCAACACACAATGGAGCAGAAGATATTCACTGGAAGCTCCAAGTAGGCTCGACGCCTGCTCAAAATTCGTTCCCGTATGAGAACGGATAACGGTAATGTACAGCAGTCGAGCCAACGACTATAAGAAAAGGCATTTCCTGGGAGGCAACCCGGGGGTTTAGAGTGAAAAACGGAAGAGTTCACGCTAACGATTATAACCAAAGCCTGATTTATTGCTTTGCATATTGATATAGGTGCATATTGCATTCAGGATAGATTTTATTTATTATTTTTTTTATTTTTCAAAAAAAAAGAAAAAAGTTTATTTATGCTGGAGAACGGATCTAATCAAGCAGAAGTGAGCTGTGCATCATGGCCCGTAGAAGGCGTAAAGTTTGCCTCTCATTGGACCGCTGAGGGCCACCTAGCCTCACCGCTGTGAGGCTCGACGATTAAAGAGAAGGAGGGCTTCTCCTCCTTCACCTTTCTCACTCTTACCCGCTTTTCCCCAATTTTGGAGATTTTCACCAATTCTCCACCATTTAACTTGGGTAATAAACCGTTGCGAAGGTAGTGAGTTTCTCCACTACTTGGAGACTTCAATCTGTGTTTATATCCATTAATTCTTCCGGAATCGAGGTAATTCTTTTTACTATCTTTACTTTGCAAACTTGGATTTCTATGCTTAATTGATTGATATTGAGTATATGGCTATGCTTTTGAGGTATGAGATTGTCTAGATAAGTCGTAATCCAAGTTAGCTTAGTTAAATTTTCTGGAGATTTATGATGTTTTTGGCGGAGGGGTATTGTTGTGCTAGCTTGTTCATCTTAGAATCTATATTCGTGCTGCATATTTGATGATAGGATTGAGCCTGCTACTGTTTCAATTGGGAAAATCCCTTGTAGTAACAAATGTTTGCACTATGGTAAGCACGATTATGTTGTAGGATAAGGCATTGTTGTCACTACTTGCAAGAATTGGTTTGGGGAACACATTGTTGTGGCCACATTTGAATGCACTATGGTTTGCTTGTAACTATGAGTTAGGATTAGGCATTCGTGTAGCTACATTTTGATATGGGTGTAGCGCTGACATTTTCTATCCAGGTACTATGGCACCCAGGCGAAAGAGTGTGTCCAATAAGAAGCAGAAGGTAGGAGAAGGAAGCTCCAGAGCCCCTGCTCCAAGGATTAGGGTAGACGCTTACGGAATGAAGCTGAGTAGGGAAGTAGATGACTTTAGGATCAAACACTTCAGCACCCCGAGAGGCTTCATAGTGGAGCGAGGGATAAGTGTCTTCGGGTCTCTTCATCCAATGATAGAGACTATCAACGCGAGCATAAGGAGACTAAGATGGTAGGGTTGGTAGGGTTGAGGAGAATGTACGATCTGGTCTTGGTCAGAGAGTTCTACATCAACCTCCCCGATCAAGACATCAATGGATTTGTGCCCATCTACGGGAAGAAGGTGGAGTACACTCGTAACTCCATCAACAACTTTCTTAGAGTACAGATGGTGACACATGCTCACGCAGATGGGATTTTCAACTCGACCCCTGCACTCAAGGTGGAGGGAGAAGACATGGCTACCATCTACAATCCTGGTCACAGGGTAGCCGATGGAAGCAAAAAGCTTAAACTTACGAATTTGAACCCACTTGCGAGGGTTTTGGTGCATTGGGTACAGTACAACATAGTACCAAACTCCACCTTCAGTAGGATATATGCGCAGACAGCCCGATTGGTATTGGCATTGATGAGAGGGCAGCATATCGATGTAGGAGAGATCATTTTGGCAGGGACGCTCGCATACGTACCCCAAGGCATTGGGATTTCCATGTTTGATCACCGAAATGTGTGAGGAAGTCGATGTGCCAGACATCGTAAAAAATGACCGCCCGAAGAGTTGACTAGACTTGAAAGAGCTACAAAGAATAGAGGCAAATGCAAGGGACTGGGGAAATAAGCTGTCAAGATCATCGGGGGAAAAGCAATGAGGAATATGATCCCGAGGCAGATACTGGATACGAAGAGGTATCTGTGGAGGAGACCGACGATGAGGCTGAAGATCCACCACCTTCTGGGAATGGGGAAGATCTCACCGCAGATTTTCATGAGACTCCAAGACCGAATGGAACCCCAGTTGGGCACATCGAGAGGAGGCAAAGCACGCTAGCTTCCGATTTTTCAGAGTTAGGGGGTGCTACCGAGAACATGCCGCAGATCTTAGGAGCATACATGGAGTATCACAGCGGTTTGGTACGAACTTGGATCAGTGGGACTCACGTTATTCGAGTCTCACACAGCACATGTCTACAACAGACACGCGGGCAACTGAGCGCCTAGCGCATATGGAGCAAATGCACAAAGCTCAGACGGATGATCGGCAACAAAGAGGAGGCTCATCTTCCGGACCCCATGGTCCGCCTTCATCATAGGGATCATGCCGACCGAGGCATACTACGAGCGGTAACCCCATAACACCCTCTTTTTATTTATTCCCTAGGCTAGCTAGGGACTAGCTATCGAATAGGTTTGGGGAGGGAAGTTGTACTCATATGCTTACATGCCTCGGATTATTTGTTGCCTTGTATATATTGTATATATGTGTTTTCCTTTTCCTTTTCATTTTTGCGATTATGTGGGGTGGTATGTTAGCCACCATTGTGTGATTGCAGTTGAGTCGAGTCTTTTGGCCAAACTTTTGGCCTATTTCATACTTTTTTGTGTCAAGTCCTGAGTTCTTTTGACAAGTCTGGTTATCTATTGCCTCAGTTAAGCCTTTTTACTGATGTGATCTTAGATGGCCTCTGACTGAGTGCTAAGGAATTTTCGAAAATCACTCTAGTTCGTTTCACTTGTAAATAAAAAGTCTTCCTGTTTTAGTAGTCCAAAAGCCGGTGAGAAGCCTTAAAGCCGATAAAAAAATCTTGTACCGGCAAACATATGATTCTAGTAGTATGAGCAAGGTTTTTGTTAGAACTGTAGGACCGGGATTGGTACTTCTGGACAGTTTCAAACGATGTTGACTATTGATGTTGAGTCAACACCGTTTCTCAACAGTGAACAATATTCAACTAAACTACGACAATAGTAAACTGTGATCAACAGAACTCTGTAAAGTGCAGCGGAATAAAACTGAACACGAGATTTCTCAAGCCAGAATATAAAGATACCGATAATGCCGTAGCAAAACTTCTACTAAAATTAAAAAGTAGATTTACAAAAAGAAGTTTAATTCAATAAAAAACGATTGATTAAACTTACAGAAAACTAGACCTAGAATAGATAAGAAAAACCTATTCTAGTTCAATGATACTAGAGTAATTCTCAATCTTTAGAGAACACTCACAAGTAAATACCGAGGTACAGGTCTAGTAAAGCAAGACGCCTAAAACATATAATCTTTGTTCTTCAAAGGCAATCGGCAGTCTTGCAACGCCTCCTTCTTCCGATATATATAGTTGCAGAACCTCACATCCAGGAAGGAAGAAGTCGGCAGCAGGCCCACGTCTAAACCACCTTGGATTCTGTAGTAAGGAAACTTCCTTTGATGTATTAATGGTATAAGGAGTCTTCTAGATATCAATTTGTTTTAAATCTCACTTTCCTTATAGCATAGAATTCTTCCATGAATCATTATGGCAGCTTCCTTCTTGCATTATGCTTCTTATTTTCCTTTTTGCTACAAGGTGCTGCTTTACTACAAAGGTTCGCCATGGACGTTTTGGTATAGTGTGCTACAGTGCCCATACTTCTTCACATTGGTTTCTGGATAAGGAAATCTTTTGTATATAATATATCTTGAGAATCTTTATTTCCTTCTTTCTCTCAATGTGCCCATGTATTAACAAACTCTTTCCTTCTTTATTTAGATTGCATTCCTTGTATCCAAAGCAAATCAAACTCTTCCCTGAATTATGTTTCCAGCGCCCAGATCTTCCAAACTACGTTTCGATTCTTTCCAGCTCTTCCAGATTGCGTTGGGTTTCTTCCTTGAGGCCCAAGCTAACCAATCTTGATCCATTAAGCAATGTTGAAGCCCAACTTGTTATTTCCTACAAAATATCCATAGAAAAACAACTACAATTGTCGAACCAGTTAATAAACGAAGAAAGGACGAATTAACAAAACAACTGCAATATAAATTGCACTTTCAATCTCCCCCTTAATTCTTGCCTTTCTTCACAAAAACCTGAAAGCAATTAGTAGGAAAATACAAGACAATATCAAGCAACTCCCCCTTACTCCAAGAACTCTCCCTTAATACAAAACAACCAAGAGTACAAACATTCTCCCCCTTTTTTGTGAGGAAGGAAAGAAAACAAAGTTCTTTAAAAAAAAACTTCACCATCTTGGTAATCTGTTAAGGACCTGCAGACAAAGTACCAATGCAGATAAACGATGTTGACTCAACATTGTAGTCAACTGCATAGGAAGTAGCAAAAGGTGAATGAGGTCGGATCACCGAGGGCAAGAATCGTGACTAGAGGTTGGATCACCGGAGGCGTGTTAGGACAAGAGTGGATGGTCATGAACACAACTTACAAAATAATTCATAATGGGTGTTGTTGGGTTTGCTTCAAGGTAGATTCCTGCAGATATATATCAAAGCAACGAAAGACTGTGCACAACTGTTAATTAAGGATTAAAGTTGCGAGTAAAACAGTTATCCATCAAGTCAAAGTAATCAGATACACAGATAAACCCTAGGGAGGTTGACCACAAATCTTGATTTTTAAGAAAATGACTTGACATGCAAGAACAAGAATGCAGAAAACCCAAAAACCCCAAGAAAACACCTTAGACCTACTCCCCCTAAAACCCAAAAAACACACAGAATTAGAGCACAAAACAAAGAGCACAACAAAAGAGCAAATAGTACTTCAAGCACAGTCAATGTTGACCTGAATGTTGACTCAACATTGATGACAACATCGGGAAATTAGACCACTCTTAATGTAAGTCAGCCAGGAAACCAAGCCTCAAGATGTGCAGATTCGATTAACACCACTGATGCTGCTGGCACAGACAGAGAGAGAAAGAAATACCAAAGAAACACACCCAACATTGCCTCAAAAAGTAAATTGAACAATTAGCATAGGTTTGAGTGGGGGTGACCATGAGACCGTGAACCATGTCAAATAATTGGAACACGTATGAATCCGCTCCAAAGCCCAAGCCTATGCGGAGTTAGGCAAACACACGTCTCATGGCATAAAGATCACTCATTTGACCACATTAGGTAATTTTTGGGTACTCAGAGAGTGAACCAGCAGCATTACGAGAATCGGCACTTCTGTGTCGGTTTCAAAGACAGCCATCAACCCTCACGACATATGACACATTGGCCACGTCGATATCTGGATAGTATTTGAAACCGGCCCAACACGATCCTCAACGGAAACACTTCGAGCCCTTTTTATCATAATTCATTAGATTTATTAAGCATAAAGAGCATGAGGCAACATCAAGTGCGAGTCAAGGTACGAGTAAAAATAGCCAAAAAGCAGCAAAAGTGGGTTTTACATAAAGCAAACACACAAGAGACTCGATCCCTTTCAACCTTGGTTTCAAACAGCCTTTCAGACCCTAAGCATCACCACTGTAAGCTACAAACCAGGAACAGCCATAGGCCAGTACAGAAGCACAGGAGCACAGAAACACACAGAAGAACTAAAAAGAAAACAGCATCACTTATTCTAAATTTCCAATGTTGACCGTGATGTTGAGTCAACATTGGTACTCAACAATGACAATCACATAGAGCACAGACCGAGAGATCTTCGAAGACTGAAGAGTCTCTCACTATCTAATGGCTTGGTAAAAATATCTGCAAGTTGATTGGTTGTATCTATGTGTTCTATGTCAATTACTTGCTTATTGACCAAGTCCATAAGAAAATGATGCCTAAAATCTATGTGCTTAGTACGAGAGGCACTAAAGTTATCACAGAACATCAAAAGGGTAGCACTTTGTAGACCATAGTCGTGCAACATATTTTTCAACTGCATCATTGAGACAACAAATGCCACATATTCAGATTCAAAGAATGACAAGGATATTACGCTCGCTTTCTTGCTATACCAAGACACCACATTTGGACCAAGATAAAAGAAACCTCCACTAGTGGATTTTCTATCATCTAGATCACCAGCCCAATCAGAATCACTAAATCCCACCAGATTAGTGTTTGTATCACATGCAAACCATAATCCATAATTAATAGTTCCTGATATATATCCAAGGATTCTTTTAACGACAGTTAAATGGGGGCTTTTAGGGTTGGACTGATACCTAGCGCGCACACACACAGAGAGCACGATATCGTTCTCGGGTATGACATGTAAAGCTTTCAATCATTGATCAGATAATGTCAGTCAACATCCGCCAACATCGATTCTCGCCAATTCAGAGAGGTACCCATAAGTGTACTGCATGATTTAGAGTTCACCCGGACACGAAAGAAGCTGAGTTCACCAATCATATTCATCTCAAAGGTACCTATCATAGTTTGCACAAACTGATGTACTATGGAAAGATTAGTCAAGTTAAGCACAATATAATCTTCTTTTGCACGATTGAAATTGTGGGGATCAGCCACCACGTAGCAGTTGTCAGGAGACCTGGTACCTGTCATGTCAAAACATTTCTGCTTGCAAGTATGTACTTTACAAGTGTGTTTGTTAAATTTTTCTTCAAATCATTATCATAAACATGACAGACACTAATAAGGTTAGCAGTTAAACCTTCAACCAACAGTACATTTTTCAAGGTTGGAAAACCATCAAGAGTTAACATCCCCTTCCCAAGTACTTTACTCTTGTATCCTCCTCCATAAGTTACCATTCCAGTCTTTTGAGAGAAAAAGTTAGAAGGATAACTCAAGGTTCCTGTCATATGTCTTGAACATTTGCTATCAAAGTACCATCTACCTACATTGTTAGTAGAGGTAGCCACAAAAAATGCAATATTACAGACATTCTTTTCCCTAGGAGCCCAAACTCTCTTATACTTTTCTCTAGAGTTTTTCCCAGTTCCAGAGACTTTTTCTTTCTGACTAGAGACAGCAAGGTAAGCTTTAGACACAGAGTTTCTGGAACTAGACACTGTTGATGTCGATGTTGACTCAACATCGGACTCAACATTGGATTTTTTATTCTGCTTAACAGGAGCCACCAAAGGAACAGATTTTTGGAACATACACTTTAGATTTCTCTGCTTTTGAAACTGACACATTAGAAGCTGACTCAACCACATGTTTTTCTATCTTCCGCTTTTTCAGATCTCTTAGATAAGTAAAGCAGTGGGGTTTTATGTGACCAATCTTAAGGCAATATTGACACACATAAGTCTTTTTGGTTCCTTCCACAACCTCACCATTTTCTTTGACAAAAACAACAGCATCGAAATGTTCAGAAAGAGATTTGACTTTTTGCATAGCATCAATCCAGTAGTCATCTTTTAAAGCTTCTTTTGCATTCTTAGGTTCAGTAAGAGAGACAAAACAAGAAGAACTCACCGATTGACACATAGTAGTGTGGCTTGCCATTTCCTTGTAGTTCTTTCTGGTATTTCCCCTAAGAGTCATTCTTCCCCTTGGATCACCACAGTCTTGCGAACTTGGATGATCTTTGTGAATCCTCGGGGGTGGATCACGTCTAATGGAATCCAGAGGCACAGTCGGTTCCAGAACATGTTCATCTTCACTTTCAGTGATGATTCTTCACTTTCACGCATGTATTCATCCGTGAGCTCTCCCGCAATATTAGGGCGCGATGTTGACTCAACATTGTGATCAACATTGACTCCATCTTCTCCGATAAAGAATCGGACTGGGAATCTGTATAGAACCCGATCCGATTTAGTACCTATTTCGTGCAAGAATCTTTTTCCGTACAAGACTGCCTCAACTTGCTATTTTTCAAAGGGCACTGAGTCATCAAAAGTAATGTTAACAGATTCTTGAACAGTTTGTGTCCTTAGATTATACACCCTATATGCATGGCTATTAAGAGAGTAACCAACAAAAATGCCTTTATCACTTTTTGCATCAAACTTGCCTAAATGTTCTCTATCATTGAGAATATAGCAAGCACAACCAAACACATGAAAGTACTTAAGATTAGGCTTCTTGCCATTTAGAATCTCATAGGGAGTGGTTGAAGTTCCTGGTCTAAGGTAGACTCTATTTATTATGTGACAAGCAGTATTTACAGCTTCAGCCCACAATCTTTTTGAAAGGTTCATGGAACTCAACATAACCCTAGCCATTTCTTGTAAGGTCCGATTCTTTCTCTCAGCCACTCCATTTTGTTGTGGAGTTTTGGTGCGTAAAACTCATGAAAGATTCCTTTCTTTTCAAAAAATCAAGAAAGGTTTGATTCTCAAATTCCCTACCATGATCCGACCTAATGCGTTGGACAACAGTAGCATATTGATTACTAAACCTAGCATGCAATTTCTTGAAGGGATCAAAAGTTTCAGATTTTTCTTTTAAAAAACTTACCCAAGTAAAACGAGAAAAATCATTAACTATGACACAGATGTACTTCTTACGACCTAGACTATCTACCTCAATTGGTCCCATTAAGTCCATATGTAAGAGTTCGAAGCAGTTGGATGTACCTGTTTTCTGCCCTTTGTTTTGTAGGGATGTATGCACAGCTCTAGTTTGTTTACCTTTTAGGCAGTTACTGCACACTTGCTTTCCGGCATTGCTCAGCTTCGGCAGTCCTCTAACCACATCCAGTTTGATGAGCCTTTCAATGTTCCTATAGCTTACATGACCAAGTTTCTTGTGCCAAGTCACAGCTTCATCATCTCTTGCCACAATTTGTTCGTCAGTGAGTTCTTCTTCAAGAGAATGATCTGCAGACAAATCAACTGAACTATGCAAACAGTAGACATCAGTAGACATTGAGTTTTCAGAGTCAGAAACTTTTTCCCTGAATATTTCTTCGCACGTCTGTGAGTCATCATAATCAAAGAAGAGGATCTGAGACGATGTTGAGTTTTCATTGTTGACTAAACATCGATTTTCAACATCGTCCAGAATAGAGGACAGAGCTACAACATGACCTTCTGAAGCATCAGATTCCTGTTCATCACCTGAAACATCACTGAGACAAGCAAACAAAGTCTTTTTCTTCTTACGAAGAGAGTTAGCACATTCATTCTGATAATGTCCCCATCCTTGACATTCAAAACATCTAACTTTGCTAAGTTGAGCAGGACTTAAACTAGGGGAATCTACAGTCTTTTTAAACTTGTTTGTGCCTTCTGAATTGCTTGAAGAGCCTTTGTTAAAATTCTTTCTAAAGCTGGTTTTGTTGAACTTTCTACGCAACCTATCAAGAGCTTTATCGAAATCTTCTTCAGTCATCTCATCAGATTCATCACTACTGCTTTCAGACTCAGAGATTTTTGATTTTGAGTGAAGAGACATACTAAGGCTTTTCATACCTTTGCACTCATTCTGTTGGAGCTCAAAATTTTTCAAATTGTTCATCAGGGTATGAAAATCCATAGTAGCCAGGTTTTGAGTATCTTCCAAAACAGTTCGTTTTATGTCAAATTTTGAAGAAAGAGTACGAACAGCTTTGAAAATCAATTGCTTATTAGACATAGCATCACCTAGCAGTTGAATATCATTTGAAATAGTGCACAGTTTATCAAAATAAGAATCAATGGTTTCTTCTTCTGCCATTCTCAAGTTTTCAAATTTTGACCAAAGCAGTTGAAGATTAGTTTGCTTAATACTGTTATCACCTTCACAATGATTTTGCAACAAATCCCAAGCTTGTTTAGTAGTAGTGCAATTCTGAATGAGCTTAAACATATGTGGATCAATATGTGAAAAAAATAGCCTTCAAAGCTTTTTCATTGTAAGAGCTAGCAAGAAAATCATCACCTGACCATTGAGTTTTTGGTTTAGGAACGACATCTCCATCAGCGTCTGGTCCTATGGTAGGACACGCACAGCCTTCAAGAAAAAATTTCCATGCACGCACTTCAATGGACTTGATATACGTTCTGATCCGTATTTTCCAATAGTGGTAGTTCGACCCATCTAGCACAGGTGGCCTGTTGACACTTGAATTGACACCGTCCATTGTAGTAGTACCAAATCCAGACACCAATTAATTAGGTGGCTGGCTCTGATGCCACTTGTTAGAACTGTAGGACCGGGATTGGTACTTCTGGACAGTTTCAAACGATGTTGACTATTGATGTTGAGTCAACACCGTTTCTCAACAGTGAACAATATTCAACTAAACTACGACAATAGTAAACTGTGATCAATGTAACTCGTAAGTGCATGAATAAAATCAACACGAGATTTCTCAAGCCGAATATAAAGATACCGACAAAGGTCAGTAGCAAAACTTCTACTAAAATTGAAAAGTAGATTTACAAAAGAAGTTTAATTCAATCACAAACGATTGATTAAACTTACGTAAAACTAGACCTAGAATGTATAAGAAAACCTATTCTAGTTGAATGATACTAGAGTAATTCTCAATCTTTAGAGAACACTCACAAGTAAACACCGAGGTAAAGGTCTAGTAAAGCAAGACGCCTAAAACATATAATCTTTGTTCTTCAAAGGCAATCGGCAGTCTTGCAACGCCTCCTTCTTCCGATATATATAGTTGCGGAACCTCACATCCAGGAAGGAAGAAGTCGGCAGCAGGCCCAAGTCTAAACCAACTTGGATTCTGTAGTAAGGAAACTTCCTTTGATGTATTAATGGTATAAGGAGTCTTCTAGATATCAATCTCTTTTAAATCTCACTTTCCTTATAGCATAGAATTCTTCCATGAATCATTATGGCAGCTTCCTTCTTGCATTATGCTTCTTATTTTCCTTTTTGCTACAGTGCCTGAATTCTGTTTCCTGCGCCCAGATCTTCCAAACTACGTTTGGATTCTTTCCAGCTCTTCCAGATTGCGTTAGGTTTCTTCCTTGAGGCCCAAGCAAACCAATCTTGATCCATTAAGCAATGTTGAAGCCCAACTTGTTATTTCCTACAAAATATCCATAGAAAAACAACTACAATTGTCGAACCGGTTAATAAACGAAGAAAGGCCGAATTAACAAAACAAGTGCAATATAAATTGCACTTTCAGTTTTTTAACTTGCGTCACTTCACATACATGTGCACTCTTTTTAAAACGATTATAACGAATGGCATTTTTTGACTTGGTGTCTCGATTCTCGAACCCGTTCCAAGGAACAGGTTTGGGGAGGAGGATTCTTGTCAACTTCATACTCAGGCTCACTACTTTCTAAATTTGAGCTACGGTTGATTTCGAAATTGTTTTGTATTGCTATGATGCCGTTCTAAAAAATAATACAAAATCTCGAGGTGTATTCCAGGAACACTTAGGATCGTCTAAGATCGTGTTGGGAATTTCCAAATACTATCTATAAACCAATGCGGGGCTGATTGTCCGTATGCTGCGAGGGCTGATGGTTTTATTTCCAAAATACATGCCAAATACTACCTATAAACCAGCGCGTGGGCGGTGCTCGTATGTTGTGAGGGTTGATGGGTGTATACCAAATCGACATGTACAAAAGTTCGGATCTTAGGCAACCTAGTGGGATACACTTGCAACATTGAGATAGAAAAAAAATATGATGAAAAAATAGAAATTATGTGCAAAAAGAGCAAAGCACAAGAAAAAAAAGAGAAAGAAATAAACGTGGAAAAGAGCAAAGCACGTGAACCGCTTTCCTAAAAAGTCCTTTCTGACTCGTTTGATTTGAGTACAAAAGCATGTAATATTAGTGGCAGCTTGTGACGTTTGTTGTCACCATCCTAAGTTTTGTCTTGAGCGAATACCCTATTTACTGGACACTTCCAGATGAGAGAATTGAGAGTTGCACTATTATCTTCCTTTGTGAGGGACTACTAGGATAGGATTAAATTTTATTTACCTGTGAAACGGAAGATTGTGATCTTTGCAAAGCTACTTGTCAAAGTTAGAGGGGATAGAAGTTTACATCATAATAAGGGCTTATCTCTGGCAATACTTGTTCCGGTAGCTTGCCATCTGAACTCTTCTGTTTGTTTTGTCGTGTCTATATGTTTTTTCTTTTTCTAGGTTTTAGTGTTGTTTGCTCGAGGACGAGCAAAGGTTCAGTTTGGGGAGTTTGATGAGTCGATATTTTGACGACTCATTTAGTACCTTTTTTCCGTATTTTGTTACGTCTTTTGGCCTTTATTTAGTGTTTTTTGTTCCGTGTCACGTTTGGGTTTTTTGTGTGTTTTTGTGCATTTTTATATGTCTTAGCGTCATTGGCAAGGAAATGGAGGACCAAAGTGCAAAGAAGACCTCAAAACCTTCTAGAAGCACCTCTAGGCCAAGTTAGTGGGCCACTACTCCAAGAGAGGTGACATGGAGATTGGAAAAGGGAGAGAAAAGTGGAGAAAATGGGAAAAATGGAGGAATTCCCGGAGACGGGGCTCACTGCGATGAGCCCCACATCCAAACGGGTTCACCGCGGTCCAGATAAACAGAAAGGCGGACAGAAAGACTAGACCGCGGTGAGGAGGAGTCCCCAAAAGTACCTCATCGCAGTGACATCGGTGATGTAATCAACCCACGCTTTTCCTCGCTTTTCCCAAGATCTCTAGTTTTTTCCCAAGACTGCCACTTGTATCAGTCATTAGGACATATCTTCATTACTTCTACTTTCATATTTTCAATTCCAAGCATTGTAAACACTTAGAGATTTCAATCTCTTTTTTAATTCGAAGAAGCATTATTTATCTTTCTGACGATCACAGAGACCAATAGGCGCCCAAGTATTCAATAGTACAAGTTAGGCGGTTGCTGTTAATAACTTGTATCATGACATATTGCTATCTGATCGTTGAACGCATGCTTGATCGCTAGAACTTGCGCCGCCTTTACCTCTAATGAGTATATATCCGGATGAGGGCATAGCTAGTGACAAGCTTTTTGCCGCAACTCATACATACTTATAATCTGCATCTGGTTCGATTTTGCAATCGCAAAGTGTTGCATTCGTGGGCAGTGTATCATTAGCTATATCGTGTCAGCACTTTTGAAAGATATGCTTGCTTCGTTTTAATTGTAGAAATTGCATGATCTAGGTATTACCTTGTCTTGTAATTGTAATTTGTTGTAGGGTTTTGAAGTATCAACCTTACCCACACTATATGTTTACAACTCACACCTTGAGCCTACACTTTAGAACTAGCTTGATTAATTACTCGAGAGAACGACCCTGTGGTTAAACCATTGTTGTCCTACGACAACCGCTTTACTACTTGTGTTATTTTACAAGTATTAATTTTGAGCGCATCAGCAACCACTATTTGTATCTTACCATACCAAGGTCTTTATGCTTTAGAAACATTGAAGATGTTCTTTGTGAAATAAGCTCAGCAAACTTGGTAAATGATGGCTCTTACAACAAGAGGCCTACAAGGATTCCAACATATAGGGATAGGTCATGTGGTTTCTAGATAGGTATTAGTATCCCTTGTAACTTTTTGGGGGGTTTTTTGCTGATTATAGGTCAATGAAGGTTGTAATCATTTTTTGGTTACCTTTGAAGGAAAAGTTGTGGGTTAGTTTTTCCAAGCCTCCTTAAGTTTATTATGATATAAAAGCTGGGAGTATGAAGGAGGGTTTGAATAAGAGCCTGTCGAAACTTTCTCTCCATAAGAAACCGATCGTTAGAAAACTCCCGATCTGAGCTCTATCCCACTCAATAAACAGACGGCGATCACTATGGCATGAAGAGAATGCACGGCCGGCCACGAAAGATGGTGGCTTCACCTTCTCCTCATCGTACCAATACGGTACAAGGAAACAACTGTGTTGATGAGGTGGAGCGGGAAGAAGATCCGGCGGAAACAGGGGGTTTATCGCAAAAAGAGGAAGATGTCGATCAGAGGAATCAACAGCAGATCGATTCAGAGCAGAGCAAGACACAGGACGACCCAATTGAGACAAACCATGATGAAACCCTAGAATTGACAGGAAACCATGGCCGATCGATCAGAGAACTTGGGGACGGAGAATATATTGACATAATTGAACCTGTCGAGCAGAGAACTCAGGTAGATAAGACCGATAACACTTTTCCCGTGGCTGGTCGGAATGGACTAGGGGCAACTTCGCGTCAGCTTTGGACGGATATAATTAGGGGAAATCGGGAAAATTCCCGGGGCATTGCTATCGAATTTTCAGCCCCTATGATTGTGAATGGGGAGATTGAGGTTGAAATTGATAAGGATGATGTCGAATTCGAGATTGAATTTTGGCAGACATCGCTGATTATGTATGTGCTAGGAGGAGACTTGACAATGAATGCGGTAAAAGAATACATGATCAAATTCTGGAATTTTGTTTCCTTGCCGGAGATGTTCTATAATGAGGAGGGATACTTTATACTCAAATTCAGGACAATGGAAGATAGGAATGTTGTGCTGCCCTTACACGATTTATAATATGACGATGTTCTTGAGGGAATGGGTAACTGGTTTTTCTTTGAAAGATGACATGAAGCGTGCTGTACCGATATGGGTTAAACTACCTCACCGCCATCGCATCTCTGGGCTCCAAAAGCCCGGTAAAATTGGGAGTGCTCTGGGAAAGCCGATGTTCACAGACGAGTGTACTGCACGGAAATTGCGTGTTTCTTACGCTAGAATCTTGGTTGAGGTTGATATCACAAAGTCGCTCAGAGATTTCGTCACGATTAAGGATTTGAAGGAGAAGCTGATCAAACAACCAGTTGAGTATGAATGGAAGCAGTTGGTTTTTGAGAAGTGTAAAAAAATTGGGCAAGTTTGCAACCCTCCGGCTCGAAGTACACCTAGACCACAGCCACGGCAGATCAAGCAGTGGCGTGTGCAAGCTGATCGGCATCAACAAATGGTTGAGGATCGAGTGGTGCCGCATAGATTTGAGGTGGGGATTAGCTCTGGAACTAGTCAGCATATGGAGGCAGGGGTGGGCGACCGCATAAGGCAACCCTAGGCGACATAGAAACAAACTAACTGGATCACTATCGAGGGGTCACCAAGAACCAGGAATAAGGGGAAGGAACCTATGGTGGATCCCCCGGATCGCTCCGCAGGAGAAAGCATTCGGTGCCAGAACGGGTTTGAGTCATTGAGGATTTCGGATGATCCTCTCTCGGCTCATGATCCAGGTCCATGATTATTTCAAGGAACATGAGGGGGTGCAATAATATAGCCAAACTTCGTGAGATAAACTCCCGTCTCAATGGATTAAATTTTGCATTGGCTATACTAGTGGAGACACGAGTGAAAGAAGGGAAAAGTAAGTATATCAGGAGTAAGTTGGGAAGTAAATGGTGCTATCTAGATAATTATGTTTACCACCCGAATGGCCGAATCTGGTTATTGTGGGATCCGAACCAAGTTGATGTCAAGTTAGTCGCAGGCAATCCTCAATTTCTACATTGTGGTGTATACGACATGAGTGTGGTCCTTATCACGTGGATTACGGCTGTGTATGCTCTCAATCTACTAGAAGATCATAAGCTGCTGTGGAGGAATATCGAGGGACTTAGCCAACAAGTTCAGGGACGGTGGATTTTAATGGGGGATTTCAATAATGTCCTAACTTCACAGGATAGGACTGGAGGATCTTTGGTACAGCCTTCCGAATATGTTGATCTAGTAAACATGATGGATACAGTGGGGCTAAATGAGGTTGATAGCATTGGAGACCACTTTACTTAGCATAATAAACATATTCTGGACCCTATCTACTCGCAAATTAATCGAGTACTCGGTAACTTGCGATGGTTTCCTTTATTGTGTTATTTATCTATCAAGTGGAGTTGTACGTTTGTTGTTTATCCCACTCCTTTTGTGTTTTGATTTACTATCAGGTAGAGTTCGTCGTTCGTTATTTTATTACTCTTTCTGTGTGTTGTTTAAATCTCAAATTGACTTCAGCGTTTGTAATTATATGTGTGTTGTTTAACTCTCAAGTAGTGTTTTTCTATTGTGATACTCATACTCCTTCAGTGTATTGTTTAAATCTCTAATAGACTTCTTCGTTCGACATTATCCCACTCCTATATTGTGTTGTTGATCTCTCAAGTGGAGTTATTCGTTTGTTGTTTATTCCACCCCTTTTGAGTGTTGTTTAACTTTCAAGTAGTGTTCTTCGTTTGTGATACATATACTCCTTCTGTGTATTGTTTAAATCTCGAATAGACTTCTTCATCGACACTATCCCACACATTTAGTGTGTTCTTATCTCTCAAGTGGAGTTGTTTGTTTGTTGTTTATTCCATTCCTTTGGGTTTTATTTTACTCTCAAGTAGTTCTTCGCTCGTTATTATATTACTCCACCACCATTGTTTCAATCTCAAATTGACTTCACCTTTTGTTATTATCCCACTTGATTATTGTGTTGTTTATCCCACTCCTCATGTGTGTTGTTTAAAACTCAAGTAGTGTTCTTTGATTGTGATACTCATACTCCTTCAGTGTATTGTTTAAATATCTAATAGACTTCTTCGTTTGACATTATCTCACTCCTTTTGAGTGTTGTTTAACTCTCAAGTAGTGTTCTTCGTTTGTGATACTCATACTCCTTCTGTGTATTGTTTAACTCTCGAATATACTTCTTCGTTTGACACTATCCCACTCCTTTAGTGTGTTTTTATCTCTCATGTGGAGTTGTTCGTTTGTTATTTATCCCACTCCTTTGGTGTTTTGTTTTACTCTCAAGTAGAGTTCTTCGTTATTTTATTACTCCTCCTGTGTGTTGTGTAAATCTCAAATTGACTTCACCGTTTGTAATTATCCCACTTGTTTATTGTGTTGTTTATCTCACTCCTTATGTGTGTTGTTTAACTCTCAAGTAGTGTTCTTCGATTGTGATACTCATACTCCTTAAGTGTATTGTTTAAATATCTAATAGACTTCTTCGTTTGACATTATCCCACTCCTTTTGAGTGTTGTTTAACTCTCAAGTAGTGTTCTTCGTTTGTGATAGTCATACTCCTTCTGTGTATTGTTTAACTATCGAATATACTTCTTCGTTTGACACTATCCCACTCCTTTAGTGTGTTTTTATCTCTCATGTGGAGTTGTTCAATTGTTATTTATCCCACCTTTGGTTTTGTTTTACTCTCAAGTAGAGTTCTTCGCTCGTTATTTTATTACTCCTCTTGTGTTGTGTAAATCTCAAATTGACTTCTCCGTTTGTAATCATCCCACTCGTTTATTGTGTTGTTTATCCCACTCTTTATGTGTGTTGTTTAATTCTCAGGTAGTGTTCTTCGATTGTGATACTCATACTCCTTCATTGTATTGTTTAAATATCTAATAGACTTCTTCGTTTGACATTATCCGACTCCTTTTGAGTGTTGTTTAACTCTCAAATAGTGTTCTTCGTTTGTGATACTCATACTCCTTCTGTGTATTGTTTAAATCTCGAATATACTTCTTCGTTTGACACAATCCCACTCCTTTAGTGTATTTTTATCTCTCATGTGGAGTTGTTCAATTGTTATTTATCCCACTTCTTTTCTGTTTTGTTTTACTCTCAAGTAGAGTTCTTCATTCGTTATTTTATTACTCCTCCTGTGTGTTGTTTAAATCTCAAATTGACTTCTCCGTTTGTAATTATCTTACTGCTTATTGTGTTGTATATCCCACTCCTTATGTGTGTTGTTTAACTCTCAAGTAGTGTTTTTCTATTGTGATACTCATACTCCTTCAGTGTATTGTTTAAATCTCTAATAGACTTCTTCGTTCAACATTATCCCACTCCTATATCAGGTTGTTGATCTCTAAAGTAGATATAGTCGTTTGTTGATTATTCCACCCCTTTTGAGTATTGTTTAACTTTCAAGTAGTGTTCTTCGTTTGTGATACATATACTCCTTCTGTGTATTGTTTAAATCTCGAATAGACTTCTTCATCTGACACTATCCCACACATTTAGTGTGTTTTTATCTCTCAAGTGGAGTTGTTTGTTTGTTGTTTATTCCATTCCTTTTGTGTTTTATTTTACTCTCAAGTAGAGTTCTTCGTTCGTTATTTTATTACTCCTCCAAATACTTGTTTCAATCTCAAATTGACTTCACCGCTTGTAATTATCCCACTTGTTTATCAGGTTGTTTATCCCACTCCTTATGTGTGTTGTTTAACGCTCAAGTAGTGTTCTTCGAT
This sequence comes from Plantago major, assembly GCA_026545765.1. Lineage (NCBI taxonomy): Eukaryota > Viridiplantae > Streptophyta > Magnoliopsida > Lamiales > Plantaginaceae > Plantago > Plantago major. The sequence goes on from JAIFAC010000075.1 coordinate 120,651, forward strand.
TGTGATACTCATACTCCTTCAGTGTATTGTTTAAATATATAATAGACTTCTTCGTTTGACATTATCCCACTCCTTTTGAGTGTTGTTTAACTCTCAAGTAGTGTTCTTCGTTTGTGATACTCATACTCCTTCTGTGTATTGTTTAACTCTCGAATATACTTCTTCGTTTGGCACTATCCCACTCCTTTAGTGTGTTTTTATCTCTCATGTGGAGTTGTTCGTTTGTTATTTATCCCACTCCTTTGGTGTTTTGTTTTACTCTCAAGTAGAGTTCTTCGTTCGTTATTTTATTACTCCTCCTGTGTGTTGTGTAAATCTCAAATTGACTTCTCCGTTTGTAATCATCCCACTCGTTTATTGTGTTGTTTATCCCACTCCTTATGCGTGTTGTTTAATTCTCAGGTAGTGTTCTTCGATTTTCATACTCACACTCCTTCAGTGTATGTTTAAATCTCTAATAGAATTCATTGTTTGACAATATCCCACTCCTTTATTGTGTTATTTATCTCTCAAGTGGAGTTGTACGTTTGTTGTTTCTCCCACTCATTTCGTGTTTTGATTTACTCTCAGGTAGAGTTCGTCGTTCGTTATTTTATAACTCTTTCTGTGTGTTGTTTAAATCTCAAATTGACTTCAGCGTTTGTAATTATCCCACTGCTTATCAGGTTGTTTATCCCACTCCTTATGTGTGTTGTTTAACTCTCAAGTAGTGTTCTTCGTTTGTGATACTCATACTCCTTCTGTGTATTGTTTAACTCTCGAATATACTTCTTCGTTTGACACTATCCCACTCCTTTAGTGTGTTTTTATCTCTCATGTGGAGTTGTTCAATTGTTATTTATCCCACTTCTTCTCTGTTTTGTTTTACTCTCAAGTAGAGTTCTTCGTTCGTTATTTTATTACTCCTCCTGTGTGTTGTTTAAATCTCAAATTGACTTCTCCGTTTGTAATAATCATACTCGTTTATTGTGTTGTATATCCCACTCCTTATGTGTGTTGTTTAACTCTCAAGTAGTGTTTTCTATTGTGATACTCATACTCCTTCAAAGGTATTGTTTAAATCTCTAATAGACTTCTTCGTTTGACATTATCCCACCTTTTGAGTGTTGTTTAACTCTCAAGTAGTGTTCTTCGCTTGTGATACTCATACTCCTTCAGGTATTGTTTAACTCTCTAATATACTTCTTCGCAGCACTATCCCACTCCTTTAGTGTGTTTTTATCTCTCATGTGGAGTTGTTCGTTTGTTATTTATCCCACTCCTTTGGTGTTTTGTTTTACTCTCAAGTAGAGTTCTTCGTTCGTTATTTTATTACTCCTCCTGTGTGTTGTGTAAATCTCAAATTGACTTCTCCGTTTGTAATCATCCCACTCGTTTATTGTGTTGTTTATCCCACTCTTTATGTGTGTTGTTTAATTCTCAGGTAGTGTTCTTCGATTGTGATACTCATACTCCTTCATTGTATTGTTTAAATATCTAATAGACTTCTTCTATTGACAATATCCGACTCCTATTCAGAGTTGTTTAACTCTCAAATAGTGTTCTTCGCTTGTGATACTCATACCTTCTGTGTATTGTTTAAATCTCGAATATACTTCTTCGTTTGACACAATCCCACTCCTTTAGTGTATTTTTATCTCTCATGTGGAGTTGTTCAATTGTTATTTTTCCCACTTCTTTTCTGTTTTGTTTTACTCTCGAGTAGAGTTCTTCGTTCGTTATTTTATTACTCCTCCTGTGTGTTGTTTAAATCTCAAATTGACTTCTCCGTTTGTAATTATCTTACTCGTTTATTGTGTTGTATATCCCACTCCTTATGTGTGTTGTTTAACTCTCAAGTAGTGTTTTTCTATTGTGATACTCATACTCCTTCAGTGTATTGTTTAAATCTCTAATAGACTTCTTCGCTCGACATTATCCCACTCCTATATTGTTGTTGATCTCTCAAGTAGAGTTATTCGCTTGTTGTTTATTCCACCCCTTTTGAGTATTGTTTAACTTTCAAGTAGTGTTCTTCGCTTGTGATACATATACTCCTTCCGTGGTATTGTTTAAATCTAATAGACTTCTTCATCGACACTATCCCACACATTTAGTGTGTTTTTATCTCTCAAGTGGAGTTGTTTGTTTGTTGTTTATTCCATTCCTTTTGTGTTTTATTTTACTCTCAAGTAGAGTTCTTCGGTAGTTATTTTATTACTCCTCCAGTCAGTTGTTTCAATCTCAAATTGACTTCACCGATTGTAATTATCCCACTTGTTTATTGTGTTGTTTATCCCACTCCTTATGTGTGTTGTTTAACGCTCAAGTAGTGTTCTTCGATTGTGATACTCATACTCCTTCAGTGTATTGTTTAAATATATAATAGACTTCTTCGTTTGACATTATCCCACTCCTTTTGAGTGTTGTTTAACTCTCAAGTAGTGTTCTTCGTTTGTGATACTCATACTCCTTCTGTGTATTGTTTAACTCTCGAATATACTTCTTCGTTTGGCACTATCCCACTCCTTTAGTGTGTTTTTATCTCTCATGTGGAGTTGTTCGTTTGTTATTTATCCCACTCCTTTGGTGTTTTGTTTTACTCTCAAGTAGAGTTCTTCGTTCGTTATTTTATTACTCCTCCTGTGTGTTGTGTAAATCTCAAATTGACTTCTCCGTTGGTAATCATCCCACTCGTTTATTGTGTTGTTTATCCCACTCCTTATGCGTGTTGTTTAATTCTCAGGTAGTGTTCTTCGATTTTCATACTCACACTCCTTCAGTGTATGTTTAAATCTCTAATAGAATTCATTGTTTGACAATATCCCACTCCTTTATTGTGTTATTTATCTCTCAAGTGGAGTTGTACGTTTGTTGTTTCTCCCACTCATTTCGTGTTTTGATTTACTCTCAGGTAGAGTTCGTCGTTCGTTATTTTATAACTCTTTCTGTGTGTTGTTTAAATCTCAAATTGACTTCAGCGTTTGTAATTATCCCACTCGTTTATTGTGTTGTTTATCCCACTCCTTATGTGTGTTGTTTAACTCTCAAGTAGTGTTCTTCGTTTGTGATACTCATACTTCTTCTGTGTATTGTTTAACTCTCGAATATACTTCTTCGTTTGACACTATCCCACTCCTTTAGTGTGTTTTTATCTCTCATGTGGAGTTGTTCAATTGTTATTTATCCCACTTCTTTTCTGTTTTGTTTTACTCTCAAGTAGAGTTCTTCGTTCGTTATTTTATTACTCCTCCTGTGTGTTGTTTAAATCTCAAATTGACTTCTCCGTTTGTAATTATCTTACTCGCTTATCAGGTTGTATATCCCACCTTATGTGTGTTGTTTAACCTCAAGTGTTTTTCTATTGTGATACTCATACTCCTTCAGTGTATTGTTTAAATCTCTAATAGACTTCTTCGTTCGACATTATCCCACTCCTATATTGTGTTGTTGATCTCTCAAGTCGAGTTATTCGTTTGTTGTTTATTCCACCCCTTTTGAGTATTGTTTAACTTTCAAGTAGTGTTCTTCGTTTGTGATACATATACTCCTTCTGTGTATTGTTTGAATCTCGAATAGACTTCTTCATCTGACACTATCCCACACATTTAGTGTGTTTTTATCTCTCAAGTGGAGTTGTTTGTTTGTTGTTTATTCCATTCCTTTTGTGTTTTATTTTACTCTCAAGTAGAGTTCTTCGTTCGTTATTTTATTACTCCTCCAAAGTTGTTTCAATCTCAAATTGACTTCACCGCTTGTAATTATCCCACTTGTTTATTGTGTTGTTTATCCCACCTTATGTGTGTTGTTTAACGCCAAGTAGTGTTCTTCGATTGTGATACTCATACTCCTTCAAAGGTATTGTTTAAATATATAATAGACTTCTTCGTTTGACATTATCCCACTCCTTTTGAGTGTTGTTTAACTCTCAAGTAGGGTTCTTCGTTTGTGATACTCATACTCCTTCTGTGTATTGTTTAACTCTCGAATATACTTCTTCGTTTGGCACTATCCCACTCCTTTAGTGTGTTTTATCTCTCATGTGGAGTTGTTCGTTTGTTATTTATCCCACTCCTTTGGTGTTTTGTTTTACTCTCAAGTAGAGTTCTTCGTTCGTTATTTTATTACTCCTCCTGTGTGTTGTGTAAATCTCAAATTGACTTCTCCGTTTGTAATCATCCCACTCGTTTATTGTGTTGTTTATCCCACTCCTTATGCGTGTTGTTTAATTCTCAGGTAGTGTTCTTCGATTTTCATACTCACACTCCTTCAGTGTATGTTTAAATCTCTAATAGAATTCATTGTTTGACAATATCCCACTCCTTTATTGTGTTATTTATCTCTCAAGTGGAGTTGTACGTTTGTTGTTTCTCCCACTCATTTCGTGTTTTGATTTACTCTCAGGTAGAGTTCGTCGTTCGTTATTTTATAACTCTTTCTGTGTGTTGTTTAAATCTCAAATTGACTTCAGCGTTTGTAATTATCCCACTCGTTTATTGTGTTGTTTATCCCACTCCTTATGTGTGTTGTTTAACTCTCAAGTAGTGTTCTTCGATTGTGATACTCATACTCCTTCTGTATTGTTTAACTCTAATATACTTCTTCGTTTGACACTATCCCACTCCTTTAGTGTGTTTTTATCTCTCATGTGGAGTTGTTCAATTGTTATTTATCCCACTTCTTCTCTGTTTTGTTTTACTCTCAAGTAGAGTTCTTCGTTCGTTATTTTATTACTCCTCCTGTGTGTTGTTTAAATCTCAAATTGACTTCTCCGTTTGTAATTATCTTACTCGCTTATCAGGTTGTATATCCCACTCCTTATGTGTGTTGTTTAACTCTCAAGTAGTGTTTTTCTATTGTGATACTCATACTCCTTCAAAGGTATTGTTTAAATCTCTAATAGACTTCTTCGCTCGACATTATCCCACTCCTATATCATGTTGTTGATCTCTCAAGTCGAGTTATTCGTTTGTTGTTTATTCCACCCTTTAAGTATTGTTTAACTTTCAAGTAGTGTTCTTCGCTTGTGATACATATACTCCTTCCGTGTATTGTTTGAATCGAATAGACTTCTTCATCGACACTATCCCACACATTTAGTGTGTTTTATCTCTCAAGTGGAGTTGTTTGTTTGTTGTTTATTCCATTCCTTTTGTGTTTTATTTTACTCTCAAGTAGAGTTCTTCGCTCGTTATTTTATTACTCCTCCATCAGTTGTTTCAATCTCAAATTGACTTCACCGCTTGTAATTATCCCACTTGTTTATTGGTTGTTTAACCCACTCCTTATGTGTGTTGTTTAACGCCAAGTAGTGTTCTTCGATTGTGATACTCATACTCCTTCAAAGGTATTGTTTAAATATCTAATAGACTTCTTCGTTTGACATTATCCGACTCCTTTTGAGTGTTGTTTAACTCTCAAGTAGTGTTCTTCGTTTGTGATACTCATACTCCTTCTGTGTATTGTTTAACTCTCGAATATACTTCTTCGTTTGGCACTATCCCACTCCTTTAGTGTGTTTTTATCTCTCATGTGGAGTTGTTCGTTTGTTATTTATCCCACTCCTTTGGTGTTTTGTTTTACTCTCAAGTAGAGTTCTTCGCTTATTTTATTACTCCTCCGTGTGTTGTGTAAATCTCAAATTGACTTCTCCGCTTGTAATCATCCCACTGCTTATTGTGTTGTTTATCCCACCTTATGCGTGTTGTTTAATTCTCGTAGTGTTCTTCGATTTTCATACTCACACCTTCAAAGGTATGTTTAAATCTCTAATAGAATTCATTGTTTGACAATATCCTACTCCTTTATTGTGTTATTTATCTCTCAAGTGGAGTTGTACGTTTGTTGTTTCTCCCACTCATTTCGTGTTTTGATTTACTCTCAGGTAGAGTTCGTCGTTCGTTATTTTATAACTCTTTCTGTGTGTTGTTTAAATCTCAAATTGACTTCAGCGTTTGTAATTATCCCACTCGTTTATTGTGTTGTTTATCCCACTCCTTATGTGTGTTGTTTAACTCTCAAGTAGTGTTCTTCGTTTGTGATACTCATACTCCTTCTGTGTATTGTTTAACTCTCGAATATACTTCTTCGTTTGACACTATCCCACTCCTTTAGTGTGTTTTTATCTCTCATGTGGAGTTGTTCAATTGTTATTTATCCCACTTCTTCTCTGTTTTGTTTTACTCTCAAGTAGAGTTCTTCGTTCGTTATTTTATGACTCCTCCTGTGTGTTGTTTAAATCTCAAATTGACTTCTCCGTTTGTAATTATCTTACTCGTTTATTGTGTTGTATATCCCACTCCTTATGTGTGTTGTTTAACTCTCAAGTAGTGTTTTTCTATTGTGATACTCATACTCCTTCAGTGTATTGTTTAAATCTCTAATAGACTTCTTCGTTTGACATTATCCCACTCCTTTTGAGTGTTGTTTAACTCTCAAGTAGTGTTCTTCGTTTGTGATACTCATACTCCTTCTGTGTATTGTTTAACTCTCGAATATACTTCTTCGTTTGGCACTATCCCACTCCTTTAGTGTGTTTTATCTCTCATGTGGAGTTGTTCGCTTTCTTATTTATCCCACCTTTGGTGTTTTGTTTTACTCTCAAGTAGAGTTCTTCGTCGTTATTTTATTACTCCTCCCGTGTTGTGTAAATCTCAAATTGACTTCTCCGCTTGTAATCATCCCACCTGCTTATTGTGTTGTTTATCCCACTCTTTATGTGTTGTTTAATTCTCAGGTAGTGTTCTTCGATTGTGATACTCATACTCCTTCATTGTATTGTTTAAATATCTAATAGACTTCTTCGTTTGACATTATCCGACTCCTTTTGAGTGTTGTTTAACTCTCAAGTAGTGTTCTTCGTTTGTGATACTCATACTCCTTCTGTGTATTGTTTAACTCTCGAATATACTTCTTCGTTTGGCACTATCCCACTCCTTTAGTGTGTTTTTATCTCTCATGTGGAGTTGTTCGCTTTTATTTATCCCACTCCTTTGGTGTTTTGTTTTACTCTCAAGTAGAGTTCTTCGTTATTTTATTACTCCTCCCGTGTGTTGTGTAAATCTCAAATTGACTTCAGCTTGTAATTATCCCACTGCTTATTGTGTTGTTTATCCCACTCTTATGTGTGTTGTTTAACTCTCAAGTAGTGTTCTTCGCTTGTGATACTCATACTCCTTCCGTATTGTTTAACTCTCGAATATACTTCTTCGCTGACACTATCCCACTCCTTTAGTGTGTTTTATCTCTCATGGAGTTGTTCAATTGTTATTTATCCCACTTCTTCTGCTTTTGTTTTACTCTCAAGTAGAGTTCTTCGCTCGTTATTTTATTACTCCCTGTGTTGTTTAAATCTCAAATTGACTTCTCCGTTTGTAATTATCTTACTCGTTTATTGTGTTGTATATCCCACTCCTTATGTGTGTTGTTTAACTCTCAAGTAGTGTTTTTCTATTGTGATACTCATACTCCTTCAGTGTATTGTTTAAATCTCTAATAGACTTCTTCGTTTGACATTATCCCACTTTTGAGTGTTGTTTAACTCTCAAGTAGTGTTCTTCGTTTGTGATACTCATACTCCTTCTGTGTATTGTTTAACTCTCGAATATACTTCTTCGTTTGGCACTATCCCACTCCTTTAGTGTGTTTTTATCTCTCATGTGGAGTTGTTCGTTTCTTATTTATCCCACTCCTTTGGTGTTTTGTTTTACTCTCAAGTAGAGTTCTTCGTTCGTTATTTTATTACTCCTCCTGTGTTGTGTAAATCTCAAATTGACTTCTCCGCTTGTAATCATCCCACTGCTTATCAGGTTGTTTATCCCACTTTTATGTGTGTTGTTTAATTCTCAGGTAGTGTTCTTCGATTGTGATACTCATACTCCTTCATTGTATTGTTTAAATATCTAATAGACTTCTTCGTTTGACATTATCCGACTCCTTTTGAGTGTTGTTTAACTCTCAAATAGTGTTCTTCGTTTGTGATACTCATACTCCTTCTGTGTATTGTTTAAATCTCGAATATACTTCTTCGTTTGACACAATCCCACTCCTTTAGTGTATTTTTATCTCTCATGTGGAGTTGTTCAATTGTTATTTTTCCCACTTCTTTCTGCTTTGTTTTACTCTAGTAGAGTTCTTCGCTCGTTATTTTATTACTCCTCCCGTGTGTTGTTTAAATCTCAAATTGACTTCTCCGCTTGTAATTATCTTACTGCTTATCGTGTTGTATATCCCACTCCTTTTGTGTGTTGTTTAACTCTCAAGTAGTGTTTTTCTATTGTGATACTCATACTCCTTCAGTGTATTGTTTAAATCTCTAATAGACTTCTTCGTTCGACATTATCCCACTCCTATATTGTGTTGTTGATCTCTCAAGTAGAGTTATTCGTTTGTTGTTTATTCCACCCCTTTTGAGTATTGTTTAACTTTCAAGTAGTGTTCTTCGCTTGTGATACATATACTCCTTCCGTATTGTTTAAATCTCAATAGACTTCTTCATCCGACACTATCCCACACATTTAGTGTGTTTTATCTCTCAAGTGGAGTTGTTTGTTTGTTGTTTATTCCATTCCTTTGTGTTTTATTTTACTCTCAAGTAGAGTTCTTCGTTCGTTATTTTATTACTCCTCCAAATGCTTGTTTCAATCTCAAATTGACTTCACCGCTTGTAATTATCCCACTTGTTTATCAGGTTGTTTATCCCACTTATGTGTGTTGTTTAACGCTCAAGTAGTGTTCTTCGATTGTGATACTCATACTCCTTCAGTGTATTGTTTAAATATATAATAGACTTCTTCGTTTGACATTATCCGACTCCTTTTGAGTGTTGTTTAACTCTCAAATAGTGTTCTTCGTTTGTGATACTCATACTCCTTCTGTGTATTGTTTAAATCTCGAATATACTTCTTCGTTTGACACAATCCCACTCCTTTAGTGTATTTTTATCTCTCATGTGGAGTTGTTCAATTGTTATTTTTCCCACTTCTTTTCTGTTTTGTTTTACTCTCGAGTAGAGTTCTTCGTTCGTTATTTTATTACTCCTCCTGTGTTGTTTAAATCTCAAATTGACTTCTCCGCTTGTAATTATCTTACTGCTTATTGTGTTGTATATCCCACTCCTTATGTGTGTTGTTTAACTCTCAAGTAGTGTTTTTCTATTGTGATACTCATACTCCTTCAGTGTATTGTTTAAATCTCTAATAGACTTCTTCGTTCGACATTATCCCACTCCTATATTGTGTTGTTGATCTCTCAAGTAGAGTTATTCGTTTGTTGTTTATTCCACCCCTTTTGAGTATTGTTTAACTTTCAAGTAGTGTTCTTCGTTTGTGATACATATACTCCTTCTGTGTATTGTTTAAATCTCGAATAGACTTCTTCATCTGACACTATCCCACACATTTAGTGTGTTTTTATCTCTCAAGTGGAGTTGTTTGTTTGTTGTTTATTCCATTCCTTTTGTGTTTTATTTTACTCTCAAGTAGAGTTCTTCGTTCGTTATTTTATTACTCCTCCAGTCAGTTGTTTCAATCTCAAATTGACTTCACCGTTTGTAATTATCCCACTCGTTTATTGTGTTGTTTATCCCACTCTTTATGTGTGTTGTTTAATTCTCAGGTAGTGTTCTTCGATTGTGATACTCATACTCCTTCATTGTATTGTTTAAATATCTAATAGACTTCTTCGTTTGACATTATCCGACTCCTTTTGAGTGTTGTTTAACTCTCAAATAGTGTTCTTCGTTTGTGATACTCATACTCCTTCTGTGTATTGTTTAAATCTCGAATATACTTCTTCGTTTGACACAATCCCACTCCTTTAGTGTATTTTTATCTCTCATGTGGAGTTGTTCAATTGTTATTTTTCCCACTTCTTTTCTGTTTTGTTTTACTCTCGAGTAGAGTTCTTCGTTCGTTATTTTATTACTCCTCCTGTGTGTTGTTTAAATCTCAAATTGACTTCTCCGTTTGTAATTATCTTACTCGTTTATTGTGTTGTATATCCCACTCCTTATGTGTGTTGTTTAACTCTCAAGTAGTGTTTTTCTATTGTGATACTCATACTCCTTCAGTGTATTGTTTAAATCTCTAATAGACTTCTTCGTTCGACATTATCCCACTCCTATATTGTGTTGTTGATCTCTCAAGTAGAGTTATTCGTTTGTTGTTTATTCCACCCCTTTTGAGTATTGTTTAACTTTCAAGTAGTGTTCTTCGTTTGTGATACATATACCTTCCGTATTGTTTAAATCTCGAATAGACTTCTTCATCTGACACTATCCCACACATTTAGTGTGTTTTTATCTCTCAAGTGGAGTTGTTTGTTTGTTGTTTATTCCATTCCTTTTGTGTTTTATTTTACTCTCAAGTAGAGTTCTTCGTTCGTTATTTTATTACTCCTCCAAATACTTGTTTCAATCTCAAATTGACTTCACCGCTTGTAATTATCCCACTTGTTTATTGTGTTGTTTATCCCACTCCTTATGTGTGTTGTTTAACGCTCAAGTAGTGTTCTTCGATTGTGATACTCATACTCCTTCAGTGTATTGTTTAAATATATAATAGACTTCTTCGTTTGACATTATCCCTCCTTTTGAGTGTTGTTTAACTCTCAAGTAGTGTTCTTCGCTTGTGATACTCATACTTCTCATGTATTGTTTAACTCTCGAATATACTTCTTCGTTTGCACTATCCCTCCTTTAGTGTGTTTTTATCTCTCATGTGGAGTTGTTCGTTTGTTATTTATCCCACCTTTGGTGTTTTGTTTTACTCTCAAGTAGAGTTCTTCGCTCGTTATTTTATTACTCCTCCCGTGTTGTGTAAATCTCAAATTGACTTCTCCGATTGTAATCATCCCACTCGTTTATTGTGTTGTTTATCCCACTCCTTATGCGTGTTGTTTAATTCTCAGGTAGTGTTCTTCGATTTTCATACTCACACTCCTTCAGTGTATGTTTAAATCTCTAATAGAATTCATTGTTTGACAATATCCCACTCCTTTATTGTGTTATTTATCTCTCAAGTGGAGTTGTACGTTTGTTGTTTCTCCCACTCATTTCGTGTTTTGATTTACTCTCGTGTAGAGTTCGCGCTCGTTATTTTATAACTCTTCGTGTGTTGTTTAAATCTCAAATTGACTTCTTTGCTTGTAATTATCCCACTCGTTTATTGTGTTGTTTATCCCACTCCTTATGTGTGTTGTTTAAGTCTCAAGTAGTGTTCTTCGTTTGTGATACTCATACTCCTTCTGTGCATTGTTTAAATCTCGAATAGACTTCTTCGTTTGACACTATCCCACTCCTTTAGTGTTTTTATCTCTCATGTGGAGTTGTTCGTTGTTATTTATCCCACCTTTGGTGTTTTGTTTTACTCTCAAGTAGATTTCTTCGTTATTTTATTACTCCTCCCGTGTTGTGTAAATCTCAAATTGACTTCTCCGCTTGTAATCATCCCACCTGCTTATCAGGTTGTTTATCCCACTCCTTATGCGTGTTGTTTAATTCTCAGGTAGTGTTCTTCGATTTTCATACTCACACTCCTTCAAAGGTATGTTTAAATCTCTAATAGAATTCATTGTTTGACAATATCCCACTCCTTTATTGTGTTATTTATCTCTCAAGTGGAGTTGTACGTTTGTTGTTTCTCCCACTCATTTCGTGTTTTGATTTACTCTCAGGTAGAGTTCGTCGTTCGTTATTTTATAACTCTTTCTGTGTGTTGTTTAAATCTCAAATTGACTTCAGCGTTTGTAATTATCCCACTCGTTTATTGTGTTGTTTATCCCACCTTATGTGTGTTGTTTAACTCTCAAGTAGTGTTCTTCGTTTGTAATAATCATACCTTCCTGTATTGTTTAACTCTCGAATATACTTCTTCGTTTGGCACTATCCCACCTTTAGTGTGTTTTTATCTCTCATGTGGAGTTGTTCGTTTGTTATTTATCCCACTCCTTTGGTGTTTTGTTTTACTCTCAAGTAGATTTCTTCGTTCGTTATTTTATTACTCCTCCTGTGTGTTGTGTAAATCTCAAATTGACTTCTCCGTTTGTAATCATCCCACTGCTTATTATGTTGTTTATCCCACTCCTTATGCGTGTTGTTTAATTCTCAGGTAGTGTTCTTCGATTTTCATACTCACACTCCTTCAGTGTATGTTTAAATCTCTAATAGAATTCATTGTTTGACAATATCCCACTCCTTTATTGTGTTATTTATCTCTCAAGTGGAGTTGTACGTTTGTTGTTTCTCCCACTCATTTCGTGTTTTGATTTACTCTCAGGTAGAGTTCGTCGTTCGTTATTTTATAACTCTTTCTGTGTGTTGTTTAAATCTCAAATTGACTTCAGCGTTTGTAATTATCCCACTCGTTTATTGTGTTGTTTATCCCACTCCTTATGTGTGTTGTTTAACTCTCAAGTAGTGTTCTTCGTTTGTGATACTCATACTCCTTCTGTGTATTGTTTAACTCTCGAATATACTTCTTCGTTTGACACTATCCCACTCCTTTAGTGTGTTTTTATCTCTCATGTGGAGTTGTTCGTTTGTTATTTATCCCACTCCTTTGGTGTTTTGTTTTACTCTCAAGTAGAGTTCTTCGTTCATTAGTTTATTACTCCTCCTGTGTTTTGTGTAAATCTCAAATTGACTTCTCCGTTTGTAATCATCCCACTCGTTTATTGTGTTGTTTATCCCACTCCTTATGTGTGTTGTTTAATTCTCAGGTAGTGTTCTTCGATTTTGATTCTCACACTCCTTCAGTGTATGTTTAAATCTCTAATAGAATTCATTGTTTGACATTATCCCACTCCTTTATTGAGTTATTTATCTCTCAAGTGGAGTTGTACGTTTGTTGTTTATCCCACTCCTTTTGTGTTTTGATTTACTCTCAGGTAGAGTTCGTCGTTCGTTATTTTATAACTCTTTCTGTGTGTTGTTTAAATCTCAAATTGACTTCTCCGTTTGTAATTATCTCACTCGTTTATTATGTTGTATATCCCACTCCTTATGTATGTTGTTTAACTCTCAAGTAGTGTTTTTCTATTGTGATACTCATACTCCTTCAGTGTATTGTTTAAATCTCTAATAGAATTCTTCGTTCGACATTATCCCACTCCTATATTGTAATGTTGATCTCTCAAGTGGGGTTATTCGTTTGTTATTTATTCCACCCCTTTTGAGTGTTGTTTAACTCTCAAGTAGTGTTCTTCGTTTGTGATATATATACTCCTTCTGTGTATTGTTTCAATCTCGAATAGACTTCTACATCTGACACTATCCCACACATTTGGTGTGTTTTTATCTCTCAAGTGGAGTTGTTTGTTTGTTGTTTATCCCATTCCTGTTGTGTTTTGTTTTACTCTCAAGTAGAGTTCTTCGTTCCTTATTTTATTACTCCTCCAGTCAGTTGTTTCAATCTCAAATTGACTTCACCGTTTGTAATTATCCCACTCGTTTATTGTGTTGTTTATCCCACTCCTTATGTGTGTTGTTTAACTCTCAAGTAGTGTTCTTCGATTGTGATACTCATACTCCTTCAGTTTATTGTTTAAATATCTAATAGACTTCTTCGTTTGACATTATCCCACTCCTTTTGAGTGTTGTTTAACTCTCAAGTAGTGTTCTTCATTTGTGATACTCATACTGCTTCTGTGTATTGTTTAACTCTCGAATATACTTCTTCGTTTGACACTATCCCACTCCTTTAGTGTGTTTTTATCTCTCATGTGGAGTTGTTCGTTTGTTATTTATCCCACTCCTTTGGTGTTTTGTTATACTCTCAAGTAGAGTTCTTCGTTCGTTATTTTATTACTCCTCCTGCGTGTTGTGTAAATCTCAAATTGACTTCTCCGTTTGTAATCATCCCACTCGTTTATTGTGTTGTTTATCCCACTCCTTATGTGTGTTGTTTAATTCTCAGGAAGTGTTCTTCGATTTTGATACTCACACTCCTTCAGTGTATGTTTAAATCTCTAATAGAATTCATTGTTTGACATTATCCCACTCTATTATTGTGTTATTTATCTCTCAAGTGGAGTTGTACGTTTATTGATTATCCCACTCTTTTTCTGTTTTGATTTACTCTCAGGTAGAGTTCGTCGTTCGTTATTTTATTACTCTTTCTGTGTGTTGTTCAAATCTCAAATTGACTTCATCGTTTGTAATTATCCAACTCGTTTATTGTGTTGTTTATCCTACTCCTTATGTGTGTAGTTTAACTCTCAAGTAGTGTTCTTCGATTGTGATACTCATCCTCCTTCAGTGTATTGTTTAAATATCTAATAGACTTTTTCGTTTGACATTATCCCACTCCTTTTGAGTGTTGTTTAACTCTCAAGTAGTGTTCTTCATTTGTGATACTCATACTGCTTCTGTGTATTGTTTAACTCTCAAGTAGTGTTCTTCGATTGTGATACTCATACTCCTTCAGTGTATTGTTTAAATATCTAATAGACTTCTTCGTTTGACATTATCCCACTCCTTTTGAGTGTTGTTTAACTCTCAAGTAGTGTTCTTCGTTTGTGGTACTCATACTCCTTCTGTGTATTGTTTAAATCTCGAATATACTTCTTCGTTTGACACTATCCCACTCCTTTAGTGTGTTTTTATCTCTCATGTGGAGTTGTTCGTTTGTTATTTATCCCACTCCTTTGGTGTTTTGTTTTACTCTCAAGTAGAGTTCTTCGTTCGTTAGTTTATTACTCCTCCTGTGTTTTGTGTAAATCTCAAATTGACTTCTCCGTTTGTAATCATCCCACTCGTTTATTGTGTTGTTTATCCCACTCCTTATGTGTGTTGTTTAATTCTCAGGTAGTGTTCTTCGATTTTGATTCTCACACTCCTTCAGTGTATGTTTAAATCTCTAATAGAATTCATTGTTTGACATTATCCCTCTCCTTTATTGAGTTATTTATCTCTCAAGTGGAGTTATACGTTTGTTGTTTATCCCACTCCTTTTGTGTTTTGATTTACTCTCAGGTAGAGTTCGTCGTTCGTTATTTTATAACTCTTTCTGTGTGTTGTTTAAATCTCAAATTGACTTCAGCGTTTGTAATTATCCCACTCGTTTATTGTGTTGTTTATCCCACTCCTTATGTGTGTTGTTTAACTCTCAAGTAGTGTTCTTCGTTTGTGATACTCATACTCCTTCTATGTATTGTTTAACTCTCGAATATACTTCTTCGTTTGACACTATCCCACTCCTTTAGTGTGTTTTTATCTCTCATGTGGAGTTGTTCGTTTGTTATTTATCCCACTACTTTGGTGTTTTGTTTTACTCTCAAGTAGAGTTCTCCGTTCGTTATTTTATTACTCCTCCTGTGTGTTGTGTAAATCTCAAATTGACTTCTCCGTTTGTAATTATCTTACTCGTTTATTGTGTTGTATATCCCACTCCTTATGTATGTTGTTTAACTCTCAAGTAGTGTTTTTCTATTGTGATACTCATACTCCTTCAGTGTATTGTTTAAATCTCTAATAGACTTCTTCGTTCGACATTATCCCACTCCTATATTGTGTTGTTGATCTCTCAAGTGGAGTTATTCGTTTGTTATTTATTCCACCCCTTTTGAGTGTTGTTTAACTCTCAAGTAGTGTTCTTCGTTTGTGATATATATACTCCTTCTGTGTATTGTTTCAATCTCGAATAGACTTCTACATCTGACACTATCCCACACATTTAGTGTGTTTTTACCTCTCAAGTGGAGTTGTGTGTTTGTTGTTTATCCCATTCCTGTTGTGTTTTGTTTTACTCTCAAGTAGAGTTCTTCGTTCCTTATTTTATTACTCCTCCAGTCAGTTGTTTCAATCTCAAATTGACTTCACCGTTTGTAATTATCCCACTTGTTTATTGTGTTGTTTATCCCACTCCTTATATGTGTTGTTTAATTCTCAAGTAGTGTTCTTCGATTGTGATACTCATACTCCTTCAGTGTATTGTTTAAATATCTAATAAACTTCTTCGTTTGACATTATCCCACTCCTTTTGAGTGTTGTTTAACTCTCAAGTAGTGTTCTTCGTTTGTGATACTCATACTCCTTCTGTGTATTGTTTAACTCTCGAATATACTTCTTCGTTTGACACTATCCCACTCCTTTAGTGTGTTTTTATCTCTCATGTGCAGTTGTACGTTTGTTATTTATCCCACTCCTTTGGTGTTTTGTTTTACTCTCAAGTAGAGTTCTTCGTTCGTTAGTTTATTACTCCTCCTGTGTGTTGTGTAAATCTCAAATTGACTTCTCCGTTTGTAATCATCCAACTCGTTTATTGTGTTGTTTATCCCACTCCTTATGTGTGTTGTTTAACTCTCATGTATTGTTCTATGATTTTGATACTCACACTACTTCAATGTATGTTTAAATCTCTAATAGAATTCTTCGTTTGACATTATCCCACTCCTATATTGTGTTGTTTATCTCAAGTGGAGTTGTACGTTTGTTGTTTATCCCACTCCTTTTGTGTTTTGATTTACTCGTGTAGAGTTCGTTGCTCGTTATTTTATAACTCTTCCGTGTTGTTTAAATCTCAAATTCACTTGTGGTTTGTAATTATCCCACTGCTTATTGTTTTGTTTATCCCACTCCTTTTGAGTGTTGTTTAACTCTCAAGTAGTGTTCTTCGATTGTGATACTCTTACCCTTCAGTGTATTGTTTAACTCTCGAATATACTTCTTTGTTTGACACTATCCCACTCCTTTAGTGTGTTTTTATCTCTCATGTGGAGTTGTTCGTTTGTTATTTATCCCACTCATTTGGTGTTTTGTTTTACTCTCAAGTAGAGTTCTTCGTTCGTTGTTTTATTACTCCTCCTGTGTGTTGTGTAAATCTCAAATTGACTTCTCCGTTTGTAATCATCCCACGTTTATCAGGTTGTTTATCCCACTCCTTATGTGTGTTGTTTAATTCTCAGGTAGTGTTCTTCGATTTTGATACTCACTCTCCTTCAGTGTATGTTTAAATCTCTAATAGAATTTATTGTTTGACATTATCCCACTCCTTTATTGTGTTATTTATCTCTCAAGTGGAGTTGTACGTTTGTTGTTTATACCACCCCTTTTGAGTGTTGTTTAACTATCAAGTAGTGTTCGATACATATACTCCTTCTGTGTATTGTTTAAATCTCGAATAGACTTCTTCATCTGACACTATCCCACACCTTTAGTGTGTTTTTATCTCTCAAGTGGAGTTGTTTGTTTGTTGTTTATCCCATTCGTTTTGTGTTTTGTTTTACTCTCAAGTAGAGTTCTTGGTTCGTTATTTTATTACTCCTCCAGTCAGTTGTTTCAATCTCAAATTGACTTCACCGTTTGTAATTATCCCACTCGTTTATTGTGTTGTTTATCCCACTCCTTATGTGTGTTGTTTAACTCTCAAGTAGTGTTCTTCGATTGTGATACTCATACTCCTTCAGTGTATTGTTTAAATATCTAATAGACTTCTTCGTTTGACATTATCCCACTCGTTTTGAGTGTTGTTTAACTCTCAAGTAGTGTTCTTCGTTTGTGATACTCATACTCCTTCTGTGTATTGTTTAAATCTCGAATATTCTTCTTCGTTTGACACTATCCCACTCCTTTAGTGTGTTTTTATCTCTCATGTGGAGTTGTTCATTTGTTATTTATCCCACTTCTTTTCTGTTTTGTTTTACTCTCAAGTAGAGTTCTTCGTTCGTTATTTTATTACTCCTCCTGTGTATTGTTTAAATCTCAAATTGACTTCTCCTTTTGTAATTATCTTACTCGTTTATTGTGTTGTATATCCCACTCCTTATGTGTGTTGTTTAACTCTCAAGTAGTGTTTTTCTATTCTGATACTCATACTGCTTCAGTGTATTGTTTAAATCTTTAATAGACTTCTTCGTTCGACATTATCCCACTCCTATATTGTGTTGTTGATCTCTCAAGTGGAGTTATTCGTTTGTTGTTTATTCCACCCCTTTTGAGTGTTGTTTAACTTTCAAGTAGTGTTCTTCATTTGTGATACATATACTCCTTCTGTGTATTGTTTAAATCTCGAATAGACTTCTTCATCTGACACTATCCCACACATTTAGTGTGTTTTTATCTCTCAAGTGGAGTTGTATGTTTGTTGTTTATCGCATTCCTATTGTGTTTTGTTTTACTCTCAAGTAGAGTTCTTCGTTCCTTATTTTATTACTCCTCCAGTCAGTTGTTTCAATCTCAAATTGACTTCACCGTTTGTAATTATCCCACTTGTTTATTGTGTTGTTTATCCCACTCCTTATATGTGTTGTTTAATTCTCAAGTAGTGTTCTTCGATTGTGATACTCATACTCCTTCAGTGTATTGTTTAAATATCTAATAGACTTCTTCGTTTGACATTATCCCACTCCTTTTGTGTGTTGTTTAACTCTCAAGTAGTGTTCTTCGTTTGTGATACTCATACTCCTTCTGTGTATTGTTTAAATCTCGAATATACTTCTTCGTTTGACACTATCCCACTCCTTTAGTGTGTTTTTATCTCTCATGTGGAGTTGTTCATTTGTTATTTATCCTACTTCTTTTGTGTTTTGTTTTACTCTCAAGTAGAGTTCTTCGTTCGTTATTTTATTACTCCTCCTTTGTGTTGTTTAAATCTCAAATTGACTTCTCCGTTTGTAATTATCTTACTCGTTTATTGTGTTGTTCATACCACTCCTTATGTGTGTTGTTTAACTCTCAAGTAGTGTTTTTCTATTCTGATACTCATACTCCTTCAGTGTATTGTTTAAATGTCTAATAGACTTCTTCGTTTGACATTATCCCACTCCTATATTGTGTTGTTGATCTCTCAAGTGGAGTTATTCGTTTGTTGTTTATTCCACCCCTTTTGAGTGTTGTTTAACTATCAAGTAGTGTTCTTCGTTTGTAATACATATACTCCTTCTGTGCATTGTTTAAATCTCGAATATACTTCTTCGTTTGACACTATCCCACTCCTTTAGTGTGTTTTTATCTCTCATGTGGAGTTGTTCATTTGTTATTTATCCTACTTCTTTTGTGTTTTGTTTTACTCTCAAGTAGAGTTCTTGGTTCGTTATTTTATTACTCCTCCTTTGTGTTGTTTAAATCTCAAATTGACTTCTCCGTTTGTAATTATCTTACTCGTCTATTGTGTTGTTTATACCACTCCTTATGTGTGTTGTTTAACTCTCAAGTAGTGTTTTTCAATTGTGATACTCATACTCATTCAGTGTATTGTTTAAATGTCTAATAGACTTCTTCGTTTGACATTATCCCACTCCTATATTGTGTTGTTGATCTCTCAAGTGGAGTTATTCGTTTGTTGTTTATTCCACCCCTTTTGAGTGTTGTTTAACTATCAAGTAGTGTTCTTCGTTTGTAATAAATATACTCCTTCTGTGTATTGTTTAAATCTCGAATAGACTTCTTTATCTGACACTATCCCACACCTTTAGTGTGTTTTTATCTCTCAAATGGAGTTGTTTGTTTGTTGTTTATCCCATTCGTTTTGTGTATTGTTTTACTCTCAAGTAGAGTTATTCGTTCGTTATTTTATTACTCCTCCAGTCAGTTTTTTCAATCTCAAATTGACTTCACCGTTTGTAATTATCCCACTTGTTTATTGTGTTGTTTATCCCACTCCTTATGTGTGTTGTTTAATGCTCAAGTAGTGTTCTTCGATTGTGATACTCATACTCCTTCGGTGTATTATTTAAATATCTAATAGACTTCTTCGTTTGACATTATCCCACTCCTTTTGTGTGTTGTTTAACTCTCAAGTAGTGTTCTTCGTTTGTGATACTCATACTCCTTCTGTGTATTGTTTAAATCTCGAATATACTTCTTCGTTTGACACTATCCCACTCCTTTAGTGTGTTTTTATCTCTCATGTGGAGTTGTTCATTTGTTATTTATCCTACTTCTTTTGTGTTTTGTTTTACTCTCAAGTAGAGTTCTTCGTTCGTTATTTTATTACTCCTCCTTTGTGTTGTTTAAATCTCAAATTGACTTCTCCGTTTGTAATTATCTTACTCGTTTATTGTGTTGTTTATACCACTCCTTATGTGTGTTGTTTAACTCTCAAGTAGTGTTTTTCTATTGTGATACTCATACTCCTTCAGTGTATTGTTTAAATGTCTAATAGACTTCGTTTGACATTATCCCACTCCTATATTGTGTTATTGATCTCTCAAGTGGAGTTATTCGTTTGTTGTTTATTCCACCCCTTTTGAGTGTTGTTTAACTATCAAGTAGTGTTCTTCGTTTGTAATACATATACTCCTTCTGTGTATTGTTTAAATCTCGAATAGACTTCTTTATCTGACACTATCCCACACCTTTAGTGTGTTTTTATCTCTCAAATGGAGTTGTTTGTTTGTTGTTTATCCCATTCGTTTTGTGTTTTGTTTTACTCTCAAGTAGAGTTCTTCGTTCGTTATTTTATTACTCCTCCAGTCAGTTTTTTCAATCTCAAATTGACTTCACCGTTTGTAATTATCCCACTTGTTTATTGTGTTGTTTATCCCACTCCTTATGTGTGTTGTTTAATGCTCAAGTAGTGTTCTTCGATTGTGATACTCATACTCCTTCAGTGTATTGTTTAAATATCTAATAGACTTCTTCGTTTGACATTATCCCACTCCTTTTGTGTGTTGTTTAACTCAAGTAGTGTTCTTCGTTTGTGATACTCATACTCCTTACATGTATTGTTTAAATCTCGAATATACTTCTTAGTTGACACTATCCCACTCCTTTAGTGTGTTTTATCTCTCATGTGGAGTTGTTCATTTGTTATTTATCCTACTTCTTTTGTGTTTGTTTTACTCTCAAGTAGAGTTCTTCGTTATATTTTATTACTCCTCCTTTGTGTTGTTTAAATCTCAAATTGACTTCTCCGTTTGTAATTATCTTACTCGTTTATTGTGTTGTTTATACCACTCCTTATGTGTGTTGTTTAACTCTCAAGTAGTGTTTTTCTATTGTGATACTCATACTCCTTCAAAGGTATTGTTTAAATGTCTAATAGACTTCTTATTTGACATTATCCCACTGCTATATGGTGTTGTTGATCTCTCAAGTGGAGTTATTCGTTTGTTGTTTATTCCACCCCTTTCAAGTGTTGTTTAACTATCAAGTAGTGTTCTTCGTTTGTAATACATATACTCCTTCTGTGTATTGTTTAAATCTCGAATAGACTTCTTTATCTGACACTATCCCACACCTTTAGTGTGTTTTTATCTCTCAAATGGAGTTGTTTGTTGTTTATCCCATTCGTTTTGTGTTTTGTTTTACTCTCAAGTAGAGTTCTTCGTTCGTTATTTTATTACTCCTCCAGTCAGTTGTTTCAATCTCAAATTGACTTCACCGTTTGTAATTATCCCACTTGTTTATTGTGTTGTTTATCCCACTCCTTATGTGTGTTGTTTAATGCTCAAGTAGTGTTCTTCGATTGTGATACTCATACTCCTTCAGTGTATTGTTTAAATATCTAATAGACTTCTTCGTTTGACATTATCCCACTCCTTTTGTGTGTTGTTTAACTCTCAAGTAGTGTTCTTCGTTTGTGATACTCATACTCCTTCTGTGTATTGTTTAAATCTCGAATATACTTCTTCGTTGACACTATCCCACCTTTAGTGTTTTTATCTCTCATGGAGTTGTTCATTTGTTATTTATCCTACTTTTGTGTTTTGTTTTACTCTCAAGTAGTTCTTCGTTCGTTATTTTATTACTCCTCCTTTGTGTTGTTTAAATCTCAAATTGACTTCTCCGTTTGTAATTATCTTACTCGTTTATTGTGTTGTTTATACCACTCCTTATGTGTGTTGTTTAACTCTCAAGTAGTGTTTTTCTATTGTGATACTCATACTCCTTGATGTATTGTTTAAATGTCTAATAGACTTCTTCGTTTGACATTATCCCACTCCTATATTGTGTTATTGATCTCTCAAGTGGAGTTATTCGTTTGTTGTTTATTCCACCCCTTTTGAGTGTTGTTTAACTATCAAGTAGTGTTCTTCGTTTGTAATACATATACTCCTTCTGTGTATTGTTTAAATCTCGAATAGACTTCTTTATCGACACTATCCCACACCTTTAGTGTGTTTTATCTCTCAAATGGAGTTGTTTGTTTGTTGTTTATCCCATTCTTTGTGTTTTGTTTTACTCTCAAGTAGAGTTCTTCGTTATTTTATTACTCCTCCGGATTTTTTTCAATCTCAAATTGACTTCACCGTTTGTAATTATCCCACTTGTTTATTGTGTTGTTTATCCCACTCCTTATGTGTGTTGTTTAATGCTCAAGTAGTGTTCTTCGATTGTGATACTCATACTCCTTCAGTGTATTGTTTAAATATCTAATAGACTTCTTCGTTTGACATTATCCCACTCCTTTGTGTGTTGTTTAACTCTCAAGTAGTGTTCTTCGCTTGTGATACTCATACTTACATGTATTGTTTAAATCTCGAATATACTTCTTCGTTTGACACTATCCCACTCCTTTACTGTGTTTTTATCTCTCATGTGAGTTGTTCATTTGTTATTTATCCTACTTCTTTGTGTTTTGTTTAACTCAAGTAGAGTTCTTCGTTCGTTATTTTATTACTCCTCCTGTGTGTTGTTTAAATCTCAAATTGACTTCTCCGTTTGTAATTATCCTACTCGTTTGTTGTGTTGTTTATCCAACTCCTTATGTGTTGTTTAACTCTCAAGTAGTTTTTCTGTTGTGATACTCATACTCCTTCGTGTATTGTTTAAATGTCTAATAGACTTCTTCTTTGACATTATCCCTTTGCTATATGGTGTTGTTGATCTCTCAAGTGGAGTTATTAGTTTGTTGTTTATTCCACCTTTCAAGTGTTGTTTAACTATCAAGTAGTGTTCTTCGTTTGTAATACATATACCTTACGTATTGTTTAAATCTCGAATAGACTTCTTTATCTGACACTATCCCACACCTTTAGTGTGTTTTTATCTCTCAAATGGAGTTGTTTGTTTGTTGTTTATCCCATTCGTTTTGTGTTTTGTTTTACTCTCAAGTAGAGTTCTTCGTTCGTTATTTTATTACTCCTCCAGTCAGTTGTTTCAATCTCAAATTGACTTCACCGTTTGTAATTATCCCACTTGTTTATTGTGTTGTTTATCCCACTCCTTATGTGTGTTGTTTAATGCTCAAGTAGTGTTCTTCGATTGTGATACTCATACTCCTTCAATGTATTGTTTAAATATCTAATAGACTTCTTAGTTTTACATTATCCCTCCTTTTGTGTGTTGTTTAACTCTCAAGTAGTGTTCTTCGTTTGTGATACTCATACTCCTACATGTATTGTTTAAATCTGAATATACTTCTTCGTTTGACACTATCCCTCCTTTAGTGTGTTTTATCTCTCATGTGGAGTTGTTCATTTGTTATTTATCCTACTTCTTTTGTTTTGTTTTACTCTCAAGTAGAGTTCTTCGTTCGTTATTTTATTACTCCTCCTTTGTGTTGTTTAAATCTCAAATTGACTTCTCCGTTTGTAATTATCTTGCTGTTTTTATTGTGTTGTTTATACCACTCCTTATGTGTGTTGTTTAACTCTCAAGTAGTGTTTTTCTATTGTGATACTCATACCTTGGTATTGTTTAAATGTCTAATAGACTTCTTCGTTTGACATTATCCCACTTATATGGTGTTGTTGATCTCTCAAGTGGAGTTATTCGTTGTTGTTTATTCCACCCCTTTTTGTGTTGTTTAACTCTCAAGTAGTGTTCTTCGTTTTGTAATACATACTCCTTCCGTATTGTTTAAATCTGAATAGACTACTTTATCTGACACCATCCCACACCTTTAGTGTTTTTATCTCTCAAATGGAGTTGTTTGTTTGTGGTTTATCCCATTCGTTTTGTGTTTTGTTTTACTCTCAAGTAGAGTTCTTCGTTCGTTATTTTATTACTCCTCCAGTCAGTTGTTTCAATCTCAAATTGACTTCACCGTTTGTAATTATCCCACTTGTTTATCAGGTTGTTTATCCCACTCCTTATGTGTGTTGTTTAACTCTCAAGTAGTGTTCTTCGATTGTGATACTCATACTCCTTGAGTGTATAGTTTAAATCTCTAATAGACTTCTTCGTTTGACATTATCCCACTCCTATATTGTGTTGTTTAACTCTCAAGTAGTGTCTTCGTTTGTGATACTCATACTCCTTCAGTGTATTGTTTGAATCACTAATAGAATTCTTCGTTTGTCATTATCCCACCCTTTAGGTGTTTTTTATCTCTCATGTGGAGTTGTTCATTTGTTATTTATCCTACTTTTTGTGTTTTGTTTTACTCTCAAGTAGAGTTCTTCGTTCGTTATTTTATTACTCCTCCTTTGTGTTGTTTAAATCTCAAATTGACTTCTCCGTTTGTAATTATCTTACTCGTTTATTGTGTTGTTTATACCACTCCTTATGTGTGTTGTTTAACTCTCAAGTAGTGTTTTTCTATTGTGATACTCATACTCCTTCAGTGTATTGTTTAAATGTCTAATAGACTTCTTCGTTTGACATTATCCCACTCCTATATGGTGTTGTTGATCTCTCAAGTGGAGTTATTCGTTTGTTGTTTATTCCACCCCTTTTGTGTGTTGTTTAACTCTCAAGTAGTGTTCTTCGTTTGTAATACATATACTCCTTCTGTGTATTGTTTAAATCTCGAATAGACTTCTTTATCTGACACCATCCCACACCTTTAGTGTGTTTTTATCTCTCAAATGGAGTTGTTTGTTTGTGGTTTATCCCATTCGTTTTGTGTTTTGTTTTACTCTCAAGTAGAGTTCTTCGCTCGTTATTTTATTACTCCTCCAAATTGTTTCAATCTCAAATTGACTTCACCGCTTGTAATTATCCCACTTGTTTATTGTGTTGTTTATCCCACTCCTTATGTGTGTTGTTTAATGCTCAAGTAGTGTTCTTCGATAGTGATACTCATACTCCTTCAAAGGTATTGTTTAAATATCTAATGCACTTCTGCTTGACATTATCCCACTCCTTTTGCGTGTTGTTTAACTCTCAAGTAGTGTTCTTCGTTTGTGATACTCATACTCCTTCTGTGTATTGTTTAAATCTCGAATATACTTCTTCGTTTGACACTATCCCACTCCTTTAGTGTGTTTTTATCTCTCATGTGGAGTTGTTCATTTGTTATTTATCCTACTTCTTTTGTGTTTTGTTTTACTCTCAAGTAGAGTTCTTCGTTCGTTATTTTATTACTCCTCCTTTGTGTTGTTTAAATCTCAAATTGACTTCTCCGTTTGTAATTATCTTACTCGTCTATTGTGTTGTTTATACCACTCCTTATGTGTGTTGTTTAACTCTCAAGTAGTGTTTTTCAATTGTGATACTCATACTCATTCAGTGTATTGTTTAAATGTCTAATAGACTTCTTCGTTTGACATTATCCCACTCCTATATTATGTTGTTGATCTCTCAAGTGGAGTTATTCGTTTGTTGTTTATTCCACCCCTTTTGAGTGTTGTTTAACTATCAAGTAGTGTTCTTCGTTTGTAATACATATACCTTTCTCGTGCATTGTTTAAATCTCGAATATACTTCTTCGTTTGACACTATCCCACTCCTTTAGTGTGTTTTTATCTCTCATGTGGAGTTGTTCATTTGTTATTTATCCTACTTCTTTTGTGTTTTGTTTTACTCTCAAGTAGAGTTCTTGGTTCGTTATTTTATTACTCCTCCTTTGTGTTGTTTAAATCTCAAATTGACTTCTCCGTTTGTAATTATCTTTACTGGCTTTATTTAACTCTCGTTGTTTATACCAATTCTTATGTGTGTTGTTTAACTCTCAAGTAGTGTTTTCAATTGTGATACTCATACTCATTCGGTATTGTTTAAATGTCTAATAGACTTCTTTGTTTGACATTATCCCACTCCTATATTGTGTTGTTGATCTCTCAAGTGGAGTTATTCGCTTGTTGTTTATTCCACCCCTTTCGAGTGTTGTTTAACTATCAAGTAGTGTTCTTCGTTGTAATAAATATACTCCTTCCGTGTATTGTTTAAATCTTGGGAATGAGCTTCTTTATCTCGACACTATCCCACACCTTTTAGTGTGTTTTTATCTCTCGGTAGAGTTTATTAAGTTTTGTTGTTCATCCATCTCTCCAAAAGAAGTTTGTTTTTATATCTCTAGTGAGTTTGTTCGGTTTGTTGTTTATTCAACACCTTTTTGTGTTTTGTTTTAACTCTCAAATGGAGTTCTTCGTTACATTTATTTTATTACTCTTGTGTGTTGTTTAAATCTCAAATTGACTTTCTCCGTTTGTAAGTATCTCTCTCCCATTATTCTTTTATTATTTAACTCTCGGGTAGAAATTTTATATATTGTTGTTTATCCAGAATCCGTATGTGTGTTTATTAATTTCTCAAGTATTGTTCTTGGTTTTGTGATACTCTTACTCATACATGTAATGTTTAAATCTCAGAATAGACTTCTGTTTGACATTATCCTCCTTTGAGTGTGTTGTTTAACTCTCGGTAGAGATTTTACATTTGTTGTTCATCCGTCTCCAAGTTTGTTTTTATGTCTCCTAAGTAGTTTTGTTAGTTTTATTGTTTATTCAACACCTTTTGTTTTGTTTAACCTCAGTGGAGTTCTTAGTTACGTTATTTTTATTATTCCTCTTGTATTTGTTTAAATCTCAAATTGACTTCTCCGTTTGTAATTATCTCTCTCCCATTATTATTTTTATTTAACTCAAGTACAATTTTTTGTCTATTTGTTTATCTGATCCATATATTGTGTTGATTAATTCTCAGTAGTGTTCTTAGTTTGTGATACTCTTACTCCTTCGTGTATTGTTTAAATCTGAATAGACTTCTTTGTTTGACATTATCCCCTCCTTTGGTGTGTTGTTTAACTCTCGGTAGAGTTATTAGTTTGTTGTTCATACATCTCCAAAGTTTGTTGTTTATATCTCTCAAGTAGATTTGTTAGTTTTGTTGTTTATACCTTTTGTGTTTTGTTTAACTCTCAGTGGAGTTCTTAGATTGTTATTTTATTATTCCTCTTGTGTGTTGTTTAAATCTCAAATTGACTTCTCGTTTGTAATTATCTCTCCCATTATTGTTTTATTTAACTCTGGTAGAATTTTATACTTGTTGTTTATCCTAATCCATATGTGTGTTGATTAATTGTCAAGTAGTGTTCTTCGTTTGTGATACTCTTACTCCTTCTGTGTAATGTTTAAATCTCTTATAGACTTCTTTGTTTGACATTATCCCACTCCTTTAGTGTGTTGTTTAACTCTCGGTAGAATTTTTACATTTGTTGTTCATCCTCCTTATGTGTGTTCTTTAACTCTTAAGTAGTGTTCTTAGTTTGTGATACTCTTACTCATACATGTGTTTAAATCTCGAATAGACTTCTTTGTTTGACATTATCCCACTCCTTTAGTGTGTTGTTTAACTCTCTAGAGTTTTTCGTTTGTTGTTCATCCATCTCCAAAGTTTGTTATTTATATCTCTCATGTAGATTTGTTCGTTTGTTGTTAATTCAACACCTTTTGTGTTTTGTTTAACTCTCAAGTGGAGTTCTTAGTTCGTTATTTTATTATTCCTCTTGTGTGTTGTTTAAATTTCAAATTGACTTCTCCGTTTGTAATTATCTCTCTCCCATTATTGTTTTATTTAACTCGGTAGAATTTATATTTGTTGTTTATCCCAATCCATATGTGTGTTGATTAATTCTCAAGTAGTGTTCTTAGGTTTGTGATACTCTTACTCCTACGTGTATTGTTTAAATCTAGAATAGACTTCTTTGTTTGACATTATCCCACTCCTTTAGTGTGTTGTTTAACTCTCGGTAGAGTTATTAGTTTGTTGTTCATCCATCTCCAAAGTTTGTTTTATATCTCAAATAGAATTTGTTTGTTGTTTATTGACACCTTTTGTGTTTTGTTTAACTCTCAAGTGGGTTCTTAGATTGTTATTTTATTATTCCTCTTGTGTGTTGTTTAAATCTCAAATTGACTTCTCCGTTTGTAATCTCTCTCCATTATTGTTTTGTTGCTCTCGAGTAGAATTTTATACTTGTTGTTTATCCCAATCCATGTGTGTTGATTAATTCTCAGTAGTGTTCTTAGTTTGTGATACTCTTACTCCTTTTGTGTATGTTTAAATCTCGAATAGACTTCTTTGTTTGACATTATCCACTCCTTTAGTGTGTTGTTTTACTCTCAGTAGAATTTTACATTTGTTGTTTATCCACTCCTTATGTGTGTTCTTTAACTCTTAAGTAGTGTTCTTGGTTTGTGATACTCTTACTCCTACATGTATTGTTTAAATCTGAATAGACTTCTTTGTTTGACATTATCCACTCCTTTAGTGTTGTTTAACTCTCAGTAGAGTTATTAGTTTGTTGTTCATCCATCTCCAAAGTTTGTTTTTTATATCTCAGTAGATTTGTTAGTTTGTTGTTTATTCACCTTTTGTGTTTTGTTTAACTCTCAGTGAGTTCTTATTAGATTCGTTATTTTATTATTCCTCTTGTGTGTTGTTTAAATCTCAAATTGACTTCTCGTTTGTAATTATCTCTCTCATTATTGTTTTATTTAACTCGGTAGAATTTTATATTTGTTGTTTATCCCAATCCATATGTGTGTTGATTAATTCTCAAGTAGTGTTCTTAGTTTGTGATACTCTTACTCCTTGTATTGTTTAAATCTGAATAGACTTCTTTGTTTGACATTATCCCCTCCTTTAGTGTGTTGTTTTAACTCTCGGTAGAATTTTACATTTGTTGTTTATCCCCTCCTTATGTGTGTTCTTTAACTCTTAAGTAGTGTTCTTAGTTTGTGATACTCTTACTCCATGTATTGTTTAAATCTGAATAGACTTCTTTGTTTGACATTATCCCCTCCTTTAGTGTTGTTTAACTCGGTAGAGTTATTAGTTTGTTGTTCATCCATCTCCAAAGTTTGTTTTTATATCTCTCAAGTAGATTTGTTGGTTTGTTGTTTATTGACACCTTTTGTGTTTTGTTTAACTCTCAAGTGGAGTTCTTGATTCGTTATTTTATTATTCCTCTTGTGTTGTTTAAATCTCAAATTGACTTCTCCGTTTGTAATTATCTCTCTCCATTATTGTTTTATTTAACTCCGGTAAATTTTATATTTGTTGTTTATCCCAATCCATATGTGTTGATTAATTCTCAAGTAGTGTTCTTAGTTTGTGATACTCTTACTCATACATGTATTGTTTAAATCTCGAATAGACTTCTTTGTTTGACATTATCCTCCTTTAGTGTGTTGTTTTTTACTCTCGGTAAATTTTACATTTGTTGTTTATCCCACTCCTTATGTGTGTTCTTCTTTTAAGTAGTGTTCTTCGTTTGTGATACTCTTACTCCTTACGTGTATTGTTTAAATCTGAATAGACTTCTTTGTTTGACATTATCCCTCCTTTAGTGTGTTGTTTAACTCTCGAGTAGAGTTATTAGTTTGTTGTTCATCCATCTCCAAAGTTTGTTGTTTATATCTCTCTGTAAGATTTGTTGGTTTGTTGTTTATTCACCTTTTGTGTTTTGTTTAACTCTCAAAGTGAGTTCTTAGTTAGTTATTTATTATTCCTCTTGTGTGTTGTTTAAATCTCAAATTGACTTCTCGTTTGTAATTCTCTCTCCATTATTGTTTTATTTAACTCCGGTAAATTTTATACTTGTTGTTTATCCCGATCCATATGTGTTGATTAATTCTCAGTAGTGTTCTTCGTTTGTGATACTCTTACTCCTTGTAATGTTTAAATCTCGAATAGACTTCTTTGTTTGACATTATGCCACTCCTTTAGTGTGTTGTTTTGCTCTCGGTAAATTTTACATTTGTTGTTCATCCCACTCCTTATGTGTGTTCTTTAACTCTTAGTAGTGTTCTTGTTTGTGATACTCTTACTCTTACGTGTATTGTTTAAATCTCAATAGACTTCTTTGTTTGACATTATCCCACTCCTTTGGTGTGTTGTTTAACTCTCGAGTAGAGTTATTAGTTTGTTGTTCATCCATCTCCAAAGTTTGTTTTTATATCTCTCAGTAGATTTGTTCGTTTGTTGTTTATTGACACCTTTTGTGTTTTGTTTAACTCTCAGTGGAGTTCTTAGATTAGTTATTTTATGATTCCTCTTATGTGTTGTTTAAATCTCAAATTCACTTCTTAGTTTGTAATTATCTCACTCCGATTATTTTTTTATTTAACTCGGTAGAATTTTATATTTGTTGTTTATCTGATCCATATGTGTGTTGATTAATTCTTAAGTAGTGTTCTTCGTTTGTGATACTCTTACTCATACGTGTATTGTTTAAATCTCGAATAGACTTCTTTGTTTGACATTATCCCACTCCTTTGGTGTGTTGTTTAACTCTCGAGTAGAGTTATTATTTGTTGTTCATCCATCTCCAAAGTTTGTTGTTTATATCTCTCAGTAGATTTGTTCGTTTGTTGTTTTATTCAACACCTTTTGTGTTTGTTTAACTCTCAAGTAGAGTTCTTAGTTCGTTATTTTATTATTCCTCTTGTGTTGTTTAAATCTCAAATTGACTTCTCCGTTTGTAATTATCTCTCTCCCATTATTGTTTTATTTAACTCCGGTAGAATTTTATACTTGTTGTTTATCACATTCCATATGTGTGTTGATTAATTCTCAGTAGTGTTCTTTGTTTGTGATACTCTTACTCCTTACTGTATTGTTTAAATCTCGAATAGACTTCTTTGTTTGACATTATCCTCCTTTGGTGTGTTGTTTAACTCTCAGTAGAATTTTACATTTGTTGTTTATCCCTCCTTATGTGTTCTTTAACTCTTAGTAGTGTTCTTTGTTTGTGATACTCTTACTCATACATGTATTGTTTTAAATCTCGAATAGACTTCTTTTGTTTTACATTATCCCACTCCTTAGTGTGTTGTTTGTCACTCCTTGTGTGTGTTGTTTAACTCTCAGTAGTGTTCTTGATTGTGATACTCATACTCTCCTTGTATTGTTTAAATATCTGTAAAACTTCTTGTTTGACATTATCCTCCTTTTTGTGTTGTTTAACTCTCAGTAGTGTTCTTGTTGTGATACTCATACTCCTTACATGTATTGTTTAAATCTAATAGACTTCTTGACACTATCCCACTCTTTAGTGTATTTTTATCTTTCATGTGGGTTGTTTTGTTATTTATCACTCCTTTTGTTTTGTTTTACTCTCAAGTAATTCTTAGTTATTTTATTACTCTCATGTGTTTTAAATCTCAAATTCTTCTCCGTTTGTAGTATCACTTGTTTTATTGTTTTGTTTATCCCTCCTTATGTGTTGTTTAACTCTCAGTAGTGTTCTTGATTTTGATACTCATACTCCTTGATGTATTTAAATCTCTAATAAAATTCTTTATTTACATTATCCACTCCTTTATTGTTATTTATCTCTCAAGTGGAGTTGTTGTTTGTTATTTATCCCACTCCTTTTGTGTTTTGTTTACTCTCAGTAGTTAGTTATTTTATTACTCTTTGTATTTTGTCTCAAATTGACTTCGTTTGTAATTATCCCACTCGTTTGTGTTTTATCCCACTCCTTATGTGTGTTGTTGCTCTCAGTAGTGTTCTTGATTGTGATTTCATACTTTTGTGTTTAAATCTCAATATACTTCTTAGTTTGACATTATCACTCCTTTAGTTTATTTTTATCTCTCATGTGGAGTTGTTTTGTTGTTATCCCACTCTTTTCTTTTTGTTTTACTCAAGTAGAGTTCTTGTTCGTTATTTTATTACTCCCTTGTGTTTGTAAATCTCATAATCTTTTATATCATCCACTTTTTATTGTGTTGTTTATCCTCCTGTGTTTGTTTCTTGATTTTGACTCACACTCCTTGATGTGTTAAATCTAATATTCTTGTTTGTTTATCCCTCCTTTATTGTTATTTATATCATGTGAGTTTTTTGTTGTTTATCCCTCCTTTTGTGTTTTGTTACTCTGTAGTTCGTTATATTTGTACTCTTTCATGTTGTTTAAATCTCATTGACTTCTTTTGTAATTTTCATTTATTGTGTTTTTTATCCCTCCTTATGTGTGTTGCTCTCAAGTAGTGTTCTTGATTGTGATACTCATACTCCTTGTATTGTTTAAATATCTAATCTTCTTCGTTTGACATTATACTCCTTTTTGTGTTTTGCTCTCAGTAGTGTTCTTTTTGTATACTCATACTCATACATGTATTGTTTAAATCTCAATATACTCCTTAGTGTATTTTTGTCTCTCATGTGAGTTGTTCAATTGTTATTTATCCCCTCTTTTTGTTTTGTTTTTACTCTCAAGTAGAGTTCTTCGTTGTTATTTTATTACTCCTCCTGTGTTGTTTAAATCTCAATTGACTTCTCGTTTATCATCCCACTTATTTATTGTTGTTATCCCTCCTTATGTGTATTTGTTAATTCTCAGTAGTTCTTGATTTTATACTCACACTCCTTGTGTATGTTTTAATAAAATTCTTGTTTGACATTATCCCTCCTTTATTGTGTTGTTGTCTCTCGGTAAATTTATCGTTTGTTGTTTATCCACTCCTTTTGTTTTTTTTCTAGTAGTGTTCTTCTTTGTGATACTATACTCATACATGTATTGTTTAAATCTACTTCTTATCATATCACTTTAGTGTGTTTTATCTCTCAAGTAGTTTTGTTTTGTTTTGTCCCATTCCTTTTTGTGTTTTGTTTTACTCTCGGTAGAGTTCTTGTTGTTATTTTATTACTCCTCCCTTGTTGTTTAAATCTCACTTCAGTTGTAATTATCCCACTTGTTTTGTGTTGTTGTCCACTCCTTGTGTTGTTTAACTCTCAAGTAGTGTTCTTGATTGTGATACTCATACTCCTTGATGTATTGTTTAAATATCTAATAGACTTCTTGTTTGACATTATCCTCCTTTGAGTGTTGTTTAACTCTCAGTAGTGTTCTTCGTTTGTGATACTCATACTCCTTACATGTGTGTTCTAAATATACTTCTTGTTTGACATATCCCACTCCTTTAGTGTGTTTTATCTCTCATGTGGAGTTGTTGTTGTCATTTATCCCACTCCTTTGTGTTTTATTTTACTCTCAAGTAGTTCTTGTTTTATTTATTACTCTCATGTGTTTTGTGTAAATCTCATTGACTTCTCGTTTGTAATCATCCCACTTGTTTATTGTGTTGTTTGTCCACTCCTTATATGTGTTGTTAACTTCTCTAGTGTTCTTGATTTTGATACTCATACCTTGATGTATGTTTAAATCTAATAAATTCTTGTTGACATTATCCACTCCTTTGTGTTATTTATCTCTCAGTGGGTTTGTTTGTTTATTTATCCTCCTTTTGTGTTTTGTTTACTCTCGTAGTTAAATGGTTATTATTATTACTCTTTACATGTGTTGTTTAAATCTCAAATTGACTTGTTTGTAATTATCCACTTTGTTTATTGTTTGTTTATCCACTCCTTATGTGTGTTGTTAACTCTCAGTAGTGTTCTTGATTGTGATACTCATACTCCTTGAGTATTGTTTAAATATCTAATAGACTTCTTGTTGACATTATCCACTCCTTTTGAGTTGTTTAACTCTCAGTAGTGTTCTTCGTTTGTGATACTCATACTCTTACATGTGTATTTAAATCTAATATACTTCTTCATTTGACTATCCCTCCTTTAGTGTATTTTATCTCTCATGTGAGTTGTTCATTTGTTATCCCTCTTTTTTTGTTTTACTCTCAAGTAGAGTTCTTAATTCGTTATTTATTACTCCTCACTGTGTGTTGTTTAAATCTCAAATTGACTTCTCGTTTGTAATTATCTTACTCGTTTGTTATATTTGTATATCCCACTCCTTGTGTGTTGTTTAACTCTCAAGTGTTTTTCTATTGTGATACTCCTTGTATTGTTTAAATCTCTAAGACTTCTTCGTTCATTATCCCCTCCTATTGTTGTTGATCTCTCAAGTGGTGTTATTGTTGTTGTTTATTCCACCTTTTGAGTGTTGTTTAACTCTCAAGTAGTGTTCTTCGTTTGTGATACTCATACTCCTTACATGTATTGTTTAAATCTAATAGACTTCTTCATCGACACTATCCACATTTAGTGTGTTTTTATCTCTCAAGTAGTTGTTTGTTTGTTTTTTTGTCCCATTCCTTTTGTGTTTGTTTTACTCTCATAGAAGTTCTTGTTATTTTATTACTCCTCATTTGTTTCATCTCAAGTCTTCACTTTGTAATTCCCACTTTTATTGTGTTGTTTTATCCCTCCTTATGTGTGTTGCTTTCTGTAGTGTCTTCGTGATACTCATACTCCTTGATGTATTGTTTAAATATCTAATAGACTTCTTGTTTGACATTATCCCTCCTTTAGTGTTGTTAACTCTCAGTAGTGTTCTTGTTTGTACTCATACTCCTTACATGTTATTTAACTCTCGAATATACTTCTTCGTTTGACTATCCCCTCCTTTAGTGTGTTTTTCTCTCATGGGGTTTCATTTGTATTTATCCTCCTTTGTGTTTTTATTTTACTCTCAAGTAAATTCTTCATTAGTTATTTTATTAGCCTCATGTGTGTCAGGTAAATCAAATCGACTTCCGGCTTGTAATCATCCCACCTGTTATTGTTTTATCCCACTCTTTATGTGTTGTATAATTCTCAGGTAGTGTTCTTTCATTTATTACCTTGCCACCCTTCAAAGGTGGTGTTTAAATCTCTAATAGAATTCATTGTTTATTATTATCCCAATTTTATCGTAAGTTATTGATCTAATGCGAGTTGTACGCTTTTTGTTTATCCTACTCCTTTTGTGTTTTGATTTACCGTGCAGAGTCTGGCTGCTCACTCTTTTATTACTCTTCTGCAAAGTCGCTTAACTCAAATTGATTTCAGCTGCTTGTAATTATCCCACTGCTTATTTCAGGTGTTGTTTATCCCATTACTGCATGCAAGGTTAACCTCAAGTAGTGTTCTTCGATTGTGATACCTATACCTTTGTATTGCTTAACATTCAATAAAACTTCTTCGCTTACATATTATCCTACCTTGAAAAGGTCAACTCAAGTAGTGTTCGTTTTCAGGATACTACCTTCCAGTGTATTGTTTAAACTTTAACATACTTCTGCTTGACACTATCCCACCCATTTAGTGTATTTTTTATCTCTATGGAGTTGTTCAATTGTTATTTATTCAATTTCTTTTCTCGCTTTTGTTTACTCTCAAGTAGAGTTCTTCAATATATTTTATTACCTCCTCCTGCGCTATGAATTCAAATCGACTTCTCCATGGATCATCCCACTTGTTTATCGTGTTGTTTATCCCACCTTATGTGTGTTGCACTCCTCGTGTAGTGTTCTTTATTTTGATACTCATGACTCCTTTTCGTAAGGTATGTTTAAATTCTGTTAGAATTCATCATATTATCCTACCTTTATTTGTTATTATCTATCAAGTGATAATGTTGTTGTTTATCCCACTTTTGTGTTTTGATTTTACTCGTGTAGAGTTCGGCTGCTCGCTATTTTATTACTCTTCTCATGCTGTGTTATTTAAATCAAATTGACTTCAAATATGCTCAGTGTAATCCTCCCAATTGCTTATCAGGTTGTTTATCCACTCCTACGTAAAGTTTCGTTTAACTCTCAAGCTAGTGTTCTTCGATTGCGGATACTCATACTCCTTCTCTCAAAGCAGTATTGTGTTTAAATCCTCTAATATACTTCTTTCGCTTTCGTCGACACTCATCCCACTCCCCTTTAAAGCGTATTTTTATCTCTTCATGTGGAGTTGTTCAATCTGTTATTTCATCCTGACCCTTCTTTCTCGCTTTATTTTACTCTCGGCAGAGTTCTCAAGTCGTCATGCTCGCTATTTTATTACCCTCCCATGTGGTTGTTGTTTAAATCTCAAATTGATTTCTTCCGCTTGTAATTATATTACCTGCTTATTGTCAGGTTGTATATCACACTCCTTATGTGTGTTGTTAACCCACAAGTAGTGTTTTTCATCGGATACTCATACCCTTCAGTATTGTTTAAATCTCTAATGTAACTTCTTCGCTCGATATTATCCCACTCCTATATTGTCTTTGTTGATCTCTCAAGTGGTGTTATTCGCTTGTTGTTTATTCCACCCTTTTGAAAGAATTTCAAGGTTGTTTAACCTCAAGTTAGTGTTCTTCGTCAGATACATATAATTCTTCCTGTATCGTTTAAATCTTGTATTGCACTTCTTCATCTAACACTCATCCCACACATTTAGTGTGTTCTTATCTCTCAAGGGAGTTGTTTGTTTGTTTTTTTATCCCATTCCTTTGTGGTTTTGTTTTACTCTCCAAGAGAGTTCTTCGCTCATATTTTATTACCCTCCAAATGGGCTTGTTTCAATTCAAATCGATTTCACCGCTTGCAATTATCCCACTCTGCTTATCAGTGTTGTTTATCCCACTCCCTTATGTGTGTTGGCTTAACTCTCAAGTAGTGTTCTTCGCTGACAGATACTATACCTTCAAGGTATTGTTTAAATATCTAATAAACTTCTTCGTTGACATTATCCACTCCTTTTCGAAAGTGTTGTTTAACTCTCAAGTAAGTTAGTGTTCTTCGCTTGTGATACTTACTCTTTTCTCTGTATTGTTTAAATCTCAATATACTACTTTCTTCGCTCGGACACTATCCCACCTTTTAAGGTATTTTTATCTCTCATGTGGAGTTGTTCAATTGTTATTATCCCAATTTCTTTTCTGTTTTGTTTTACTCAAGTAGTTCTTCGCTCGTTATTTTATTACCCTCCTCCTGTGTTGTTTAAATCTCAAATCGACTTCTCCGCTTTGTAATTATCTTACTCGCTTATCAGGTTGTATATCCCAATTTCTTATGTGTGTTGTTTAACCTCAAGCAGTGTTTTCTAATGTGATACTCATACCCTTCTCAAAGGTATTGTTTAAATCAATAGACTTATTCCTCGACATTATCCCACTCCTATATCAGGTTGTTGATCTCAAGTGAGTTATTCGTTGTTGTTTATTCCACCCCTTTGAGTGTTGTTTAAACTCTCAAGTAGTGTTCTTCGCTTGTGATACATATACCCTTTCCGTTATTGTTTAAATCTCGAATAGATTCTCTATCCTCGACACTATCCCACACATTTAGTGTGTTTTTATCTCTCAAGGAGTTGTTTGCTTGTCTGCTTTTTATCCCATTCCTCAGGTTTTGTTTTACCTCAAGCAGTAGTTCTTCGCTCGTTATTTTATTACCTCTAGTCATTGTTTCAATCTCAAATTGACTTCACCGCTTGTAATTATCCCACTTGTTTATCAGGTTGTTTATCCCACTCCTTGTGTGTGTTGCTTAACTCTCAAGTAGTGTTCTTCGATTGTGATACCTATACCCTTCAAAGGTATTGTTTAAATATCTAATAACTTTCTTCAGATGACATTATCCCACTCCTTTCGGTGTTGTTTAACTCTCAAGTAGTGTTCTTCATTTGTGATACCTCATACTCCTTCTGTATTGTTTAACTCCCTAATATACTTTTTCGCTTCGACACTATCCCACCTCAGTAGGTGTTTTTGCTCTCATGTAGTTGTTCGCTTGTTATTCATCCCACTCCTTTCGTGTTTTATTTTACCAAGGTAGTTCTTCGCTCGCTATTTTATTACTCCTCCCTGTGTTGTGTAAATCTCAAATCGATTTCGCTTGTAATCATCCCGCTGCTTATCAGGTTGTTTATCCCACCTCTATGTGTGTTGTTTAATTCGTGTAGTGTTCTTCGATTTTGATACTCACACCTTCTTCAGTATGTTTAAATCTCTAATAGAATTCATTTTTGACATTATCCCACCCTTTATCGTGTTATTTATCTCTCAAGTGGAATTGTACGCTTGTTGTTTATCCCACTCTTTTCAGGTTTTGATTTACTCGTGTAGAGTCTGCTCGTTATTTTATTACTCTTTCTTGGTGTTGTTTAAATCTCAAATCGATTTCACTTTGTAATTATCCCACTGCTTATCAGGTTGTTTATCCCACCATATGTGTTGTTTAACCTCAAGTAGTGTTCTTCGATTCTGATACTCATACTCCTTTAGTGTATTGTTTAAATATCTAATAGACTCTTCGTTTGACATTATCCCACCTTTCGAGTGTTGTTTAACTCTCAAGCAGTGTTCTTCGCTTGTGATACCTTATAATTCTTCGTATTGCTTAACTTAATACTTCTTCGCTCGACACTATCCCACCTTTTAGTGTTTTTATCTCTCATGTGGAGTTGTTCGTTCGTTATTTATCCCACTCCTTTGTGTTTTGTTTTACTCTCAAGTAGAGTTCTTCGCTCGCTATTTTATTACTCCTCCCGTAAGTTGTGTAAATCTCAAATCGACTTCTCCGCTTGTAATCATCCCATTGCTTATTATGTTGTTTATCCCACCTTATGTGTGTTGTTTAATTCTCAGTAGTGTTCTTCATTTTATACTCACCTTCAAAGGTATGTTTAAATCTCTAATAGAATTTATTGTTCGACATTATCCAACTCCTTTATCAGGTTATTTATCTCTCATGGAGTCAGACGCTTGTTGTTAATCCCACCTTTTCAGTGTTTTGATTTACCTATTGTGCAGTTCGTCGTCTCGTTATTTTATTACTCTTTCTCGGTGTTGTTTAAATCTCAAATCGACTTCTTCAAATAGTTCGTCAGAATTATCCCACTCGCTTATCATCAGGTTGTTTATCCCACTTTATGTGTGTTGTCGAACTCTAAAGTAGTGTTCTTCGATTGTGATACTCATACCCTTCAGCAGTATTGTTTAAATATCTAATAGTATTTCTTCGTTTGACATTATCCCACTCCTTTCGAAAGTGTTGTTTAACTCTCAAGTAGTGTTCTTCGCTTGTGATACTCATACCTTCCGTGGTATTGTTTAAATCTCTATATACTTCTTCTTCGACACTATCCCATTCCTTTAGTGTATTTTTATCTCTCATGTGGAGTTGTTCAATTGTTATTTATCCCACTTCTTTCGTGGCTTTGTTTTACTCTCAAGTAGTTCTTCGCTCTCATATTTTATTACCTCCCTGTTGTTTAAATCTAAAATCGACTTCGCTTGTAATTATCTTACTCGCTTATCGAGTTATATATCCAACTCCTTATGTGTGTTGTTTAACTCTCAAGTAGTGTTTTTCATTGTGATACTCATACTCCTTCAAAGGTATTGTTTAAATCTCTAATAGACTTCGCTCGACATTATGCCACCCTATATCAGGTTGTTGATCTCTCAAGTGGAGTTATTCGCTTGTTGTTTATTCCACCCCTTTGGAGTGTTGTTTAACTTTCAAGTAGTGTTCTTCGCTTTGTGATACATATACCCTTCCGGTATTGTTTAAACTCCTAATACTTCTTCATCTCGACACTATCCCACACATTTAGTGTGTTTTATCTCTCAAGTGGAGTTGTTTGTTGTTGTTTATCCCATTCCTTTGTGTTTTGTTTTACTCTCAAGTAGAGTTCTTCGTCTGCTATTTTATTACTCCTCCAAATACTTGTTTCAATCTCAAATCGACTTCACCGCTTGTAATTATCCCATTGTGTATCAGGTTGTTTATCCCACTCCTTATGTGTGTTGTTTAACTCTCAAGTAGTGTTCTTCAATTGTGATACTCATACTCCTTCAAAGGTATTGTTTAAATATCGGTGACTTCTTCGCTTTGACATTATCCCACCCCCTTTGAAAGTGTTGTTTAACTCTCAAGTAGTGTTCTTCGCTTGTGATACTCATACCCTTCCGTGTATTGTTTAACTTCAAATATACTTCTTCGCTTCACTTTAACTATCCCACTCCTTTAGTGTGTTTTTATCTCTCATGTGGAGTTCTTCGCTTGTTATTTATCCCACCCTTTGGTGTTTTGTTTTACTCTCAAGTAGTAGTTCTTCGCTCGTTATTTTATTACTCCTCCGTGTGTAGTTTAAATCTCAAATCATCTCCGCTTGTAATCATCCCACTGCTTATCAGGTTGTTTATCCCAATTCTTATGTGTGTTGTTTAATTCTCGTAGTGTTCTTCGATTTTGGTACTCACACCTTCAAAGGTATGTTTAAATCTCAATAGAATTCATTGTTCACATTATCCTACCCTTTATCAGGTTATTTATCTATCAAGGAGTTGTATGCTTGTTGTTTATCCCACCTTTTGTGTTTTGATTTACCTCGTGCATGTCGTCGCTCGTTATTTTATTACTCTTTTCCTGTGTTGTTTAAATCTCAAATCGACTTCAAAGGCTTGTAATTATCCCACTGCTTATCAGGTTGTTTATCCCAATTTATGTGTGGTGTTTAACTCAAGTAGTGTTCTTCGATCAGGATACTCATACCCTTCAAAGGTATTGTTTAAATATCTAATAGACTTCTTCGCTTGACATTATCCCACTCCTTTCGAGTGTTGTTTAACCTCAAGTAGTGTTCTTCGCTTGTGATACTCATACTCCTTCTATGTATTGTTTAAATCTCCAATATACTTCTTCGCTTACACTATCCCACCTCTTTAAGTATTTTTATCTCTCATGTGGAGTTGTTCAATTGTTATTTATCCCACTTATTTTCTCGCTTTGTTTTACTCTCAAGCGTAGTTCTTCGCTCATATTTTATTACTCCTCCCGTGTGTTGTTTAAATCTCAAATCGACTTCACCGCTTGTAATTATCCACTTGTGTATCAGGTTGTTTATCCCACCTTATGTGTTGTTTAACTCAAGTAGTGTTCTTCGACAGATACTCATACTCCTTCAAAGGTATTGTTTAAATATCAATGACTTCTTCGTTGACATTATCCCACTCCTTTCGAAAGTGTTGTTTAACTCTCAAGTAGTGTTCTTCGCTTGTGATACCGATACTTCTTCTATGTATTGTTTAACTCTCGAATATACTTCTTCGTTCGACACTATCCCACTCCTTTTGTGTGTTTTATCTCTCATGTGAGTTCTTCGCTCATATTCATCCCACTCCTTTCGTGTTTTGTTTTACTCAAGTGTAGTTCTTCGTTATTTTATTACCTCCTGTAAGTTGTGTAAATCTCAAATCGACTTCTCCGCTTGTAATCATCCCGCCGCTTATCAGGTTGTTTATCCCACTTTACGTGTGTTGTTTAATTCTCGTGTAGTGTTCTTCGATTTTGATACTCACAATTCTTCAAGTATGTTTAAATCTCTAATAGAATTCATTGTTCGACATTATCCCACTCCTTTATTGCATTATTTATCTATCAAGTGGAGTTGTACATTTGTTGTTTATCCCACTCCTTTCAGGTTTTGATTTACTATCGTAGTTCGCTGCTCGTTATTTTATTACTCTTTCGTGTTGTTTAAATCTCAAATCGACTTTCAGCTTGTAATTATCCCACCTGCTTATTGTGTTGTTTATCTCCGGATTATAAGGGCTCCAATTTTCAGATCTTCCTAGGTTGGATCCACTTCTCCTCCAAAGAACTGATATCCGGTCCTATATCACATAGTCTATTTCAACCTGATTTACTTTGTCTCCAATCATGTGCTTCCCACATCCACTATCGAAATGCCACGCTGATTCTTTCTTTAGAGTGTTCTCGCATAAAACAAGAAACATGGAGTTAGGTTCTCATTCCAACAATGGAACTATCTAGACTAAAGTATCTCCTAATAGGAATCCACTTTTGAATGAATTTCCTAGGGACATTCTTTTGTCTAACAAGAACATAAGGAGGAATTTTAGGTAAATGACTAGTATCATTATTATCAAGAACTATTTTCCTTCTTGTATGTTCCTTGGTGATCCTCGTGGTGCTTTAAGATACCGTCCGTTGTCGAGTCTTTTAGCTTAACTTAGCTTTCCTTATCGATTTCTTCTAGCCGTGTCATTTAGATTGCTTGTGGTTTGTTCTTTCTTCCACTTGATAGTCGTGAGTAACCCTAGCTTTCATCCATCGCTCTTGCTCTAATTTGTAAGCATGAGCAAGCCGCTTCCGATGGATTTATAGCTAATGCCATTTTGAGCACGTGATGCCGACCGAGATCTTCTCTCAAAGAGCCTTTACTAGTTCTCGGTCATTTTCTTTCCAAAATGTGACATTAGAGAATTTACCACCCAACAATCTTCCTTTTTTGAGAGACGCCAGATCGTGGGTGGTTACACATTCCAGGTGTGTTGTTCCTTTACAAGAACTTTCCCATCGATTTTTTTCGCACTTGTTTTTCCCTCGCGGTTTGGTCGTGACTTCCTTTCCTTTGTCGCTAACCTTAGCTTTCGACCAATGCTATAGTTGTTTGGGAACCACCTTGTCAATTCTTAACAAATGTTATTCTTTCACTACTCTTGTTCGTAGTGGTAGAACTATTTATTTGTGTGTATAGCCCAAGTCCTCCTTTCTCCGAGGCATCTTTTAGGTAAAAGTGTACTTCAAAGAGTGTTACAAGCTTTGCATAGGATTGAAAGGACAATTCTTTCTTTTGAGTTCATCATTGTCGAAGAAAACCTTCACACTTCTTTTGAAGTTTATCCATCGC
Source organism: Plantago major (assembly GCA_026545765.1). Classification (NCBI taxonomy): domain Eukaryota; kingdom Viridiplantae; phylum Streptophyta; class Magnoliopsida; order Lamiales; family Plantaginaceae; genus Plantago; species Plantago major. The sequence continues at coordinate 163,102 of JAIFAC010000075.1, forward strand.
TTCTTCTTTTATCTTTCCTGCCTCCACTATCTCTGCTTTCGTAAATGCATTCTCAAAGATCCTTTCGTCTCGGATAGCTTTCGCAGCCAGAATAATCCTTTGCAAGAGATTTCTTTTCTTCCTCAAGAATTTTCGTTCTAGCTTGACAACCATAAATTCTCTCATAAAGATCAATCTCTTTATGAGGTGTTCTAGATCTTTGATTCCTTCCTCATCACTCTCATAATTTATAAATCGAGAAATAGTAGTTACCTCATCATTAGGTGGCTCAATGTTGAGCAACTGATAGATCTCACAAGAACCCCAAGACATTTCTTTTATTCTTTTTACCAAAGTTAACCAATTCTCGAGTGATGCCACAACTCGTGATGGATGTTTTGAATCATTCGACTCCTCATCCTCGCACTCGAGTCAAGATCAATAGCATCCAGTTAGATTTGAATCTTCTTTCCTCAATGAGCATAGCTCTCTGATCTCTCTTGAAATTTCTCTTATCTTTCTTGTCACCTGTCATTAGCTTGTTATAAGCTGGGTAGTCTCTTTTGAAGTGACCAGTTTTCTGACTTGCTGAGTAGGCTTGATCAGCGAGCTTGTAAATTGCATACTTTTGTACTGGTGATAGTTGGGACCTAGATGCTTTTTAAGCTTCTCTTTTGTCCTTCTTCTTTCTATTTCCTGACTGATGTACTTTCTCATATGCTTTACAGCAAGACCATTTTCCTCAGTCACCTCTTTGGTATCCTTCTCTTCAGAACTACCTTGAGTTACTAGAGCAACATTCTACGATGTTTCAAATTATATGTCCTCTTTGCTTTGTCTCATAGTCGACAAGTAAGTGAGAAAAGCTCCACCGATCTTTGATTCCTTCCTCATCTCTCACTTTCACCAAGTGCAGCCATCTCACTCATTAGTGTTGTAAACCTCAAATCAAGTTCTTCAAGAGTCTCAGTGGGACCTTGTTCGAAATTTTAGAATTTGAGCTTCAAAACTTCGAACTTGTTTTCCTCGTTTTCTCAAAGGCATGCATTTCTTCAATCAAAGGATCAGCTTCTTTCACTGCTTTTTGCACACCATAGTTTGCACTATATGTAATCTAGAGTAGAACTAATTATGATATTTCTCGCTCGAGCTGCCTAGCCAATTTCTCTTGAATCTTCCGATGTCCGTAGATGTTCGGCTTGTTCATACGCCATTTCACCAGCTTGGTCTTGCACTCGTAGTTGTACTGATGTGGAGGAACCAAAGCAGATCCGTGTCAAGGTTCCTTGTCAAGACCATTTGAAACATCAATGACTTGCTTCTCTTATCGAATGACTATGGGGCCATTCTTTATTACTTCGATCATCTCGTCAATGATAGCTTCCTGGTGAAGCATAATGTTGTTCTTCAATTTAAAGTTCTCTGCTTGAGAATGGGTGCATCGCTCAGAGACATCCCGCAGAAACACTAAACAAACAAAGAAAGTGTATGTGGTAAGCTATTAGTGGGCACCTATCTCAGATCTAGTTCAAGTGTATGTTAAAGAACCTTCCACTGATACCACTTGTCGTCCAGAAGGACAAAGTAAAAGACTAGGGGTGAATACAGTCTTTTCAAACTTTTGACGATAAAATAGTTTCTCAGATATCTGGGAAAGTATCTGATACTTATATTCAGAGAGCTAAGACTTCTGATAAGTGCATGTGCTCGCTAGCTATAATGTGTGTAAGTACTCTAGCAATAAGTAGATGTAAGTAAAGTGCAAGTAAATAACACAAAGCTTTATTGTGGAATTTGAGGGTGGCGAATCTCTCAACTAATCCACTCTTTCTCAAGACATGAATCCACTAAGATAAGATATCGAGTTCTCTTACAAAGTCCTATCTCTCGAAGTTGTAACTCGTTTTCCCAACCGATGTGCTCAAATTAGTACATCTTAAAATCAACAAAGTAACTAAAGTAGTGTTGAGTAAACAAGCTTTAACTTACTTAGATAGATCTCAATGGTTTTGATGATTCCGCATAGAATACCGAGATTGGGGTTTTTATGAAGTTTGAGAAAAGCTTAACACATATGAACAAACCCTAGGTCAAGATCCTAATTCGATCAATCCTACATTACTACCGCTCATCAAGGGTTTACCTACACATATCACGTAACAACAACATGCACAATGACATATAATTGAATCATGCATGATAAGAGAGATTATAAGCATAAATCAATCAATCAAGCACAAAGAAGAAGATATTGCGAAGAAAGAAAGATTCAATTGATATTCTAACCTCAAGATCAAAATCCATCGACAAACAAACGACATAAGTGAAAATTGAAGGTAAAACCAATGGGCAAGAGAACCAAAATAGGGTTTTTCTTGCTGAGAGTGAAAAAAGAAGTAAGAAAGAAGTCTGTCATAAAAATCTACGAATAAAAAACTAAGTAGCGCAGAAAACAGATTCTCAGATGATTTACAAATACAGACATATCCAGGATATCTGGATGTGTCTCAAGGCTCCTAAGATGCGCCCTAGGATGTGTCTTGCAACCCGCCATGCCGAGATGCATCTTCGCTTTCGAGACGCTGCTCATGGGCGCCGAGATGCCTTGGTGAATCTGAGACGCCATGCATCCTTTTGCGTAGACTCTTCATAATTGTGATATAAATGGAGTTTTGAGCTTCTACTGATACGATCTTCCAAAAGCATCAAGCTTTCCTCCAAAACATCTCTAAACACACAAAAACCTGTAAAACACAACTAAAACACAAAAACACTTAAAAACGCACAAGAAACGCTAAAATACGCAAATAAAAGCTAACAAAAAATAGTAAAGAGAAAGAGATGAGACACTAAAATATAGGCTCATCAAACCCCCCAAACCGAATCATTGCTCGTCCTCGAGCAAACAAACAAACTAGACTAGACTCTAAATACACAAACACAAAGGAGTTAAACAACAAAGCTACCGAGCCAATAGTGCTAATACCAAACCCAAAGGATGCAAACATTTTGAGTTTTCACCAATGTTGGTAGAGAACAAAGAAAAATCAAACAAGTTTGTTTCCTAGGTAAAAACAACTTCGAGCTATTCCGATAGTCCCTCACATGTAATCGCTAAGCCACTCTCTCAAACCGAAGTGTCCAAAGCAGTTAAAACGCCAAAAGTAAAGTTCAAGGTAACTTTCTGTAAGGTGCCACTAATACATTATGATAAGTTTGCTCAAATAATTGGATTGAAAAGGACTTTGGGAGGTGACTTAATATTCAAGAGTTAAAGACTGAAGCTGCTCCCCATATTCAAAATTATTCATCCAAAAAGTCAAACAAGACTGCATTACATAATCATTTCATGGCCTAATAGGGCTCTTTTTGTCTCAATGTTTTGCAGGTGTCTATTTTACCGAAGGTCCGCACTTTTGTGCGTGTCGGTTTGGTGGACGTGACATCAACCTCACGTACATGTAGCTTTTAGGCCACGGTATGTGGTAGTATTTGCAACACGCCTAACACGCACTAAAAGGATCAATTAAAACCATAGATCCACCCAGACTCAAACATCAACAATTTTAGGAGTAGCAAACAGACTCTAATAATAAACAAATCTAAAGTTCCAGCAATAGTCGCAAGGTGGGAATTATCAAAAGAGAGCGTGTTGTTCATCATACCCGATTACTCAGAGTGCTCATAAGCATGAAGTGGCGCAATAACTCAAAAAGAGGACATTTCCCTACCCAAAAATCACACAAAATAATGCTGGCACAATAATTTTTCATCAGCAGGAAAGGCTTCTCACAGGCTTTTCAGACTAAAGAACTAACTAGACTTCCTTTTTATAGAAGGAAAAAAGTTATAAAAAATTTTCCTGACCCCACTACTGATTACCAAAGACTCAAGACATAAGCATCAAGTGGGTTTAGCACAGTAAAAGGGGCTCGACTTAGCTGTTAACTACGACTCAAAGGAAAAGATCTAACGGTAAAAAAGAAAAATAGCAGAAACACAAACAAGAGATAAAAGAAAAGAAACACACAAGAAACACAAGATTTAGTCTCCAACCTCCCCCAACAAAGAGAAGCTTGTCCTCAAGCAATAGAAAGGAGAAAGAAACATCTTACAAAATTTTGTACTGCTTAGTCAAGTATGTGACACTTCCGCATCAGTCGGTGGGTGCTGCTTATGGTTATAGTCGTCAGCTCGACTTCTTCAGCACTCTCTATTACTTTGTGCCTAGGGGCCTCCCAGCTTTCCTGGTTCCTTTCCTACCCTGCAAATGTGAGTAAATATATAGGGGACCAGTATAAGCCCCCCCCATGTAATCCTTCTTCCAATCCTATGCTGTTCATAATGTAGGATCAGAGTTGGCTAGCAACTTTTGTTGCTTGTACCTCATATGTGTGCACGGAGTAGATGTCGATAACCCTACGAGTTGCTTTGATAAAAGGCCGCCCAACCAACATAGTATCCTTTCCATTTGCACCGAGGGCTTGTGGCGGTGACTCAATTATCACAAAATTAGTAGGCACAACAACTCCATCCAAATCCATTTGACACCCTCAATTAAACCCATAGGTCGCCCACGGACCCATCTCGCCGCAACATCATGCATTTCATCGTTTCATCCCTTAAGACCAAGCTCTTCAGAGGTGCCAAATGTCATCGACATACCGATCTCGTCGACAACTCGACTACATCGAGTCACTCCTATCTCCAATAGCAAATCAACTTGCGTAATCACCTATACTCTTAGTTTCTTTTGGGATTACTTGTTGCAATGCATCATTGGGTTTCTCAATCACCTTCTCAATTCGATCTTTTGAAACCAAGGAGCCGTGGGTTCCAGAATCACTGACTCCAAACTTGGAGACGGATCAAGCTTGCCAGTCTCTTCAACTTGTGTGAATCATCCCCTTTCCTTTACTGCAACAACAAGTGGTGCCTCCTTGATTTACCTGTGCCGGTGGTGTCAAATCCTCACTGGCAGTAAGTTTAACCATGAAACATTTTTCCACGGTACTAGGGAGTTTTCCCTTCCCTCAATAACTATTGCCGGTTGTCCTATTCGCCTTCCAAACACTTTACGACCGCCCATCCTTTCGCACGCTGGTGGAGTGATAATAGTATCGGGTCGAGTGGTCCATAAATCGCCTCACTTATGTTCCAGTTGTTTTTGTTCCTCGCTAGGTTTAACTGCACCGTGAGTCTCATGTACTTTTCATGATGTTGTTCCTATAGCCTGCATTTCTCCACACTTGTCGTGACCGATTCTTAGAACTCTTCAACAAGCTTACTCTCGCACCTATTAGCTCTTTTCCCACTCCCTCGCCCTAGAATTGCCGCTTCTAAAATCGACTCGAGATCCGCGATAGTGGATTCCGTAATCACCCCACGCCACATCCACCAATTGTTGATCCTCCCAGTGAGCCCATCGAGGAAATGTGACACAGGAGACGTTGTCAAACTTGTGATGTGGGTATCGCCTTAAGTCGCCGCTTAAACCGCTCCCTACACACGAGAAGGATTCATCGCATCGCCAAACCGGTGGATTTTGTTACGTATATTTGTGGTCTTCGCATGGGGAAAATATCCGCCCATGAAATCTCAGATATGTCATCCCACGAGTTCAAAGGACCCTCAGCATTAAGAAGCCAAGTCTTAGCGTGGTCCTCGCATGCGATTGGGAATAAGTTCTTCCTATTGTCTTCATCCAAACCTTGTCATTGGTCCAGATTCCGCCCAACCGTATATTCAAACTCCTTCGTGAACTTGACCACATCCTCGCTTTGCATACCGTGGTAGCTTAGCATATTATGGAAGTGATAGCCTTGATTTCCATGCTCCGCCATCACTGGATAGAACTACCATGGGTCCACCACCCTAAACCTCTCCTTGCTGATTGTAATCTCGATTTTACCATTCTCAAACTCTACTAGCGTAAAACCTAAACCAAATTTAGTTTTTGTTAGTCCCGTAAAAATCTAAAAGACAGAGTAGTTCAAACAAACAAAACAATTATCAACTCAAAACACCACAAGAGGAGTTAACTCCACAAAGAATAAGCCGCCAAATTGATGTGCTCGTATACTACTTCTTAAAATGAACAAAGTAACTAAAGACCTATACTTTTAACTCCATGTTCCATTTTACTAACACCTTCATGCATAGTAGTGGCCTCTGCAGCTTTGGAGAAAAGCGTTGTGTAAACATGTTTTAACTTACGAGATCATTCTCAAGGAGCTAACTAGGCAACTATGACGCTTCCAAGTATCAAATGTAATAGTTTCATGTAACAGCAAGATCGAGTTTGTTTTGAAAATTAAACTAAGTAAACAAGTAAACTAAAATGAGTTTTGAATCAATAGAGGGAAATAGACACGGTAGCAATTCGTAGAAATCATATACGGATCGCACTAAGTGTACATATGCTATCACAGCTTATTAGTCCAAATAAATCACCAATTTCAGTTTTAATCAAAACATTCTTTGAAGATGTGAAGTAGGAAATCAATCGATTGTCATACTATTGATTCTTAAACTTAATGGTTTTGAAGATTCGAGAATAGAATACTGAGATTGGGGTTTTTTACGAAGTTTGAGAAAAAGCTTAACACATATGAACAAACCCTAGGTCAAGATCCTAATTCGATCAATCCTACATTACTACCGCGTCTATCGAAGGGTTTAGCTACTCATATCACGAACAATAACATACATAATGATAGTCATAATTGAATCAAGCATGATAAGAGAGATTATAAGCATAAATCAATCAACCAAGCACAAAGAAGAAGATATTATGAAAGAAAGAAAGATTCAATTAATATTCTAACCTCAAGATCGAAATCCAATGTCAAAGGAATGATTACAAGTGAAAATTGAAGGTAAACCAAGGCAAGAGAACCAAACAAGGGTTTTTCTTGCTGAGAATGAAAAAAGAAGTAAGAAAGAAGTCTGTCATAAAAATCTACGAATAAAAAACTAACTAGCGCAGAAAACAGATTTTGCATCGATTCATACAGACGCTGGCCCAAGAATAATCGACGCGCCTCATGAAAGCACCCGAGACGCTATAGGACGTGTCTTGCACCTACCAGTCGAGACGAATCTTCGCTTTTGAGATGCGCTGCCTTCATAAGTTAGAGACGCGTCTTGCGTCCTTTTGCGCAGACTTTTTATAATTTACCTATAAATGGAGTTTTGAGTTTCTACTCAGATACGATCTTCCAAAAAGCATTGTTTCTCCTCCAAAACACCTCTAAACACACGAAACTCAGAAACACAAATAAAAACACAAAAACATAAAATGCACAAGACACGCTTAAAATACGCAAATAAAAGTTAACAAAAACAGCTAAGAGAAAGAGATGAGACACTAAAATATAGGCTCATCAAACCCACAAATCAATCATTGCTCGTCCTCGAGCAAACAAACTAACTAGACTCGACTAGACTCTAAACACACAAACACAAAGGAGTTAAACGACCAAGCTACCGAGCCAACAGTGCTAATACCAAACCCAAAGGATGCAAACATTTTGAATTTTCACCAACGTTGGTAGAGAACAAAGAAAAATCAAACAAGTTTGTTTCCTAGGTAAAAAGAACTTAGAGATAGTCTGATAGTCACCACATGTAATCAATTGCCACTCTCTCACAACCGAAGTGTCAAGGTGTTAAAACGCCAAAAGTAAGTCAGTCAAGGTAACTTTCACATAAGGTTCAACTAATATCTTATGATAAGTTTGCTCAAATAATCGATCGAAAAGTACTTTGGTAGGCTTAATTTAATATTCAAGAGTTAAAGACTGAAGCTACTCCCCATATTCAAAATTATTCATACAAAAAGTCAAGCAGGACTGCATTACATAATCATTTCATGGCCTAATAGGGCTCTTTTTGTCTCAATGTTTTGTAGGTGTCTGTTTTACCGAAGGTCCGCACTTTTGTGCGTGTCGGTTTGGTGTATCGCATCAACCTCACTGACATGTAGCTTTAGGCTATGCCGGTATGTGGTAGTATTTGCACGCCAACACGCACCAACGGTGATCAATTAAGACCATAGATCCACCCCGAGACTCAAACATCAACAGCTTTAGGGAGCAGCAAACAGACTCTAATAATAAACAAAGCAACAGTTCCAGCAATAGTCGCAAGGTGGGAATTATCAAAAGAGAGCGTGCCGTTCGTCATACCCGATTACTAAGAGTTCTCATAAGCATGAAGTGGTGCAATAACTCAAAAAGAGGACATTGCCCTACCCAAAAATCACACAAAAAAATGCTGGCACAAAATTTTTTCATCAGCAGGAAAGGCTTCTCATTGGCTTTTCGGACTAAAGAACTAACTAGACTTCCTTTTTACAGAAGAAACAAACTTATAAAAATTTTTCGCTCCTAACCATCGTTAGCAAAGACTCAAGACATAAGCATCAAGTGGGCAGTTAACTCCGACTCAAAGGAAAAAAACTAACGATAAAAAAGAAAAACAGCAGAAACACAAACAAGAGACAAAAGAAAAGAAACACACAAGAAACACAAGATGAAGTCTTCACCCTCCCCCAACAAAGAGAAGCTTGTCCTCAAGCAATAGAAAGGAGAAAGAAACATCTTACAAAATTTTGTACTGCTTTAGTCAAAGCAGACTCTTCCATCGATCAACGGGTGTCGCTATGGTTATAGTCACACCGACTTCAAAGACTTGATTACTTTGCCTAGGGGCCTCCCAAATTTTCCCGTTCCCTTCCTACCCGCAAATGTGAGTAAATATATAGGGACCAGATAAGCCCCCATGTAATCCTTCTTCCAACTCGGTCGTTGATAATGTAGGATCGAGTCTAGCAACTTTGTTACTTGCCTTGTACCTCATATGTGCAGTACGGGAGTAGATGTCGATAACCATACGAGTTGCTTTGATAAAAGGCCGCCCAACCAACATAGTATCCTTTCCATTTGCACCGAGGGCTTGTGGCGCGACTCAATTATCACAAAATTAGTCATACAAAGAACTCCATCCAAATCCATTTGACACCCTCAATTAAACCCATAGTTCGCTACGGTACCCATCTCATGAAGCATAATGGACTTCATTGGTTTCATCCCTTTTAGACCAAGCTCTTCATAGGTGCCAAATTTCATCGATTAGAGTCGGATATCGTGGTTTATAACTCAATAGATCAGAGAACCTCCTATCCCCACTAGTAGATTGAAACCGCGTAATCACTTATACTCTTAATTTCTTTAGGAATTACTTGTTGCATTGCATCATCGGGTTTCTCAATCGCCTTCTCAACTGGATTTTTGAAACCAAGGAGCCGTGATTCCGTAATCGACTAATTTGAGTAGACCAAGCTGCTGCCTCTTCAACTTGTGGAATCACCCCTTTCCTTTATAGGAATAACAAGTGATGCCTCCTCGAGTTACCTCGTGCGGTGGTGTCAAATCTCACGACAAGAAGTTTAACCATAAAACTTTTTTCCACGGTACTAGGTGTTTTCTCGCATCCTCTCAGAACTCTCGCTGAAGTCGTCCCATCAGATCTTCCAAATGCTTTACGGACCGCTTCCATCCATCCTTTCCGCACGCTTGGTGGAGTGATAATAGTACCAGCCGAGTGGTCCATAAATTGCCTCACTTCAGCCCGGTACTCGGCATATTATGGAAGTGATAGCCTTGATTTCCATGTTCGCTATCATCGATGTAACTAGCTGGTCCACCCTTAACTCTGTCCTGCTGATAGTAATCTATGTATTTTGTCATTATCAAACTCTACTAGCGTAAAACCTCAACCGAAATTTAATGTTTCTGTTAGTCCCAGAAAATCTGAAACACAGAGCAGTTCAAACAAACAAAAACAATTATCAACTCCAAAACACCGCGGTAGGAGTTAATCACAAGAAATGCGCCAAATTTGACGTGTTTTATTAGTACTTCTAAAATCAACAAAGTAACTAATGTAGTGTTGAGTAAACAAGCTTTAACTTACGAGATCGTTCTCAAGGATTTAACTTGGCAACTATGACGTTTCCAAGAATCAAATGTAATAATTTGCGGTAAAAGTTTGCAAGATTGAGTTTGGTTTGAAACATAAACTAAGTAAACCAGTAAACTAAAACGAGTTTTGAATCAATAGAGTGGAAATAGAAACGCTAGAAATTCAGAGAAATCAAATATGGATCAGACCAAGTGTACATATGCTATCACAATTATTAGTCCAAATAAATCACCAATTTCAGTTTTAACCAAGACACTCTTTGAAGATGTGAAGTAGAAAATCAATCGATTGTCATACGATTGATTCTTAACCTAAATGGTTTTGAAGATTCCAGAATAGAATACTGAGATTGGGGTTTTTTACGAAGTTTGAGAAAAAGCTTAACACATATGAACAAACCCTAGGTTAAGATCCTAATTCGATCAATCCTGCATTACTAACGCGTCTATCGAAGGGTTTAGCTACTTATATCACGAACAATAACATACACAATGACAGTCACAATTGGATCAAGCATGATAAGAGAGATTATAAGCATAAATCAATCAATCAAGCACAAAGAAGAAGATATTGTGAAAGAAAAAAAGATTAAATTGATATTCTAACCTCAAGATCGAAATCCAATGTCAAAGGAACGATTACAAGTGAAAATTGAAGGTAAACTAAGGCAAGAGAACCAAACTAGGGTTTTTCTTGCTGAGAGTTAAAAAAGAAGTAGGAAAGAAGTCTATCATAAAAATCTACGAATAAAAAACTAAGTAGCGGTGAAAACAGACTGACGATTCATCGCGCAAGACGTGTCCCGAATAACTGGACGCTGCCTCATGAGCTCCTTTGATGCGTTCGAGGACGCGTCTTGCGACCTTCCAGGCTGAGACGCGTCTTGGCTTTCGGAGACGCGTCTTGCATCCTTTTGCGCAGATTTTTCATAATTTGCCTACAAATAGAGTTTTGAGCTTCTACTCGGATACGATCTTCCAAAAAGCATCGTTTCGCCTCCAAAACATCTCCAAACACATGAAAACCTGTAAAACACAATAAAAACCCAAACACATAAAACGCACAAGGCACGCTTAAAATACGCAAATAAAAGCTAACAAAAACAGTAAAGAGAAAGAGATGAGACACTAAAATATAGGCTCATCACCAACCAAGTAATTCCTCTACTCAGTAACCTTTGAGCTATTCCATAGTTTCCCAAACTAAGTACTTCCTATGCTCAACGCCTGTGTGGTGTTTGTTTTGGTAGTTTGTCAGGTGAGCAGGCTCTTAATAACTTGTACAGTTATGTAGGAGTTCTCTATAGAATCAAACTCTGTTAATACAGTTTTCAATGTATGGTAAGTTGTTCTTTACTGACCCAAGTCTTGATGTTGTTCAAGAGAATGAATCACATATACGTCACAACTATATCTTCTGGATTCAACTCCTTCACAAAATGCACTTCTTGTTAAGGATCAGGACACTTAGAACTTTCGTGATACGTAAAATTCAAGAGCTTTAGTCGCAACAGAAAGCTAGAGAGTCAGTAGGTATGAAGGCTTGTATGCTTGAAAGTAATGTATGAAGTTCTGTGTATTCAGTGTGTCTTTCAAGCAGTCTAAGTGGTGATATTTATAGTTGAAAATCATGCCGTTTGAATTAGTATACGCTAGGCACAATGAAATTCAAACTAACGATATCTAAAGTTAGGACGGCAAGGAGCTTTGTCTCTTTACACAAATTTCCTCTTTGCTCAAACATCTCCGTCTGCTGTAATTAATGCACGTATTAACTTTTTCCTCAGAGTGAATCAGAAACCACTTGTTGAAATACTTGTCTTCCAAAGACACTAAATTTCTTCAAGGTTTCTGAGGAAACACTTTTCCTTAGTCTTCAGCAATCTTGTGCAGTCTTCTGATCTTTAATAAAGGATTCCTTCACGGATGCTTGCTTCGGGTCTTCTTCAAAGATATAAAAATTACACTCGAGACTTAACATCCTATACAAGATTTGTTAGACTAACATACTCAAGAAGCTTCCTCTTTACAATGTTCAAATGAACTAAGAGTACTAGTTACCTTTCGAGCTAGATAAGTCATTAGGTTATCGATCAAAATCTAACAGATAATCCTAACAAATTTCCCTTTAATCACCACCTTGACTATCTAAAACCTATCATGAACCTGGGTGAAAACAATCCAACACTTAAACATTTCTTATGATCTTTCATTTCTTTTATTTATGTGCGTAAAGTAAACATCAACCAAATCATGTGGTGTGATCTTTGATGGCAAGTTATCTTTTCATTAGAATGATATCTGTGAGTAGGTTCATCAGATAAATTACAATTGATAGTACATATAAGTTTTACAAGATCAACTTTAAAGTACAATCAGCGGAAATCAAAAAATACACAACTAAATAGGACAACAGAAAATTCCATGTTCCAAGTGAGCATCCTACTAGTTGGTCTTCAAGTCTTCATTCTTCATCTTTGAAAGACCTATCACCAAATCTCTTGCGCCTTATGAGTATTCAAGGATGTATGTTCTGACATTCATTCCAGCATTCCTTGTTGATAGAGCAATCTCCACGTAAGATTTGTTGGTGGGTAGGCTCTTGGTCATTCTTTTTTATCCAAAGGTACTTGCCCCGTTTCCAGATATGTATCAGCTGCTCTTCAGTGGGCTTGTAATGGCCATATATCCCTCTCAGATATTTTAGGTCTCCCAAGTATTGTTCCTCAGTCAAATAAAATGACTCATAAGGTTTAGCTTGCAGCTTTGTTCTTGACCCAAATTCATAGACAATTGTATACACATCCTCTGGTCTGTGATAAGGGCATTCTTCATATAGGTCTTTCTTTCTGGCTTCCTGTCTGACATGTATTTGAAAGTCTAGCCATTTCTTGACACTATCTCTAGATAGTAGATCTTGTCTACCTTTTCTCCATGCCATCATCTGTCTGAAGATGGATACTGGTTGTCCTCCTTCATTGACTAGAAGATTCTTCAATTTTAGTATCCAGTAGCCATTCTTCTGATGAATGCATTGACAAACAATGAGGGATCAAGATCACCAACCTTTACATACTCAATTAGAGCATCTTCAAGCTTTGGTTGTGGTATTCTACCAAACATGATATCCCTTTCTATCTTCCTCTTCTGCTTGGAGTTTAGACCTTTCAGAGAGGGGTCTTCAGATGGGGTACTTTGCTGAATTGACTTGGTGTGTCCAGAAGGTGTCCTTGCTGCTATAGGAATTGCAAATGAGGCCTTATGTCGCTTGTTCTTCTCTTCCTGTGAAGAGGATTTCTGTCTTTCTCTTAATATTCATCCTCATCATCATAATGATATATGACCATATCCTTGCAAATTGCCTTGTCCTGCTTTCCTTCTTTTTCGTAGACCTCCTTCTTCTTAAGAGTCTATGTTATTTCTACTCCTTGAGCTCTTGGCAGCTGTTGCAGGTATCTGAGATCTTTCCCTAGATCTTGTAGTCACCATCTATAGTTCTTGACATGGGGTTTTGGTTTGGCCTTCTTCAAGATACATCTTCTCCTTGCCCTTACCTTGTACTCTCCTGATACTTCCTCCCCCCTTAGTTATAGAGGACTGATCAAAACCACTGAAGATTCTGGCATAAGAATCTGACAGGCAGTCAAAATTCTTTTGTAGACGAATGTAAGCCTCAGTGAGTTGCTTCATGTCCTTTCTGAGATCTGCATTTTGCTTTTCAATTCCAGTTTCTTTATTTGTCAATTTGGAAATTTCAAAGAACCATCGCTTGTATCTTGGCAGATGTATAGCATTGCCATAAGCAACCTTCATAGTTGTGCTATCCAGGTCTTTAACCATACCATGGTCTTTATGTTTAAGAACCATTGAGGAGGTTCTTTGTGAGAGTAGCTCAGCACACTTGGTGAATTCTAGTGGTACAGATTCAGTGACCTCTTTGTCTTGAGCTTCAAGTTTCTTCATCATCTTGATCATTGTCTTTGATGTATTCTCATAATCAGTAGTTCTGACATTAGGAACTATGTTGTAGATGGTGGGAGCTAATATGTTTCTCTTGAGATGTGACACTGTTTGTGGTTCTTTTGCTTGAAATCCTGGTGGGCATCATATCCTAGCTCCTCCTCTTCCTCTTTCTTCTTCTTCTTCTTCTTCTTCTTCTTCTTCATCATCCCATGTGTTTTCATTTCCTAGTCCAGCAACCATTTCAGACATGGGTTTCTTTCCTTTTCCAGAAGAAGAAGGCACATATGCTATTTTAGCATTCTTCATCTTGATGTCACCGCTCCTCAAGATCAATTTCTTCCAATAGCTTTTGTGCATCAAGAGCTAGTTGTTTCGCCGTATGGGCTTGTTCCTCCTTGAGAGACAACTCTTCAAGATTTTTCGATTGGCTTCCTTTCGTAAACCTTGGTTTCCATCTCAAGGCGCAATTTCTCTCCTTCTTCCAACATTTGTTTAAGTTGGGCCACCCTTTGATCAGCTTCCTGTAGTTTCTGAGTGGTGTCATCAACAACGTACTCAACTTCTTCATCTTGTGGTTTAGTTGGATAAGGGTTAGATGATCTCTGAGGAGATGGAGGAGGAGAATTGTTCTTCTCGGGTAGCTTTTCAGCAGCTGAGGCAATGTTTCTTCCAGTAACTCCTCCTGCACCTGGTGGGGATGCATTATCATCCTCATCATTCTTAGGATCATCTTTCTTTTAAGAAGACTTAGGTTTTTCCACGTCATTTTCTTTTGTCTCCTCGTCAGATAGCAAATCTATCACTTCTTTGAGTATCACTGGCTTGCTTCACACTTCTTCTTGTTCTGAGGGTGCTTGTCACGCCCCAAAACCAAAATAGTTTGGCGCGACCGGCCGTCTATCGTGAGATGGGCTCACGCCAAGATGAAGCCTCAAATTTAGTTACAAAATAGGTTTTAAAGGTAATTCGGAGCGTCTAAAACAAAAATACAAAACTAGAAACATCAAACTAGTTACAACCTCCAGAAATTACAAGACTTCCACTAATACTACTAGCTTCTCTAGACCGACTTGCCTCCACTAGCAACTTTCTCCAAACCAGAACCACTCTGACGACAACTGGAAAAAAAAATGTAAGGGTGAATCTCCTGGCACTTTTACCGGATCAAGCAAAGCAGTAAAGCATAAATATATATACACACCATATCATAACACATAGCCAGAAAACAGTTTCATGGAGTATTTGTAATGTAACAATCAGACGTAACATTTAGCTCAGACAGAGTCACACTATGGCCACTAGTATAAGTCCGGTGGCACAGAGGTCGGCACAGAACAGAACATAACAGAAAGTTCCCCGCTAAAGGAACACAGACAGAAAGCCAGACGTAATCACCGTCAAAGACGGACCTAGAATTCATAGGCAAAACTGGGAGCTCAAAGTATATTTTATCTCCATGTATCAGAAACATAATTTTCACACACATCACATGCATTACGAAACATTATTTTGGGAATTCACATACTTGATCCTCTTTGAATAGAATATTATATCAAGTCCCATAACATAATATAATAATCATAAGTTATTTGTCAATCGCAAAAATATACATATACATTTTATATACAGAAAATATGAGCAAAAGTGTCAGAAAATCCCCCCTTACCTCAAGATCGACTCGAATCGAACTTAAACCTAGCTAGACCATCAAAGCTCTACAAACTTGCACCTCGAATCCTCCGAAAATCACCACTATAATGTAAGAACCCAAATTAAAACATGAACAAATTATAAAACTAAGTGATAAAATCTGGTGGTGTGGTATGATGTCACGGTGATGAAGTGAACTAGCAAGAATAAACTCTCGGTTATTTTAGTTTTGAAACAAGAAAAGGTGAGTAGATTTGGTTGTGCAAAAGCAGCATCATGACAATTAGGCCATGATTATAATCGATTAACACTAATTAATCAACAAAAAATTGAGTAATCTAAAGCAAGAGTAGTTTGTTTGTGCAGAAAGAAAATTTGGATACCTTAAGAAGAAGAGAACCCATGCGGCTGGTACAGAAAAGAAAGGGACGAAATTTTGGCTAGAGAAAAAGGGTTTTGGAATTTCGATATTTGAGTATAGGTGGCTCGCCTAAAATCTGAAAATTGAGTTTGAAAAATATTACGAGGCCCGGTCCACTATAAAATAAAATATAAATATGAAATACAGTCAAAATAAAAAGTACGGGTTCTCACAGTGCTGATGGAATTTTTAGCGACATAGTGGGGTTAGAAGCTAGTCGGATTCTTGTATTTCTATCTGCTTTCTGAAAGTCTTCTATGAGGATTTCTGCCACTACATCTTTGAATAGAAAGTTCATCAAGGTTGCATGATCATACTTTTCAGTAGGAAGCAATGCATGAATGTAGCTTTAAAGTATTTCTTCCTTTTTGTGGGATCATCAAGAATATGTGCAATTACCATCAGATTAAGTCTTCTCAACTTTTGCCATCTTTTAAAGGCAGAGAGATGATCTGGCAGTGCACGATTTTTGAACAATTGAAACAGATCTTCATCAGATGCATCTACACTTGTAGCATGCTTTGAAGTGTCCTGAATTTGAGCCTGAAAGAAAATGGAGTTTTGATTGAGAATCAAAACTTGGTTAGATATCTGAGTTTCAAAAGTTTCTGGTTTCTGAGTTACCTGTGTTGCAACAACAGGCTCAGATGTCTTGACTTGTGAGGTGGAAGGAACCTAAGATATCCTTGGAGGAGACTTGGGTGTCTCTTCCACTTCCATTTATTTCTGATCATGAGAATACAAAGTTTCAGTACACTTAGAAAGTTTTAATAGGATTTCACACACATTGGTATCTGAGATATCTACCTCTGTGACAGGAGGCTCAGAAATGTGTCTCTCAGAAACCTTTGAGGTTTTTGGCAAATCCTTTTATGTGTCTGGCTTTTCAGCCACATCACCTTTCTTCTCTGATGGAGGCTTTAAGAAACATCACAAAGTGTTAGAAAGTTCATTGGAGGGACATCTCTGAAAATACACATGAGAATCTGTAGCTACCTATTTAACAGGCTCAGATTCCTTGTTTATGGAGGCTTCAGAATCCTCCTTCTCGGACTGCGAAGGAAGCTTTCCAACTTCCTCTCCTTCTTCTAAGATGGAAGCTTTTCAGCTTCCTCTCCTTCCTTTGTTTCTTTTTCAGCATGTAACAAAGATTAAACAATAAGATACAAGACATATAAGCATAGAATTTTCACAAGTAAAGAGTTAAACCACTCAGTAACCTGATCAATGTCAAGGCTGATTGGTCTCTAAAACTTGTGGTTGCTCTATGTGTTGGTCTTGTTGTTCCTTGACAACATCTCTATTTGAAGTTTCAGGCACTTCAAGCCTTTCCTGAGTTCTGGGCTCAGTTGCCTCACCTATTTGATCTCCCTAAGTCACAACATCAAGTTGATCCCTCCTGATGACAGTTGGAGAACTTGTTCAATCACAGGATTTAGTTTAACAACACCATCAGCTCCCTGACACATCTCAAATGCTTCTACCAAGTAATCATCTCTTGGATCAGCAGATGTTCGGGTCTTGTGATTGTTGTGGTTGTTGTGGTTGTGGTGATCTGGATCTTGGTGGAGAAGGAACATTGGAGATAGTTCTTTCCAGATCAGCAACAAATACTGATGCATTAGCATTGTCATCAAGTACAACTGCATCATTCATCAAGGCATCATTGATGTGCTCAAATTGATACTTGGAAACAAGTAGTAAGCAGTTGTTGTAGAATAAACAAAGCTAACCACAGAGTCGTTCGCTAAGGAAACAATTAAGCTACCAAGCAATTGAAAGCAAATAGTCACTATGAAACCTGCTCAATTGTTTGAGTTGTGAACAACAAATAACTAGAAAATAGAAAAGCAGATAATTGTTTTAAATATGAGAGAGAAGAGAACACAGTAGTTAGATCGAGTGGTGCAAATTCTCTCTAGGGAAATCGCTCATACTTGTCACATGGTCGGTGTACTTAAAACATTCAATCCAATTCAACCAAACGTTATTTGAAAATCTTTGAACCAGAGTAATCGTGGGTCCAATCCATCCTTAACCGAAATGACTTTGAGAAACTTTGAACTAGCTTATTGATTGAAAGGTTTTTAAGATATTTGAACTATACGAAGATATATGAATGAATCCTAACCCTAGAAGCGAATACGCAATCACCGTCACATCACTACCGTGTTCGGAGTGGTTTAGCTACACATGATAGATTGAAAGATGAAAGACTTCAAGATATTGCTGATGATAAACATCAACATAATGATAATCGCATGCAAGCTCATACAATTCGACAAACAAGAACAAGAACGAATTGTAAAGAGATAAACAATAGAGAATTACCACTATGATCGTGAATTGACATCGATAAATCAATCAAGGATAAAACCAAGCACCAAAATATGTCTCAATGTCAAAAAGTATCGAATTGTAGTCCTTCTAAGAACTAGGTTAAAAGAAAAGTCTGAAAAAGTATTACTGATTCTAAGCTAATAAGGAAAAAACGAATTATGGAGGCCGACGCTTGCCGCGGCGGGCAATAAACCTCGCCGCGGCGATTCTTCTGTTATCGCAAATATATATCCTCAATTTCGCCAGAATGACCAAATTCTCACCGCCAAGTAGCCTCTCAACAATTTTCGCAGCTTCAGAAATCTCGCCACAAGGAATGATACTCGCCATGAGATCAACTATGTAATTCCAGTGTTTTCAGAAATCTTCACCACAAGTAGCTTAAATCCTCCAACTGAGCTTAAAAACCTGAATTCCTACAAAACAAGATCAAAACACCAAAGCATAAAATTTTACAAAACACAACTATAAAACTAAAGATAAATACTCACAAAGACCGCTAAAAAGGACGAAATGAGACTCTAAATTATAGTGTCATCAAACTCCCCAAACTGAACCTTTGCTCGTCGAAAGCAAACAAACAATTCTAGACACAACTAGACTCAAACCACGAAAGCAAACAAAGAGTCAAGGTTCCAAGTGACCTAATCAACCATTTTAAACAAAGATGTCGATTTAGATACAAACATTTTGTTACCAAACTAACTTTGGCAAAACAGGTACGTAAAATCAAACTCAATCGCTTCCCAAACAAATAGCACTTAATTGTAGCTCGCTAGTGCCTCACAGTGAATGCATTGTATCTCTCACACTCTTGGAAGTATCCAACATGGGGTATAAGCTCAAAAGTAACCGAAGGCGACTCGCATCACAAAGGTGCCTAAACTTTCTTATGCTAAAGTACTGCCCTCATTAGATCGAAGGGACTTAAAAGGCAACTCATTTTTCCGTAAAACAAAAGTCAAACCGCTTCTAATCATGTAACCAACTCAAATCTCAATCAATTTCTTCACGGTATATTCAGTGCTTGGCCTCATTGGGCTCTTTTAATCTCAATTTTTTGATAGGTGTCCATTTTACTGAAAGTCCGCACTTTTGTGCGTGTCAATTGTATACGCTACCATCAACCCTCACTTTACATACGGCTTTTTAGGACCACGCCGGTATATAGGTAGTATTTGAAACACGGCTAACACGGCTAACGGTCATCAACTAAGACCATAGATCCACCTCGAGACTCAAATTCAAAAGCTTAGGGAGCAGTAAACAGACTTTTCAGCAATAATGCAAAACAGCACATATAAGTCGCAAGATAATAGTTCTCTACCCAAACCTGTTCCTTGGAACAGGCGGAAGAGCTTAAAAAGAGCATGCCGTTCGTCATCCCTTACACATAAGTATGAAAAGGCGCAAGTAATACGTAAGAACTTGCACAACCCAGGAAATCACACAATACATTTGCCGGTACAAGATATTTTCATCGGTTAGCTTCTCAGTTTTTGGACCAAAGAGCTAAACAAACTTGCTATTTAAAGGAGAAACGACCTTGCAGGATTAAAAATACACTATCCTACTTCCGGCTAATCATCAAACAAAACGTAAGCAGCAAGTGGATTTAACATCTACAATGGACGTTCGACTTGGTCAAAGTCTCAGACTCACCATGAAAATACTTAAAAGGAAATTAACTAGACCTAGACTGACAAAGAAACTGTAACAGAGAAAGGTGGCTAACATACCACCACAATCACATAACACACAAAGTGGCTTACATACCACTAGAACATAATACATAGAAATAAAGACGAAAGACTCTAAAGACTAAGATAACAGAGGAGCGCAAACATGAACTAAAGAGCACATTCCTCTCCCTAAACCTAAACTCAAGCATGTCCTCAAGCGTAGAGTGAAAAGAAAAGAAAATGGGCTCGAAAGTTACTTGCCTGCGATTGTACCATTAAAGTCATGTACAAGACTCTTCCGTGTCACTAACGGGTACTGAAATTTGGGCTTCGCCATGCACCTTTCCTTCCCTCATGTAAGTGTGGGTGTAGAGTGGCCCGTGTGTGCTCCTATATATGTCTTCAGATCAACTTGTGCAAAGTTGTATGGTTTAGTAGTGGCATGTACAACTCGCTGCTAGCCATGTACCTCAATAGTGCATGTACGAGCTGAAGATTAACGATCATGGTGTTCTTGATGAAGGCTCTGTATAAATATATCTTTCCCCATGTCTTTTCCCTTGACCAGAGACGACTCCACAACCACAAAATCTGCCATAAACACATCACCGTCCAGTTCTACCTGAACATCTTCAACTACACCCATGCACATACTCCTTGTCACATTGGCCAGCAGAACGAAGCATTTACGGGGCTCCAATCCCTTCAAGTTCAGCTCCTCATAAGTAGCAAAAGTCATCAAATTACAGGCATCTCTCGTGTCAACAATACCAGTTACCTCAAAGTAGTTACCAATCCCGACAACCAAGTCAGCTATCCGTGATCACGATGCTCTTTTCCGCCTTTTGGATCACATGAGTAGTGGAATCCACCTTAAGGTGAGTTGGTTCCGCATTCGCCCTCTCTAGTGGAATCGCAGGACCAGGTTTAACCACTTCCATTTCCTTTTCCTCAAATTTCTCTTCTATCGCTTCCCATGTGCAAGGGTACTACCTCGACTACTTCCTCGGCATCAACTCGCCATCCAATGTCACCTCAACAATTTAGAACTCGCTGGTTTCTACATTGAACTTACCCTTTTCCATTGTCAACCACCAACTAGAACCCCAAAGTCTTCTAACCGCTTCACGCGATCGCTTCAATGTTGTCGAACCGATCGCTCTCGCTCAATTCTCGCGCTTCTAACCGTAACTTTTCAAATCCTCCATGTGGCTCGATTTCGATCCATGCTTAGCGGTCGCCAATTAATTTTCTCGTCTCGATTGTACCGGCAATTTCAAGAGTAGGATTTGCGCCATCATCTCGTAGGCTACAGATTCGCCCATGCCCATAGTTACCGCAGTGTTGCACCTCTCACTTACTTGAATGCTCTAATGGAGACTGCATCAAGCATCCTCATCTCCTTGATCCGATCGCCAAATTGCGCTATTTGACCTCGAGGTTTCCTTCACATCTCTAACTATACCCTTCCGCATCGACTATGTGTCCCTTGTCGAGAAATAGCACCACTTATCGAATGATTTGGTCAAAGCAAATAGAGAAGCTATAACCATGTCGACTCATATTCTCGAGCTTCCCAATCTAGACCTCATAAAATCAGAATACAAATCTATCTCGACATCCTGGGTGAGGGCACCGAGAGAGCAGATTCAAAACCGCTCCTCGCCCATAGAAACTCTCATCACTCATCTTCATAAACTTCTCAACTGGAGGCGGAGCTTAGTCTTTTCAGCAGGATAGAACTTGTTCATGAAAGCTTTATACAATGCATCACAAGTACGAAAGATCCTCCTAAGTTAAGAAGCCACTTCGCCTTGTCTCGCATGCAAATGGGGAAGACCTTCTTCCCGATCTCCTCACAAGAATCGCCACCCTTCGACCCAAGGAATCCTCAAATCAATAGTTCAACTCCTTAATGAATCTTATCACATCTTCATCTACCATTCCATCGAATTTGGGGAGATTGTGGAGGTGGTGAGCCTTGAGTTCCAAATTCCTGGATTCATTAGATGTAATAATTGTCGCTTTGCTGTACCCTAACTTCACGGGCTGCATGTAAGCTCCATAGGTAAACTGGGCCATCGAAATTTCCTTTCTGACAAACCTGTTGTTAAAGCTACACAACTCGAAGCCTCAAATATTCTTAGTTTCTATTAGTGCACTAAACTTCGTGTTCAAAACAAGCAAATAGCATATCACTCTCAAATGCTACAGTAGGAATTGATTCCCCGGCAGCGGCGCCAAATTTGATGTGCTCAAATTGATACATAGAAACAAGTAGCAAGCAGTTGTTGTAGAATAAACAAAGCTAACCACAGAGTCGTTCACAAAGGAAACAATTGTTACCAAGCAATTGAAAGCAAATAGTCAATATGTAAACTGCTTGAATTGTTTGAGTTGTGAACTACTAATAACTAGAAAATAGAAAAGCAGATAATTGTTTTAAATATGAGAGAGAAGAGAACACAGTAATTAGATCGAGTGGTGCTAATTCGCTCTAGGGAAATCTCTCATACTTGTCACATGGTCGGTGTACTTAAAACATTCAATCCAATTCAACCAAACGTTATTTGAAAATCTTTGAACTAGAGTAATCGTGTGTCGTCAATCCACGATCCTTAACCGAAAATGACTTTGAAAATCTTTGAACTAGCTTATTGGATTGAAAGGTTTTTACGAAGATATTTGAACTAGACAAACCTATATGAACGAATCCTAACCCTAGAAACGAATGCGCAATCACCGTCACATCACTACCGTGTTCGGAGTGGTGTAGCTACTCATGATATATTGAAAGATGAAAGACATCAAGATATTGCTCATGATAAACATAAACATAATGATAATCGCATGCAAGCTCGTACAATTCGACAAACAAGAACGAATTGTAAAGAGATAAACAATAGAGAATTACCACTATTATCGAATTGATATTGATAAATCAATCAAGGATAAAACCAAGCTCCAAAATATGTCTCAATGTCAAAAGTATCAAATTGGAGCCCTTCTAAGAACTAGGTTAAAAGAAAAGTCCTAAAAGTATTACCGATTCTAAGCTAATAAGCAAAATGAATTGAGGTCGACGCCGCCCATGTAGTCTTCGCTATCGCAGACATATATCCTCAGAATTGCTCGCCATGCAAGCCTCTCAACCTTTCAGCTTCACCAGAAATCTCGCCAGATGGAAGGATACTCGCCATGGAAGCTCAATTTTTGCAGAATTCTAGGTGCTCAGAAATCTCACCACAAGTAGCTTAAATCCTCCAACCGAGCTTAAAACCGAATTCCTACAAAACAAGATCAAAACACCAAAGCATAAAATTGTACAAAAACAACTATAAAACTAAAGACAATACTACAAAGACCGCTAAAGGACCAAATGAGACTCTAAATTATAGTCTCATCAATCATTTATATCCTTCAGAGTGGAAGGCCCAGGAACAATGTTTCCTTTGGACGTTGTTGCTTGTTCAGCAACTTGTGATGCAGGGACTTCTTCAGTAACCTCATTACTTTCCAAGAATCGGTCGAAGTCCAATTCATCTCCTTCTTCAGCCATTGGTTCGACGATCAACCCTCTTCACATCAAGAGTGGTACCGCAAAGACTATGATGTGTCAAGGCAGAGGCAGGTATCTTCAACACTATGGTTAGATACCTTGGCGTGATCCACCAACGAGGTGCTCTTCGCACATGCCTTCTTCGCCTCAAATTCTACGCTTCTTCTTCAAAGATTTGCCTCGTAAACGCTTTTCATCGGCCTCTTCTAGTTCTGCTTGAGCTCACAATTTTATTTGTAAACAAGAACACTATTTGTAGTTTCTCCATTCTCCCTGAGCTTTATGCCAAGCTTCTCCTGAATGCAGCATATCTTTAGACCAAAGCTGATAGTATGCTTGGGCTCAGCAAGATCACCTTTCACAACAGGCTCAAAGCCTCAAGTTTGTCAACAAACCTCCGAAGATGTACTTCTCCCTTGAAGGGCTCAACTCTCTCCTCCAAAGGTGCTAAGGAATGTCATCATTCCCATCTCCATGATGACCTGGTCATCTCTTAATACAAGGGCTATCAGATTCCATGGCTCAGCTAAATGTCGTCTCCTGACAACATAATTGTCGAACTTTTCAGGAGTATCATCCTTTGCAGGATTTCTGTAGAGAGAGTAGAAGATTTCTGCACTCTTGTCAGAGGTATCCGTACATACTCAAGACTGGGTGGGTAACCTAAAATGAGCTACCAAGGATTTTAAATCAAGTTTATGTCAACACCTTGAACTCCACGTGATGCGACTTCTCCAAAGGCTATCGCCTAATGATGGTGGAATTGTTGCGTAATTCCAACACATCCACGAGAGGTGCAAGTGGGCCTTGCAGCAAAAACTCTTTAATCTTTACATTTTTAAGTAAAGATGTTTCATGCCTAATATCGGCTTGGTTATCAGCAGCGCCGATCAAGTAATCATCGACGAGTACTCCTCCCCATAGTACTTTGGAGTCGGGATTCACATAGAGATGTTGAAATCACCAACAACTCTTCGATTTGTCACCACAATCGCTGGATTTTGCTTCTCGCCAGCTCCATTTCGACACTTGGGATTTCGAGATCTAGCTCTTTTAGGTGCCATCTCTTTAAATAGTAGTTGTAGAGAAGTGAAATTGAAAGAGGTTAAGGTTGAATTCGTTAAGGATTCTTTAAGAAAACATAGCGTAGATTCGTAGTTTTGAGAGAAGATTAGCAGAGAAAAGATGAAGGATTTTGTTGTTTTTGTGCTAAGTAAATGTGAGTTTAGGCGAAAGTGTTTTCGCTTGCCATAAAATGCTTTATATAGCAATACAAGTACATGATATAAATGAATTATGTATCTATGTATCCTCCCAATCTGCACAAGGCGGTGAAAAGTGGCTTTTCGTTAAATGCGAGTGGGGCCAATTACAGAGTTACTGTGCTAGTGGGCAGTTGAGACGCATCTTATCCATTGAATTTCAATCGCCATTATTTCAATGATTGGGATTGATTGTTCAGCAATGATCACAATCAACACATGTACTTGTGCCCAATTAATGCTATTTGGCTAATAGCTATCTGAGTCATTTTTAACTTTTAGCAACTCAGAATTAGGAGACAAACTAGTTTCTAAGCTTATTAATTGTTGCCCACTCTTGTTTGAAAATTATCACGAAAATGGCAATTTTTCAAAACACAAGAGATAGGTGAATTCGGATGATAGTATCGCTTGTCTACTTCTCTACTTTTGTGTTCCCCCTTACTTAGTGGCCTCACATATCTGAATACCCATTTTAGATACATCTTTAACCAACTTTACACTTAGCCATGATATCTGAGTGTCGGTCTTAGATATCTCCTTCTTTCTTTAAGTGCCATTCTTCTCAGAAAGCCTTATTCTTCTCTTATTTGCTCATTGAGTTCCGCCTCAAAGGAACATTTTAGCACCTTGGTAGTTCCATTAACCCTGCATCATGTCTCAAGGTTAAGAATCTACTTTCTTGCGAGGCTTTGTAAAGATATCTGCAAGTTGGTCTTCTGTACCAATCTTGAGTATCCCAATATTGCCTTTTTCAACATGATCTCTGATGAAGTGGTGTCTAACATCAATGTGCTTTTTCCTTGCATAGAACTTAGGATTCTGAGTGATTGCAATTGCACTTGTGTTGTCACAAAAAATTGGAGTTTTCACTTCATTGATCTCATAGTCTCATAGTTGTTGTTGTTTCCCCAAGATTTGTGAAGCACAACACCCAAAGTTAATATACTCGCTCGCGGGTTGATGTGGCAATTGAGTTTTGCTTCTTGCTCGACCATGATATCAATCTAGTACCAAGGAATTGATGTGTTCTCAAGTACTTTTCGATCAAGCATTGATCCAAAGATAGTCAAGATCCTAATAGCTAACTAAACTCAAGCCACTTTTTCGATACCATAATCAAACTTCTACAAGACTTTTCACATACCTTAGAATCTTCATAGCATTGTTATAGTGTGACCGCATTCGATTTGTCGAAATCATGCATACACCAACCGCATATCAATATCCGTCCGTTGATGTGAGGTAAAGTAGAGACCAATTACTTTCCTATACTTGTGTTGTTCAACACTCTTATCGATTCAAGATAGGTCATTTCGTTCCAATGCTTACAGTATCTTAACATTATTCTCGTAAGGCTTTAGATTAAACTTATCGAGCATGTCTTTGCATACTTTGTTCGACTAATGAATATTCCATCATCAAGTTGCATGACTTGCAACCCTAGGAAATAATTCAATTCTCCCATCATGCTCATGTCAAATTTACGCTTCATGAGCTCAAAGAATGTCTTCACAAAGTTGCTTGTCCTTAGATCCATAGATTATGTCATCAACATAAACTTGTACTAAGAGCAGTTTCCCATCTTTGTTCAATGTAAAGAGAGTTTTATCAACTTCATCTTTCTTGAATCCACTTCCCAGCAAGTACTTGGCCAAAGTGTCATACCATGGTCTTGGAGCTTGTTTAAGTCCATATAGAGATTTCTGAAGCTTATAGACCATCTTGATTTCTGAGGAAACTTCAAAACCAGGTGGTTGCTCAACATAGACTTCCTCAACAAGCTCACCATTTAGGAATGCACTCTTGACATCCATTTGGTAAACTTTAAAGTCATTATGAGTCGAAAGGCTAGAATAGTCTGATTGCATCCAATCTTGCAATTGGAGCATTTGACTCATCAAAATCTAGTCCTTCAGTCTGGGCGAATCCCTTGGCAACCAACCTTGCTTTGTTTCTGGTTATTTCACAATATTCATTCATCTTGTTTCTGAAAACCCACTTAGTTCCTATGCCAGATATTCCATCAATGTAGGGAACTAGTTTCCAGACTTTGGTTCTCTCAAATTGATTCAACTCTTCTTTCATTGCTAAGATCCAATCTTGGTCTTTAATGCTTCTTCAATGGTCTTTGGTTCAATGTCTGAGATGAAACATCCATAGAGAGAATTTACATTTTCAGCAATTGCTCTCATAGTTCTTACCCCTGGCCTAAAGGACCTATCACATCCTTTGCAGGATGATCTCTTATCCACTTTATAATGGTTTTAGAACAAGTAGGATCATCATCATTATGATTCATTTCAGATCACTATGATCATGATAAGATACTTGTTCAAGATTCAAGATATCCGCACTTGTAATGTGCTTCGATATCTCACTTATTCAAAGGTCCCGGTATCTCGAGACAAGATTCACAAAGAACCTCCGCTAAGAGACCTCATCATGATGAAGATTCTCGTTGTCTTGATCCATTTCTAGATTTCTCATGGTAAACACTTCATCATGTGTTGAGTCATCGTTGTTACTCAAGAATGGTCGCCTTTCTACGCCGACTCATCATCTAAGTGAATGACATAATCATTTCCTCTCGAGATTCTTTTCGTAAACCTTGATCCTAAGTTTTTGAACCTATCAAAGTTCTTCATTCAAGGGTACTTTCTTGTTTCCTTCATAGAATACTACATGGATGATTCTTCAATCTTTGTGTCCTTTTGTTGTAGATTCGTAGTTTTGCTATTCATTGAATAACCAAGAAATACTCCTTCATTTACCTTTGGTTGAAATGTTCTTAGATTAACTTTACCATTGTTAAGAACAAAACATCTGCAACCAAACACCCTTAAATGTTTGATACTACGGGGTCTACCAATCAATAACTCATAAGGAGTCTTATCATGGTGTTTGTTGATCAAACATCTATTTTGAGTGTAGCATAATGTATTTAAAGTTTCAACCCAATAGATTTCACTTATTTCAGTCTCAGCAACCATTGTTCTTGCTGCCTCTTTTAGGGTCCTATTCTTCCTTTAAGCAACACCATTTTGTTGTGGTGTCCTTACTGAAGATAGTTGATGTTGTATACCGCAAGTACAAAACTCTTTTATGTACTGGTTCACAAACTCAATACCATGGTATGTTTTGATCATAGATATCTTGTCATTTTTATGACTTGAAGCTTATTCAGCAGGCTTGGTATCTCGACACTTGCGTCAGATTGCTGTTTGAGGAAAACAACCCAAGTGAATCTTGAGTAGTCATCCACAACAACTAGACCATACATCTTTCCCCATAACTATTTATCATGGACCTCGAAGAGATCCATATGTAATCGCCGAGTGGCCTCACATCGAATGTCTAGTTTTAGACTTGAAAGATGTTTCGCTTGTTTCCCTAATCGCAAGTCAACATACACCATCCTTTTGTATGCCATTTTAGGTAATCCAACAACGAATTCTTTCGTTAGCTTGTTCGTAGTCTTCAAATTCAAGTGACTCATCCTTTTGTGCTATAGCCAATTTTCTTCAAAGCAGCCAGATTGACTCACCATGAGGCATTCTTCAGGGTAGATGCCCAATCAAAGAACATAGAGACTTCATTTCGCTAGCAACTAAGACTACCTGCTTGACTCATTGTCAAATCGATTTGAAGAATATAGATTTGATCTTCACCGAGAACACCTTGTCAAGAATTGACTCATTCTTAGAAGATTATACTTAAATCCCTTCACATGTAGTACTCCAGGATTGTAAGAGCTCCAATTTTCAGATCTCCAAAGAACTGATATCCGTCCTCAGAGCACACACTCAGAAGTTAACAGATTTGCTTTGTCTCCGTCATGTGCTTCCCACATCCACCGCCAAAATGCCACGCTGGATTCTTCTTTAGAGTGTTCGCACAAAACAGAAACATGGAGTTAGGTTCTCATTCCAACAATGGAACTATCTAGACTAACGATTCCCAAAGAGGAATCCATATTTGAATGAATTTCTTAGGGACATTCTTTTGTCTTACAGAACATAAGGAGGAATTCTAGGTAAATGACTAGTATCATTACTCCTCGTGGTGCTTTCAGACACTGTCAG
Source organism: Plantago major (assembly GCA_026545765.1). NCBI lineage: Eukaryota > Viridiplantae > Streptophyta > Magnoliopsida > Lamiales > Plantaginaceae > Plantago > Plantago major. The sequence continues at coordinate 192,029 of JAIFAC010000075.1, forward strand.
TTGTTTAGTTTGCTTTTCAAATAACTTAGCTTTCCTCGATTCCTTCTTGCCTGCATTTAGATTGCTTGTGGTTTGTTCTTCGCCACTTGATGATTGTCGTGAGCAACCCTAGCTTTTATCCATCGTTTGCTCTAGTTTGTAATCATGAGCAAGTCAAGCTTTCGATAGCTTTATAGCCAATGCCATTTCGAGCATGTGGTGCCGATCGAGATCTTCTCTCAAAGAGCCTTACTTGTCTCTAGGTCGCTTTTCTTTCCAAAAATGTGACATTAGAGAATTTTCCGCCTAGCAATCTTCTTTTGAGAGACGCCACACCGTAAGTGATTACACTTTCTAGTGTGTTGCTCCTTTACAAGAACTTTCCCAATGATTTCTTTGGGACTTGTTTTTCCTCAAAGGTTTGGCGATCGCCTTTACCTTTGTCAAGAATCTTAGCTTTTGACCAATGCTATAGGTTGTTTGGGAATCACCTTGCCGAACTTTAACAAATGTCATTCTCTCATCAATTTTGTCCACAGTGGTAGAGCTATTTGTTTGAGTGTCTAGCCCATGTCCTCCTTTTTCTGAGGCATCTCTTAGGTAAGAGTGTACTTTAGTGAGAGTGTCACAAGCTTCGGCATTGAATTGAAAGGATAATTCTTTCTTTTTGAGTTCATCACTGTCAGAAAGAAGATCTTCACACTTCTTTTGAAGTTTATCCATCGCTTCATCATGTAACTTTCTCACAACTATCTCGCCTTTTAGAAATGCATTCTCATCATCCTTTGTCTCAGATAGCTTTCGCAGTTGTGAGCACTCCTTTTCACGGGATTTCTTTTCTTCCTCAAGAATTTTGGTTCTAGCTTGGACAACCATAAATTCTCATTCATAAACATCAAGCTCTTTCCTGATGTGTTCTAGATCTTTATTCCTTCCTCATCACTCTTATAATTTATAAATTGAGAAATAGTGGTTACCTCATCATTAGTATGGCTCAAGGTTGCGAATCCGATAGATCTCCTCAAAGAACCCCGCACATTTCTTTTTTCTTTTAACCAAACTCAACCAATTCATGAGTGATGCCACACAATTCTGGTGATGGAATTTTAGAATCATCTGAGTCTTCATCCTCAGACTCAGAATCAAGATCAAGAGCATCCAGCTTGATTTGAATCTTCTTTCATTCCTCAAATGGCATAGCTCAACCTCTCTTGAAATTTCTCCTATCTTTCATGTCACCTATCTTTAGCTTGTTATGTTTCGTCTCCTTTGAATGCAGTGTTTCGACACGAGAAATGTATATCGCTTCCGATTTTCGCCCCGCCCTCAATACTTAATGCTTGCTGAGCAGGCTTGTTCAGAAAGCAAGTCAATTGCATACTTTTGTAATGGTGATAATTGGGACCTAGATGCTTTTTCAGCTTCTCTTCGTCCTTCTTCTTTCTATTTCGATCGACGATTTCTTTCTCATATGCTTTACAAGAAGAGCTTTTTCATCACCACCTCTTTCGTATCCTTCTTTCAAGTACCTTGAGTTACTAGAGCAACATTCTGCAATGTTTCAGTAGTCATATGTCCTCTTTGCTTTGTCTCATAATTGACAGTTGCCAAGTGTGAGAAAAGCTCCACTAGAGTGATGTTAGGCAATCCTTGGTTGAAGTAGAAATACTGAGTGTTCCCGCTTTGATTCAGCTTCACAATATCTCTCACTTTCACCAAGTGCAGCCATTTCACTAGAGTTGCAATATCTCTCACTTTCACCAAGTGCCCATTTCACTCACGAGTGTTGTAAACCAAATCAAGTTCTTCAAGAATCTCAATGGGACCTTATTTGAAATTTTGAATTTGAACTTCAAAACTTCAACTTGTTTTCCTTCAATCAAAGGACTGTGCTTCATTGGCTGCTTTTTACACACCATGCTTGTAATCAGTATGTCGTCGTAGTATAACGGATAATGATGTTCCTTGCTTAACCATGTAGCCTATTTCTCTTGAATCTTCCGATGTCCAGATGTCCTGCTTTAGTTCATATGCAATTTCACCATTGGCTTTGCACTCAGAGTTGTACCTTATGTGGAGGAACCAAAGAACATCTCAAGCCACAAGGCTCTTTGTCTCGACCATTTCCAACTTCAATGACTTGCTTCTCTTGTCGAACGACTATGGGGCAATTCTATATAACTTCGATCATCTCACACCGATAGCTTCCAGTGAAGCATCATGTTGTTCTTCCATTTCATAGTTCTCTGCTTGAGAATGGGTTCATCACTAGGAGACATCCTACAAGAAACAATAAATAAACAAAGCAAGTGTACGAGGTAAGGCTAGTGGCACTTATTCAGATCTAAGTTTAGTGAAGAAGGTTAAAGAACCTCAAGCTCGATACCACTTGTCGGTCCAGATAATGAAAAGTAAAAGACTAGAGGGGTGAATAGTCTTTCAAACTTTTGATGATAAACAGCTTTCAGATATCCTGAAAGTTATCCGGTACTTATATTTAGAGAGCGGAAGACTTCAAAGGATAAGTGCACTTGCTCAACAAGCTATAATGTGTGTAAGTACTCATAAGAGCAAAGAAGTAAAGTGCAGTAAATAACACAAAGCTTTATAGTGTTATCCGAGGTATGTGAATCCTTTAACTAATCCACTCACCCTTTCTCAGGACTTGAATCCACTAAGATAAGATATTGAGTTACCCTTACAAAGTCCTATCTCTTGATCCCATTTACACTAGGTTCCCAACCAAGTGTCCCCCCCTGAGTTGTTCCCTGGTTTTCCCAACCAAGTACTTCCTCTACTCAGAACCTTTGAGCTATTCCATAGTTTCCCAAACTAAGTACTTCCTTTGCTCAATGCCCGTGGTGGTGGGTTATGGTAGTTTGTCAGTGAGCATGCTCTTAATAACTTATACAATTATTTATGAGTGCTCAGAATTAATCTCACTTAATACACTTTTCAATGTATGGTAAGTTGTTCTTTACAGACCCAAGTCTTGATGTTGTTCAAGAGAATGAATCACAAATATGAGTCGCAACTATATCTTCTGGATTCAACTCCTTCACAATATGCAATTTATGTTAAGGATCAGGACACATAGAAATTTCGTGCTACTTAGAATTCTAGAAATTTAGTCGCAACAAAAAGCTAGAGAGTAAGTAGGTAATGTTGGTCCAGATAACGACAAAGTAAAAGACTCGGGGGGGGGGGGGGGTGAATAGTCTTTTAAAACTTTTGACGATAAAACAGTTTCTCAGATACCTGTGAAGGTATCTGATACTTAGTCTCAGAGAGCGGAAGTCTTTTCAGATAAGTGCACGTGCTCAGTAAGCTATAAGGTGTGTAAGTATTCAGCAAGTAGTAAGTAATACAGAAAGTAAGTGCAGTAAGTAAATAACACAAAGCTTTATTGTGGTATCTTTAGGTGTCGTAATCCTTCAACTAATCCACTCGCCCTTTCTCAGGACTTGAATTCACTAAGATAAGAAGTTGAGTTCCCCATACAAAATCCTATCGCTTGATCCCTTTAACACTAGGTTCCCATCCAAGTTTTCTCCGAGCTATTCCCCCGTTTTCCCAACCAAGTACTTCCTCTACTCAGAATCCTTTAAGCTATTCCTTAGTTTCCCAAACTAAGTACTTCCTATGCTCAACGATGTTGGTGTTTGATTAAAGTAGTTTGTTAGGTGAGCAGTTAATAACTTTTACAGCTTATGTAGGAGTGCTCTATAGAATCAAGATTACTTAATACACTTTTCAATGTATGTTAACGTGTTCTTTATCGACCCAAGTCTTGATTATGTTTAAGAGAATGAATCTTTATATTAGTCGCAACTATATCTTCTAGATTGAACTCCTTCACAATATACAATTCTTGTAAGGATCGTGACACTTAGAACTTTCATGCTACTTAGGATTCAAGAGCTTTAGTCGCAATAAAGATGCTAGAGAGTAAGTATGCGTATGCTCAGATGCTCGAGTGTAAGATATGTTCAATGTAGTTCAAGGTGTGTAAGTTCCGTGTATCTTTCAAGCATTCTAAGTGGTGATATTTATAGTTGAAAATCATGTCGCTTGAAATAGTATCCTTTACGACAATCTAAATTCAAACTAACGATATCTCAAGTTAGTATGACAGGAGAATTGTCTCTTTCGTAGATTTCTCTTTGCTCGTACATCTCTCGCTTCACGTAATAAAATGAACTGCACTCCACTTTTGTCTCAGAGAGTGAATGGAACAATGCAAGCTATTTGAGGCTTTGCAAGTCCTTTCTCAAGAATCTATAGTGCATCGTAAACCTATTGAAACGCTTTGTCTCAGATACTTAGTTTCTTCAAGGTATCCGAGAACACAATTTTCCTTAATCTTCAGCAATCTTGTGCCTTCGATATTGAATAAAAGAGTTCTTCTGGGAGGCTTCCTTCGTCTTCTTCAAGGATATAAAATTACATTCAGAGACCTAACATCCTATACAAGATTTGCTAGACTAATATACTCAATAAGCTTCCTATTTTACAATGTTCATGTGAACTAAGAGTACTAGTTGCCTTTCGAGCTAAAATAAGTCATTATGGTTTGATGATCAAATTTAAAGATATTCCTAACAAATTTCCTTTTGATCACCACCATGACTATCTTTAAAACCTATCATGAACCGGATGAGGAAACAATCCAACACTTAAACATTTCTTATGATCTTCATTTATTTTATTTAAGTGCATAAAGTAAACATCAACCAAATCACAAGGTGTGATCTTTTCCACATGTTAACTTTTGTTAGAATAGGTATTTGAGAGTAGATTCATCGATAAAATTACAAGTGATAGCACATATAACTTTTTACAAGATAAGCAATAAATTACAATCAAAAAATCAAAAATTACGTAACTAAATAGACAACAAGAAGTTCCAAGTTCCAAGTGAACATCCTATTAGTTGGTCTTAAAGTCATCATCTTCTTTGTCACTTCCATCATCCGGTAAATGTAGTCACCATATCCGAGCAATGTCATTTCAAAGAGTCAAATAGATAGTTCTCACAACCATTTCAACTTTTCGAGGACTTAACATTATCCCTGTAAGATTTAGTGAATCTTCTCTCGCAAGTTTGTTCAACCTGTATGTGTCTTGCCCATAACCAAGCACGCTAAATCAATAGGAGATAGTCCTAATTTATCATAGATTGTCCTAAGATATTTCAGATCTAGCTTGTAATCATCTTCAAATGATAGAAGGACTCATAAACCAAGAGCTTAGTCTTCGCTTTGCATTAGTGTGCATTATCGTTTATGGTAAAAGTGTCGATAGCTCTTTCCTCATGGCTACATGTCCGACAAGGATTTCAAAATCAAGTGCATCCTTTAACTTATCTTCGTGTATTAGAACTTCTTTGTTCTTTTCTCCGTGTCATTATTTGAAGGCAGACCGTACTGAAACCATTTGTGTTAAATAGCAAGTCCCTTGCCAACATTATCCAAGAACTATTCTTGCACTTGTAGACTTTCAGTTTAGATCAACTTTGTTGGTTGATACTCAATCCTAGCTTCCTCATGGCTAAGAGTATCAATTCTCCTCAATTCTTCAATCCTTTCCTTGATCCTCCTCTCGCTTTCAAATTTTCTTTAGCTTTTCTTCTTGAAAGCTTGTCACTAGATGTACTCTTGTCGATATGTATCGCATTGTAGTAGGCTCGTATGGATTCCTCACACTTCTTCTTTGAATGAGAGGTGTATCATCTTGTTCTTCATCCTCATCATCATCATCTCCTAGATGAGGTCAGACCGAGCCTTTCATCCATCATTGTTGCCTTTTCTCCTCTTTCCAGAGGGCTCTTCTTCATCTTCCAGATAGTCTCTATATCTTCTTCTTGATCTCTTCGCGCCTAGAGGTTTCGAGCCCTTTTTCCAAAGGATGTGAACCAGCTTGTAGTCGACTAAGGGTCGGGCTTCAGATAGCATCTTTTGCTCGATTTTCCCTTAGTGTCCTTTCAGAAGTTCTTCCCCTTAGTCATAGGACACCCATCAAAATTATCCACCATCTTGACAAAGGTTTTTGAAAGAGATTCAAAGTTCCTTGTAGTTTATCAGAAGTTGATAATTCTGCAATTATGCTCGAGGGCAACATTCTACGAAAGCAAAGCCGCTTTCTTCATTAGTGAGCTTTGAACTTCAGTAACCACTGGGCTTATGGTGGTCAGTAAGCATGTAATGAATGTCGCAATTGCATGAGTTGTTCATCCGATTTCCTTAAGGGCAAATCGGATCTTAATGTTCCATAGCTATGCCGGATGTTCTCCGCAATTAATTTAGCAAGTTTTGTTAAGAGGATAATTGCAATCAACTCCTTGTTTTGATCTTCTAGCTCCTTGAATCGGTCTCAAGATAATTTGAGATCTTCATAGACCTCACCTTCTTCTTCAGAACCTAGATAAGCACAAGGGGACCCAAAGTCTTCTTCTCAATATTTTGAGGTCGAGTAATGTCATTCACTTTCCGAGGGTGGCCTCCTTGTTTTCTTCTTCATTATTATTCCACCATCCTCATTGCTCACGCCAAGATCCTTTCGATTTACCAGATGCGGGCACATCTTTTCCAGCTTTCTTCCTCTGTAGTTTCTTTCTCTAGAGTTTCTTCAAAGATCCAGCCTCAAAGAATGCTCAGGCAAAGAAGTCGGATTTGTTTCAGGCTATCAAGGGCCTCTTCTACCTATGAAGTTAATTCCTCAACCTTTCCGAGGTCGCTTATTTTTCTCACCTTGATTTCCACTCAAGATGTAGTCTTGTTTCTTCTTCCAACAGATCTCCGAGTTGAGCTACTTTGTACTCAACTTCTTTGATCTTCCGTGGAGTACCTTTAGAGTGCCCATCTACTATTTCAAGAGAGTCCAAATTTGGGTATGTCGGCTTGATGATCTCAAGGAGATGGAGAAGAAGCTTTTATAGGTGTCCTCTCGTGTTATTTTTAGTAACCGAGGCAATATGTGTTCCAAAGAATCCTCTTGTTCTCGTGCAGGCCATCATCATCATCCTTGATCATCATCCTTCCGTGAGCACTTGGAGATGGAGAATTTGGTTTTTCAAAGATCATTCGCACTAGCCTCATCATCTTCTTCATCTTCGATACCGCAGTGATAACTTCAAGAGTTATCAAAAGACCATCTTTCTTCTTGCTCGTATGAGCAATTTGTAGTCTTTGGAAGAACCGGCTTTAGAGAAATTCCATTCGTCCATATCTGCTTGCTCAAAAGCATGAATAAGATTGCACACCACTTCTTTCAACCTCTTTTCCAATAGCCGTAAAAGGAATATTGTTCATAAGGTAATAAGTCATGCACATGGTTCTCTGATCAAGTGCTCGTCCCTTCTTGGGATCATCACATTCGATGACCTCATCTATGTGAGAGCTCCTTATTTTCTGCCATTATCTGAAGCAGATAATGTGTTTGGGCATAGTATAATCCATGAAGAATTGTAGGAGATCCTCATCAGTAGAAGGAACCCTTATGGCGTGAGAAGAGGCCTGAAAGAAAATGGAGTTTTAATTAAGTGTCAAAACATGTTCAAATATATGTGTATCAAAAGTGTGAAGTTTCTAAGTTACTCGTGTCTCAACAATGTGCCTGTACGGCTTAACTAGTGAGGTGGAAGGTTCCTCGATATCTTGTCGGTGGAGGAGACTTCGCCTTTATCCTCTTCAACTTCCATTTCTTTCTGAACCTGAGAATAAAAAGTGTTAGTACACTTAGAAAGATTTAGTAGGATTTCACACACAAACGTATCTGAGTTGTCTACCTCTCTGACAAGAGGCTCAGATATGTGTTTCTCAGAAACATTGAGGTTTCTGGTATATCCTCTGATGTCTTTTGCTTTTCCGCCACATCATCTTTCTTCTTGGCTCGAGCCTTTAAGAAACATAAGAACGGGTTAGAAAGTTCATCGAGGGTGATTTCGAGAGTACAAACTAGAATCTTTAGCTACCGTGGATAGGCTCTGATTCCTTGTTGATAGAGGGCATGTAATCCTCCTTCTCGATTGTGAGAGAAACTTCCGCTTCCTCTCCATCCTCTTGTAGGAAGCTTTTCAGCTTCCTCTCCTTCCTTATGTTCTTTATCAGCCTGTAACAAAGATTAATCAAATTAATAACAAAACATATAACATAGAAATTTGACAATTAAAGATTTAAACCACTCAGTAACCTGATCAATGTCAGCCGATTGGTATCCGAACTTGTCTCGGTTCCATGCCTTGGTCTTCGCACAATGACGCCAAAGACTGCTTGAAGTTTCGCACTTCATGCCTTTCTTGAGATTTAGACATAGTTTCTTCCTCGTTGATCTTCCCGAGTCACAACATCAGTTGATCCTCTCGATGAGAGTTCGAACCTACTCTTTCGTGAATTTCTTCAAAGAAGAAAGTTTGTTGATATGTCATTAAATATTTGGAAAATCAAGGATCATTTCAACAACATCCTCATCCGTCTGGCCAATGTGGGTTGTTGTGGTGATCCCGATCTAGAAGGTGAAGGTGTGGGCGTAATGAGGTCCTCCAAATCTTGTCGAGTATGATTTTTAAGCACCGAGGCATCGGCAGTGTCCTCAAGTACTAACTCATTACACCTCAAGGCCTCTTGCATATCCCGAAAAGTGGACGGCCTCGTAGAGTTATTTGCTCAAGAACCTTTGAAGCTAGGTCTTCCTCAAAGAACCTTAATCCTTTCCAAGATCAGTCAAAATTTAACTCATCTACTTCTTCAAAGAGAGAGTGTAAGTGGTCCCTCACCACTTTCTTCAATAAGTCCTAAGGATGCATTAACTTTGGTGTCCTCATCAAGACTAGAGTCAAATATCCGAGAGTCTACCTCCACAATGGGAGTTTCCTTTCTTGCCAATTGTCTTCCTTCCGAAGATCCGGTTTGGTCGAATCGACCCTCGATATATCTTCTGCTTTCTTTTCAGAACCTTTTTGGGCTTTTGAGACCCCGATCTTTCTTCATCAAGTTTGTATATTCAAACTTATGGAGGTGCTGCTATCGATATGTCACCTTCCTCTCGAGGAAAAAGCTAAGATTCTCCAAAGAAGCGATTTTGAGTCCAAAACTCACAATGTCATTAGTTCAACAAGTCCTTCGACAATTATGGGTTCAAACTTTGAACTGCAAGAATTGTGTTCATGAAGGCGTAATTACCCCAGCTTGAAGGGGTTTTCTAGCCTATTATCTTGGTGTTAAGTAGGAGAATTATCATCCATCTCTCCAAATTTATCCGTCAGCCTCCCTATAGACCAAAGAAAGCATTCGGGAGTATGTGAGCCATCATATCCTAGTGATTTACTAGATGTCTTCTAATTTTGGTAAGAGTAAAATCGTAGAGCTCTAAATTTGTAAGGTCACATACATCACCAGATAGTGCCTTAGCTCCTTCAAAAATGATTTCACTGGTGCCAATTTCAAAGTCATTTCCTGGTTAGGTAGTCCAAACATCCTACAGAAGACACACAATACAAAAATCATTTTCCTCGACTTTGTTTTGATGGCCACTTCTTCAATGCCATTAAAAGATCTTCAAACAATCTTGGAATTGTTGTAAAATTTCAAGACATCCAAAGGGGATACACCGAATAGCCGAGCAAAATTCTCGATTTTTACCTTTTCAAGCATGTCAAGAATTAGTGCATATCGGTTTTTTTGTTTTGCTGCAACACCCACCATGTACTCGCTAACTAGAGCAACTCCCAAATCATTCTCAGGATTGTGAGACCAAAGGTCCGTTAAAAATTCCAAGAAGTCGATTGTCGATGATAAACAACTATGGTGTTTGCTTCAAAGATTACCGTAAGTAGAGACTTTGACTTCCGAGATCTAGCTATTTTGGTGTCATCTCATTAAATAGATGAAGTAGAGAAGTAAGATCGAAAGAGATTAAGGTCGAATCGATTATGTGATTCTTTGCGTATCAACTTAGCGTAATTATGCATTTTTCGCAGAAGATTAGCAAGAGAAAGAAGAAGGTTTTTGCTATTTTGTGCTAGGTAAAATGTGGATTAGGCAAAAGTGTTTTTCTTTTACAAAATCTCCTTTATATATCAATACAAGTACATGTATGGAAATGAATTTTGTATCTATGTATCTCGTAACTGCATGCTGGGTTGATGCGACGATGAAATGTGCTATAGCATACTTTTAGACCCTCGCTTTTGCCCTATATGAAATATTTATGTTGTTTTATGGTCATTTACCAACTTTATGTGGTTTTATGTAGTCATGATCGCTTTGAGGATTTGCACGATTTTAGGCACCAAACCGCATAATTGTGCCAAATCGAGAGAAGGAGCAACATACGGATCAACCATTGCAATTTGAGTTTGAGGAGTCAAAACATGTCATGCAACCAACTAATGCAAATATAATTGAAGATGGAACAACTTTGTAGAAGACCACTTTCGAGGAAACGGAAAGCGTCAAATTGAAGAACTAAGATTTATGAGATAAGTGAGAGAATCGCAGTCAAGGGCCCCTAGGAGGCCGCAGAGAAGGTGATCAAGGGTCCCTTCCAAGCCAAACATGCTTCTAGTTTCATCAGACTGTATCGCTTGTTAGCCCTGTTACCGAGGCCCACCTTCCTAAACCTTCCTTATTGAAGAATGGCGGTTCGAAGATCGAATTTCACTTATAAATAAGACCTCGGGGGTCTCAGATTTCAGATAGCTCAAAAAGGAGCTCACAGAGGGGAGAACAAATTCTCGAGAAGTGACACCCAAAGCAGCTCTCCCAGAGAGAGAAACAATTTCGTGGAAGTGAAACTCAACCACCGTCATAGGCACCTGTATGAGGAAGCACCAGAGCATTAGTGGGAGACATCAAGATCATCAGAGACTAATCTTTTTCTTCATTTCTTCTTAGATTTCAATTTCTGTTCTAGAATTACTATGAGTAGCTAATTTCCTTTTGTAAAGACGAACCGCCGCAACTCTAATTTTGCTACTTTTTTACATACCGGTGTATGTTGATGGAATAGTTATTCGACATAAATCATGGTTATACAAATCGACTGACATATTTCGTGGGTGTGATGTTTCATTGAGTGACATGTAGAGTTTCATTGAACTGAGTGGGGGTACTGTGTTTACCACGCCTTTGCACCATAGTATGTCACCTCGCTATCGTTAGAGGTAATCGTAGGATTTAACTGTGAAGTCGGGAGATTACAGCGCAGGGGTTGGGGAACCTTTACTCCATCTATTATTGATTTACAATAAAGCAATTTAGGTTTACTACTTAACTAATAATTTCGTCTCGAGATTCAATTTGTTTACTTTTCTGCATTCAATTTCAATCGTTATTCGCTTGTTTTATGCTAAGTGTCCGCAGTGTAATCGACATCCCAAGTCAACTTTCTCGCTATAAATTGTGGATTTTAGGACTTCCACTTATAAATTTAATTGATCAGATTTGAGATTATGTGTTCTACAATGTAAAATGAAATTTCGAGTACATCAGCCTCAAATTACATGCTACCAAGCCGGGGACACTTGACCGGCCAAGCAAGTTTCGGAATTTGACTTCCCAGATAAGTTGAAATCTTTCTTT
>JAIFAC010000076.1:0-203576 GCA_026545765.1 Plantago major
ATTATTTATATATATTTAATGGTAGAAGTAAATGTTATAATATTCTATTTCATATAATGGGATATGTCACTGGGAACTCACATGCGTAAAAAAGATTTGCCTCGACGAATTTGAGATCAATATTAAAAAGATATCACTTGTGGTGCAGCATTATCCTTAGATCTCGTGCTATATGTCTAATCAAAGTCACCGGTGGTGTACACAAAAATGGTGGTTTACATCTTTTTGTAACTTCTTCTTTTCTTTTAAAAATGATTTTTAATTAATATAGTTAGTTACAAATAGAAAGCCACCACCAACGTGATTAATTAGCATTTGGAAACTTAAAAGCTATGAAACTTAAAAATCTATGGGACTGGCTTTGTTGTCCTTTAATTTGTTCAATTATTTTTTAATTACTATCTATTCTCTCTCTTAATTTTGATAATTATCATTGTTTACTGTTTACTTCTATTTTGTTCATCTTCTCTTATAAGCGTTAATTAAGTCAAACACTATAAATACAAACGAATATTATAAAAGAGTAATGAATTAATACTACCGCATATGAGAGTTAAGCGTGTCGGAAATACTCTGTAGTGTTTTATAGGTTGATTCTAACATGTTTTAAGGTCTCTTTTAGGGTGTACATTTAGAAAACCCAAACCGTGCCGACCACTAAATGGTTAGTGCAGTATAGCCGCACTTTTCCCAAATCTATAATGATTTTGGACAAAAATGCGTCAGTGGATTATAATTATTTTTCACCCACTTCTAGCCGGGTGGTGTGCTTGATGGTGGATGTCACCATCCGTTCAACATCCTAATTAATTTATATCTATAATTTTATACTTTTTAAAATTAATTAACATGTATGCGTACCAATTGTAACAACCGTTAATTGGTAATAAATCAAATTTAAGCGTTTTAACACCGAATCGAAGCGTCAAAAGCGTAATTTGTGAAGAGTTGGATACGTTGGCTATATTTTGTGTCTCTTGACTTATTGACTCTTCCATCTTCTAAGCCAGATTCATTCTTAAAACCTAGCCCAAATTCATTGGATTGTTCCAGGTGCTTGCTCAGCCAATTAAAACTCATTTTATAGAGAAGAAACGTTTAGCTAATGCAACTTTCTTCTCTGGCAGCCTATATCACGTCCTTCTAGCCTTTTCAAAATCCATTTTTCTCAAACGAGAAGTTCTAGGGTATTTACTTTGAAGGTTTCCATTCATTTTCAATTGAGCTTGATTTTTTGAATAGAAACGCGTTGGTACAGTGCGTTAGCCAGTTCAGTGGAAGGGTTTTGCAAGCCAGTTCGCTTTAGAAATTATTGCCTTCTCATGAAGATTATGACTTACATGCTCACGGTACTTGCTTGATTTAACGTATTATTTATAAGCTTTAAATATCCCCTCTATGTTTTAGTGTGCGTAATTACTGTGTGACTTCAGTAATTTATCTATATCCATTAGTAGGGTAATAACACTAGTTGTTTGTTTAAGGTGAGATTAGTGTAATTCTTGAAAGCATTTAGCATGCTTGGGATTCACGATTCTCTTCATGAAAACTACATTAATTTGGATTCACTTGAGTCACGATTCGGTTCCATTGAGTTACATTACATTACATTGAGATGAAAACGATCCTTAGTTTAATTGGTAGTTTGTTTAACATTGAGACGAAGAGCGGTCCTTACTAATTTTAATTGGTAGTTTTGTTTGGTGTCTTGCTATTACATGAAACAGGTGAATTCATATGCTATTGGTCGGCTGTTCTTTGGTCTTGTAGTAGTCTAATTGTTGGTCAATGACTCGTTATATATATTCTTAATTTCATTCAAGTTATATGGCACCATGATTGAGTACTGTTGTATATCATCATGTTTTATCATCTAAACATTGCAGTGTAGAGTAGTTAACTTGCTTGTCCCCTCAGTAAAAAGAATTTTTAAATCATCTTTGTTATATTCTTTTTTGTAACTAAACAGGAGTAACGACCAGAGTGCTAGAGGATTGTGTAATAATATGCTTATTATAGCTTATTGCTGAGTAGGCATGTTGCGTTAATTCATATTCGTGAAAGTGCACGTTTGGCCGATTAATATTTTCACAATACTATTAAACTTGGCTAAAGTATTGTCACAATACCCACCTGTTGTATGCATAAACTTTCTTAATATGGATTTTACATTTCGCCACTATGTAATGTGTTTCACGATTTGGTTTAGTCTTAGCGGGTTTAGCAAGTATAAGTTTCTCTTGGGTAGAACTATTGAAGCTAAATATGCATGAAGATGTTGACAAGGATTAGGAGTTGTAATCCTGCTAAGAAGAAGGATTCTTGAAAGATTGTGGCATGGAAGATATGAGAAGTATTAGGGGAGAAGAACGCTGGTGATTGACTGATCAAGATCTTCAATGAACAAAGGACTCTAGATTGATTTGGTTAGGAGTTTGAGTTTGCATGATAAGTTCGAGTTGGATTAGGAAAGTGAAACACATCGTCGGGTTTTAGGAGGTTATTATTCTCTTGGACTATGAAAGTTGGAGTGGAGCATATGATGAGTTTGTATGGTCTGAGAGAAGAAACATAAGTGGGCGGCGTGAAGAGGTGTATGAAGCTGAAGAATCTGGGTTTATCTACAAGAGAGAATTTAGGAGATTTTGTAGGAGAATCTTCTAAAGTGATGAACTTTGTTGTTATATCTAAAGGATGCGTCTAATGTAGACTGGACTTACGGATGCTTTGGGAGCGTGGACACACTGCTTATATGACTGAAGATCATCAAAAGCTTGAGATGTGAGATTAGAGAGAAAGTTAGTATTATCACAATATCTCACGTGATTGTTTTGAACAAGCTTTTTTATGCTTAGATAGAGATTTTCTAGTAAGCATTTTGTATCTGCTTTTTACTAAGTTTTAATTAGTGATCTCTCTTTATTTGAGAGTGATCTAACTTGAGGAATTAGTAACTTTGGCCGATTCAATCCTTAGTAGTTTGATATTCTGTCGATAGGTAGTATTGACTAGATATGTTTTGTAAATCCGTTATTTTTTATAGTGGATATTTACTGCAATGTGGCTCGTGAGAGGAATTATATTTATAATCTGCTTAGAAATATTTGGTCTTGTGCTCTTTACATTCCATTGTTTTAGACTCACAAGATAGTTTGAAGGTATTGGTTGTACGTATTGCTACAATACCTGCTGTTATCATACACATGTTGGTAAAGGCTACATTCTTTTCAATTGAAAACTCATTCGATTCGATTCGATTCGATTCCATTGATTCGATTGATTAAATTCGGTTTCCATTGATTCGATTCGATTCGATTGGCTTCGTCTTCAATTGTTTCGTCTTGATTCGAATTCGATTCATTAGAATTCATATTGTATTATTATTGTTGTTGTTAATAATAATAATAATAACTAACTTCTTATTAATTATTATTATTATTTTATCATTTTATTTACACACGATCTTTTATGCAGGAAAATAAAAAATTTATGTCAAATTGAGTTATTTTCAACTTTTTTCTTTCTTTCTTTTCGATACGACTTTTAGTAGATCAATGAAATAAGAAGTATAGTTACAATTGAACTAACAAAAAATCTACATGTTCAACTTCAAATGGAACAAGATTAAACAGGCAAAAATCGGACTAAGCTTTTATAAAATAATATTATATATACAAATATTAATGGCATTTTATTCCTCTATATTATCTTCCTCAGGACTACATATTTGCACCGGAATAGGCGTGAAATTTTGTCAATGTCATCTCCTTGCTTACCCTGTTCGCCGTTTCTTTCCTTGTGAGTTCAATAAATCATTATCTACTCCACCTTGAACATTGATATCATGTTACCAAAAGCCAGTATTTCAAGTTTACATGCGCATAAAATTATGAGTGAAGGTACAACAATCACGTATATTTGATATGTCTTCATTTGAGGCGTCGTATAAAAAGTACCTTCCACGGTTGGTTTTAAAGTTTGTTATCTGATAATAAATAAAAATGTAAAATGTGGAAAAAGTGGGAAGAATGTAAGAAAGATGACAAAAATAATATATTTTTAATTGTGATTATATACCATCATATAATTATTATTATTACACAATAATTTCTTGATTGATTCGATTCGATTAGTTTGATTTGATTGATTCGATTGATTCCATTGATTCCAGTGATTCGATTCCATTGATTCGATTCGATTCGATAATTTGATTTGAAAAACGGAAGCGAACTAAGTCCCGATCCATACAATTTCAACTGGTTTATTAATTAAGTTGTCAGCAGCGTATTACAAACTGACTAAAAAATTGCCTATCAGGTAGTAAGCTAGCTCTTGGATTTTGACCTCTCAAGTTTTGCACTTAGCTGTATTATTTTATATAAATTTGATATTGTGCATGATTGATACTTTCTGAGATTATTAAATTCCTTACTACTAATGGTATATTAGTAATTACATGAATAATTACAGGTGGTTTGTTATCACTACTAAAAGCGAAATATAACCAGCGACATATAACCAACGGTCATGTATCTTTGTTAGATATATTTAATGATAATCAATAAAATTTGATACATTAATTATGACAAATGTCGGACCCACGCAATAACATAATATATATTGAATTTTGAACATTGATCATTAACACAATTTCTTTGGTTATTAGGTGATACTAGCCACCACAATACATACATTATAATTTGTGGGTCCATTATCTATAATCTTACTTTGAATACAATACTCTATTAATATAGTATTACATTTATCTCGTATAAATCGGTATGTGAAAAACATTCTTGAAAATATTGGTATTTACGTGGCATTCGTGTGTTAAGGGTTTTATATAAGCGACAAATTGGTGATTTTAAAAATAATAAATAAAATAGAAACTTATACCGATGAGATTGATCCATGTACCTTCTACTTAAACAACGACGTGTATATATAAGATTCAAGTTGAACTATAAACTTAGTGAACCTTTATGAACTATTATACTACTATAAATATGTGAATTACAAATTTGATATTTGAAACACCACTTTCATGAGTTTAGGTTATACTCACTTTCCGGTCGACTTCTCGTTGGTTTGAACCGAATTTTAAGATAAAAATAAAAAAGTAGGAGTGATGAAAATAAGTAGGAAATAAAATGAATTAATTATGAAATAGTGTGAATAGAGTATGAAAATAATGGGTACAAATTAGTTGAGTCGAAGCGGAGGGTATAATCTGAATCCAAATATTACTATACATTTTGAGATAACTTTTTAAGCGGTAATGAGATAGCACGTTCTATCAACCTTATAAATTTGCAATTTTTTATTGTGATTAAAATGGTATATTAATCTTTTTGTATATTATGAATTCAAAATTTAAACTAATAACAATGTCTTGCGGGTATCCGCGTGTCATGGTTACTAGTAATGATTCAAGTCGTCTGATCGATGATATTGAAGATATTGAAGATGGAGGTAATGGCGGTGATGATATTGAAGATATTGGAGATCGAGATGAAACCAATGATTATCATGTTAGTGTCAATATATTGAAGATGGAGGTAATGACGGATGATGATCTGACGGATGGTCAAAACTCTGAAGTTGGTGGACAATAAGTGTTATCAAGTTTATTGCTATGTATTTGCTATGTTGCATTATATATACTCTCCTCTGTTGCAAGTTAAATCAGGGTAATAATGGTTCACACTATTCTGTTAGTTATTTTATAAATTAAATTATGTTGAAATAATAATTTACATTTAACTGTTAGTTATGAGGATTGATGCACGTGAAAGAAATGCTGGATAATAAAAATTTACATTCTTCTGTTGATTATTAGTTAAAAAGCAAATCTGCCAGCTCCATTTATGATAGAACAGTGTGTTGATAACTTAATAATAGATTATCTGATATTGTAGATAATCATATATATTTAACTCATATATGGGTATAATAGTGTGTTGATAACCCGTATAATAAATTATCTGTCTGTTGATAACCATATCATCTTGACTTAGTCTATATATACTACTTAATTTGTTTCTCATCTTTCACATTCAACATCATTATCCTTCTTTAATTAATTTCAACATTTCGAGTATATACACTCTAATCCTTTAAGTTATATGTCCACTTTGAGTTTGGATTTACCTGATTCGGTCTAAGTTCTTGCGATTATATGCTAACTATGTCGATTTAAAAAAACTATGTGATAAAACAACTTATATTGATGTGAACATTTTATTGCACCAATATACTATATATTTTTTGGTAAGTATTAATCATTTATCGAAATAAATATTTGCTATAAATCTACCTAGCTTGCTTATGTTAAAGATTGTGGTTATTAATATAAAGAATGGATAGCTAACAATCTTATATTGGTTATTCACGCTCTACTCATTTTATAGTATGGTGCACACTATTATGAAAACATGTATTTGTTATTCATAAATCATTTTAATTTATTGATATGAATATGTGGACAATCTTATCTGAGTTATTAACATGAATAACTTTTGGGATTGGATGTATAAAAAGTAGAATTAGAGGGTTAATGGCCTTTATTTCACGAGATTGAGTCATTTTGTGGTGGGCATTTGATAGACAAAACAAAACTAGGATCCGTACGTGTTCACATGCAAAAATGGATGGCCTATCGCGATCAAGCGGTGACAATGCATTTATGCAAGCTACTACATCGGGATATCGCATTTGGAACCGACATGGTGAAACTTCACGGGCGCGAGGAGTTCACTATGATATAGGATGGGTGGGCGATCCACACATCAACACAATATTGGGAAGCGGGTCCATCATCAACACCTCTTGATCAATATGAGACAAGGTTTCAATCGACATGGATTTTGTAAATGATTGGTTTCAAATCTACATCATAATGATAGCGCACTTATGCAGGGCATAAATCAGCAAAAAAATTGTACGATTTGATAGCATGGAGACGACTATTTATGAGGTCATGACACGTCATTGTTAAATTGGGTGGCCCAGCGTGATGGCTTACAAGACCAATCATAGCGTGTCGAATCTTGATGAAGACTATATCGATGGATCTTGAAAAATGGTCCTCCCTAAGATGAGGACGTTTCATACGGCGATATTATAAGTTGAAGAAATTGATAATGAAGCTTGGGCTTCTTGTTAAGAAGTATGATGTTTGCGAAGATAATTGTGTCCTCTACTACAAGCAATTTGAGAGCTTGTCCGATTTACCGTAAGCCAAAAGTATTTAAGCACTCTTCACTTTGTTATCTCTTGAATTAGAGTTTGAAAGTTTACCTCATGAGAAATGAACAACGTATTATATTCATTAGGAATTTCAAAATTTGTCGTAATTGTTGAAAATAAAACTTTTGTGAAAATTAATCCTTTGTTGACATTAGGTACATGAAGCGGAATAGTGGAATGAAAGATGCCCTTGTAAGAAACTACGGTACTTTCCGATCACCCCGTCTACAAAGACTATATATGTAAAAAAAACGGTAGACATATGACATGGCATATGAAATGTAGAGAGGCCATTAAATGAATGGTTCATCCTCAGGGAGAGGCATGGAAGAGTTTGACCAGGCAACATCAAATCATTTGTTGTTGAGGCAGCGCAATATGCGTGTTGGTCTATGCTTGATGGGTTTTGTCCAAACAACAAAGCATCCGCATATTCTTGTTGGCGGTGTTCATAACTCAAGTATAACTTTCCACCGGATATGTGCATGAGGCAAAATTCATATTCATGAGCTTGATGATTTACGAGGCGAGTCAAGAACCAAAAATCGATGTTATTGAGACAGCTGGTCGATGAACTCTGAACACTTTAGGATGAAGTGCGATTACAGGATTGTATATGACAAGAGAACTTTTTATGCGAGTTGTTGTCATGTGGATGGTTAGTGATTTTCCGACATATGGAATCTTTGTCGGGTGGAGTACAGGCGGTTGTCATGTCCATATTGTCGAGGGAATCTTGATGCATTTCGACTAACAAATGGGGAAAACCATGTTGGTTTGGTATCATGAGCGTTCCTTCCCCAGACCATCCATTAGGATATAATTCACGAGATTTTAAAAAGTGAGCGTAGTGCACAAGGTGATGAGGGCGAAAGACCGCTGCGAGAAAATTTGATGCTTTTCTTGCATTTTTGATGTTCAAATAGTAGTGGCGAGCAATTTCCGGGTATGGGAAGACCACAATTGGACAAAGAAATCCATATTGGTGGAGCTTCTTCCTTATTAGTCAACACTTCATGTCGCAACTTTGGATGTCATGCTGTGAGAAGAGCTTTTTCGACAATATATTGCATGTTGTTATGGATGACTACGGAAAACAAGGACAACTTAGCGTACGTCTTGATCTGAAATTCACACTAGAAGGCGTAGTTTGTTTCTAAAAGACAAACTTTCATGAAAAGCCAAATGCATCATCACACTCACAACTCAACAAAGAGAGCCGTGTGAATGGTTGAAAAACTACGTTTTCAAATGGCCATGTATCGAACATAGCAAAGAGGGTGAGAACTAACAATCATGTAAGTGGTTTTAAAACCCATATCATGTCTTTATCGACGCTTATTACTGATTGCTTTCAAAATTTATACGCTCCCCATATGGGAAGCATTAATCGAGTCGATAATGCATTTGATCGATATGTGCAAGTGAAGTTAGTGCCTCTGAAATGGAGTTGTTGAGAAAAATGTTGTTTTAACCAATTGTAAACTTGAAAGATCTTTCCTCTCGGTTTTTTTTGCATGGAGCACACTCATTCATCTACCGTCTGAGGCACAAATTTGGGTCCGTCTTCTAGATGGATGTATCCATTTGAGAGGTATAGATAGATATTATTCTAATTTCATAATCATATATATCAAATATTGGAACTTTTCATCTTATATAAATGTAACTATACATTTGTAAGCTGGGCATTTTGAAGAGGATGGCTAGGCAAAGAAACGGAGTTGGAGGGATCTATATATGAAGCATATTTGATTTACGAAATCACCAACTTTTATCAATTTTACTTTGGACATGGGGTGAAAGATTTCACCAACGAGCATTCATAGGCCCCAGTTGAGGGACAACTTGAAATCTTCATCCGAAAGGCCGACCAATGAAGGCAAAAGGCATCAAAAAATCTAAGCAATACTGCGTATCAGCAGTAGCTCTGTGTTGTCGTAGGCCGAGTGTAGAAACCTTATTTAGTAAGTGCATTTCTTATGTCTAATAATGTTGCATGCATTTCTTTTGAATCTTCTGAGTCTAATCATGTATATTTTTATTTTATATAATGAATCTTGGTACTTGAAAATAACATGTATCGAGTTCTCTCGGCAAGATCTTGGTATGCTGCATACATCATCTAATACCATAGTTGGTAGCTTGCAAAATCTAGAACAACTTCGGCAGTTGAGAAGTAAATATCATACTTCATGGTGGATCAAATGCAGTGTGAGTTCACGGTTACTTTATTAATGGGTTCAAATTCCAAACGAAAGTTTTGCAAGAGAAATGATCGAACAAACCATAGCAGTGGTATTTGTTTGAAATCGAGGATGTAATGAAATGTGCAATATTTCTACGAATGCTACAAGAGATCATTGAAATGCAATTTCATGCCAGGCCTTGATTCAATCTATATATCTTTTCAAGTGCGATTGGTATGATAATAATTCGTTCTTGTTGATAGGTATGGTTTGGTGAACTTAATCCTAATGCTTTATTAATGCGATGGAGCCGTACATATTGGCCGACATAAAGTCGGTGTACTATTCTACCTACCCGTATGCGACAAGTGCGTTCTTAGTTAGGTAACAATTTACTACATATTTAATTCCTATTTATTTTGTCATACTAGAACTTCGTGTCAATATTTACTTAAATCAAACTTAATACATTCTTTCGTTGTTTTTAAATAGTTTGGTGTATGCCCAATCTGAGCAAGACACATGATTGGCGTGTCATCATTAGAAGATCAAGAACAACGACAATCTAATGATCAGAACAAGAATACTACCAAGATGAAGCGCCTCAAAATTTTAATATTTTGAAGACTTCACAAATAACGGCCTTGATATTCCACTTGGGGATCAAGTGAAGAAGTTGAGTCAAGTTAAGCGTGTTTGCACTTATTGTACCAATTTCTAATAATTAGCATTATGAATCGATTTGGTGTGTTAGCTTATCATGTTAAATGTGTGTTTGTATTTTGTTATGTCAATTTCTAATAATGTATGAATCGACTTGGTATGTTAGCTTATCATGTTGAGCGTGTGTTTGTATTTTGGTGTGCCCATTTCTTATTATGTATTAATTAAGATAATTTATATGTAATCAATTAAGGAAATTTATATAGTACTTAATTTAGAAAAAGTTAATTAATATTAAAATATTATATAAAATACGTAGCTATGAAATATATATTTTATATGTATGATATACTCACTAAGATTAAGTTAAATTAGGGTAGAAGTATATTTAAGTGGTGAATTTAGGATGTTGATGGAAGAATTAATTAATATATGGAATGATCAATAACCACAAATATATGTAGATTATCACATTGAAATTTTCATTTCCATAAATTTTTGAAATTGCTTGGTCCGCACATTTTTGAAATTAATTTGGATAGCCTCCGCTTATTTAGTTCATATAACCCAGCAGACTTCTATTGCTTATTATAAATCGAAATTCTTTATAAGCATGTTCTTGCGAGAGACGATTCATTCTCGATTCACCATACATTCTTACCCTTCTCTCTCTTGATCAACCAAATTATCTCACAAATTTGGCTACGACATCCGTATATTCATTTGAAGGTCGATGCCTCCTCGTCTCTTCCCTTTCACGAGGTTAGTATTCAAGATCTGTTTCATGGTTTCATTGTTTCTCCTTTTTATTCAATATACAATTGTAAAATTATTTATGTTCTATCATTTCATCAAGATCTTGTAGTACTTGCGAATTTAGCTCATTTCTTATCCCGTTCAACAATAAATTCGGGGAATCTCTCTAACAAAAGAAAATGGACAAAACATTAACAAGCAATTTCTCTTGAATCGGCTCCATTCAAGGTCTTA
This sequence comes from Plantago major, assembly GCA_026545765.1. Taxonomy (NCBI): domain Eukaryota; kingdom Viridiplantae; phylum Streptophyta; class Magnoliopsida; order Lamiales; family Plantaginaceae; genus Plantago; species Plantago major. Next base: position 11,091 of record JAIFAC010000076.1, read on the forward strand.
CAAGAAGGAAGCTATGAAGGGATGAATCTAATTACTAGAAAAGGAGGACAAAATAATTTCAAAATAGATGTAACTTGGAAGTATGAAATTGTATTGTTGGCTCTCTTCAATGAATGAAATTATTAGTTACCACATTGATTTAGCATTTGGAGAGAAGTTGGATTTGTACATAATTTGTAATTTGTTAAACTATCCTAGCATTTGCGAGAAATCAAATTTGCACATAAATGGAATTTAGGAAAATCCAATTTGTTGGGAATGGGATTTAGAGAACCATTTCTCTGCAAATCGTTTTAAATTTCTTAAATTACAAAATTGGCAGCGGTATGTTAGTTATCATTATAATATAATCAGCGAGATATACGTAAGTTAAATTTATTTCATGTTGATTGTGTATTTGTACCTGATAATGATTAGCAAATGGTTATTGGTTATATTTCTAATACAAATCGTATATGGTGATGCATATTAGCTTTTTCCGTTGGCTATATGTGAAATGCAAATCATTATAATGATGGTATTGATTAATTTATATTCACGTGAGTATCGATAACCACATTTTTATAAATATCTACATTATTATTGTATTAACCAACAACTTTATTAGTTATGGTGAATATCTTACCACATTACCAATGACATATTAAACAAATACACAGCAAATTATCATTTATAATGACATATTTTCCATATAAGTGATAATTGTACATTGATTATAACTTTGGTTTTAGTAGTGTATGATGTTAATTATATGATGTTATATACACTTTAATTCATTCATGAGTTTAGAGTTTAAGAGAATGCATTCACGTTAATAAGTTTTTAAGAATACTAGAATTTCAAGTTAAGTCAAGAATGGGCTAGTAAGGTCTCCCTAGTAAATCGTGACAAGTTAGCAGTCACCATCGTTGTCTGCAACTATGGAAATCGTACTATTCATTAGCGGTCTGGGCTAAGCAACTAACAAATCGTGGCTATTCAAGTTAAGTCACTATCGACTAAGCAACTTCAGCAAATCGTGGCTATCCATGTTAGCGGTCTGTCGGTGAGGATGTACCTTCTGACGGCAAGTGAGCTCAAGAATCAATTAATTTTCAAGTCATGTTTTAAGAGTAAAGTTTAAGGTAAATTTTCAAGTTCAAGTACAAGTTCAAGTGCTAAAAGTCAAGTCAAGTCCGATCTTAGTGTTGCATTGCATTAAGCAAGATTAAAAGCTTTAAAAGAAATGAAGATGAAATTTAAGTCATAGCACGTGCATGGAACTTGCTTTCAGTCGGTGGTCATGCGACCGCTCTAAAATATCAATTTTAGGTATGAATGAGCTATTGGGTGGAGGCGTTAGGAAGCGATGATCATTATGGAATCAACTTTTACTATTTATGTTTATGATCTTCAAGACATTGTAATTTTGCAAGATTTTGCTATTTATATTTTCGTGGGAAAATTATTACTCTCCCTACAATGACCCCTATATCAAATAAGTCCCGAATTAAAACAATAACATTAGCCCTTTTTCATTATCTGAGTTGACCAGCATTTTTGATTTTCCACGTGGATAATGAGAAGATGACATAAATTGTGAGACTTGGGCGGGAAGGAGTTGGGCAATTAGGGTAAAAGGGTTAATGTGATTGGGGATTCACACCATACTTCATCTTCACCATTGTCTCATCTGCTCAATCTCACCACGGAAACAATCAAAATTGACCTTCTAAATACCGTTTACATCGTACATCTTCCATTCATCGATGCGGGTTGGTGGTTGGGATTACTTGATTCGTCGAAAACCCGACTATAGCGGTGGTAAGTTTTCAAAATTTTGAACTTTACATGTGTTTAAGATTGCATGGTTAGTGATTATATTGATTGTTTTGATGGAAATTATCCATGGTATACATCGATTGATTGGCGGGCTGAAAACCCTAGCTTTGGCGATTTTAATTATTTTTTCAATTTCCGATTTGAAATAGTTTGTTGTTGGTTTGAACTTCGTACTCTTTATTTTTGTTTGGTGATCTATTCAACATAAGGATAAAGTTTGGCGAGGATGAATATGTGGTGCCTCAAATAGCACATCTGATAACTACTTTCAAAGCTGTTGAGAAGCTGATTATGGTGAAGTTTTAGATGATGTCCTTCACAAAATACCATGTTCTTTACAATGAAATTTGGCGTTGAGGATTGATGGAAGTACATTTGAGTGTTTAAGTGATAGAGATGTTGAGATTATGTTCAAAGAAGCTAGAGCAGAAAAAGTTGACTTGTATATTGAAGCGATGACATTGCTCCATTAGTACATTAATAGGAGCAAGCAAAATGTTAAGTCTGCGGACATTGATGAATCCTATCACCCCTACTAAAGAAGGTATCAACGAAACATGTGATGAGAGAACAAGAGCATTTAGGTTTAGGAGAGCTAAAGGTGCCAATTTACCTAGGTACAGGTCCACCTAGATATGTCGGTTTAAGCGAGGATTGTAGTGATGAAGATGAAGATGAAAATGAAATCCCCATCGAGAAAACTCCCTCCATGTCCAGATAAACTCCATCCCTATCCAAGAACAACCCACCAATTGATGTTGATGTTGATGTTACACCCCCTCCTGTTGAAGAACAACCACCTCACCCGTTCTTTGAAAGTTTCATCTCTCTGAAAATGCCCCCCCCTCCAGCGAGAAGAAATCTCCATACATTCCATACATTCTTCACTCTCCCATTACTTCCCACCATAATTACTTCCCTATGCCAAATGATGTTAATTTGTCTCAACTCATGAATGATAATGATTTTGAGAACTTCTTGTACACTTCAACAAACCTGAACAACTTGCTAATGAACTGTGACTCACGGCGTCCTCATACTAAACTGAGCCTCCTCATCTATGACTGTAATGAGCCTCCTCAAATGAGGCCAGTGGAAGATTCGATATTGATGATTGTGAAGATTTTTGTCCCAAATCATATGCTTGCATGATTAGAGAGGATGAGGCCATAGGGTTTAAGAGCTTCGATTGATAATAAGTCAATGATGACTTTTCCGATGATTGATTACGATCATGAGACGAGGTGATGAGTATGTACACAGGCGCAAGTCATAACTTCGATGATGACTATGCATATGATGAAAGCGGTTGAGTGATCATGGTGTTCAAGATGAGTTTCATGTGGGTGAGGCGGTGGGACATGGAGATTCAATGTAGGTGACATGTTCATTAGTAAAAAGAACTAATGAAAAGGTTGAGGAATATACCTTAGGATAGGTTTTGAAATGAAAAGACAAAGAATGATGCGATTAGGTATCTTATTTCTTTGTGGTGCCAAGGAATGCAAAGTGGAGCTACATGCATACATCTTGGATGATAACAAGACATTTAGGTCAAGACTTATAATGGTAGTCACCGGATGCATTAGGAAGGTGAATAACAATGAGGCTGATTCTACCGGTTGGCTAGTAAGATTCTAGAGTTAGTGAAGAATCGAGCTTGAAAGGGGTTGGTAAAATGGGTTCAAGATCATGCAGGGGTCACAGTCCCTACATGAGAGTTTATAGGGCTAAGCGAATGCAAAGAAATGCTTGGTGAGGATCACCTGGAGGCTTATAAACTAATTCCCAAATATGAGGAGATGATACTAAGAACTAATCCGGGTATACGGATGGGATTTGTTAAGACTACCTTTGTTGATAAGCCTCCTCAATTTAAAGGTTTTTGTTGGCCTTGAAGCACTCAGGGGATTTCTTGGATGTAGCCCATTCTTGTTTTGATAGGTGTCATTTAAGGGAAGATTTGGGGTATTTTACTGGGTCTTGATTAGCGCAGTCTGCAATGGTGGTATATTCCACAGCCTATGGGTTGTGGAGAGTAGATGTAAAGAAAGTTGGGATTCTTTCTTACTTGCTTGAAGCACATGTTAGGACCTTGGGACCAAAGTTGGCATTTCATGGCAGATAGAGAGAAGGTATAATTAGTTATATTGCCCTTCATTTAAGCGGTATATAATCATGTTTAATATGTACTTTTCTAATACATTTTGTTTTCTCATTGTGTGAAAGGGCTTGATTGAAGTAGTTGAGACATAGCTCAGGAAGTTACCAATAGAAGTGTGCTAAGCACATATGTGAAACTTTAAAACAAGTGGCCAAGTGGTGATTTGAGAAGATACTTACAGCAATTGTTACATCATTTACTCATTATGGGTTCAACAAGGCCATGAAAAAAGATCCATGATAGTAATTTCTCCTACCTAACCTTAATTCTTGTCATGCTACTTTTGTCATGTGCTATAATATAAGATGAATGAATCATTTTACTTTATTATTTACGGAAATATTCTTTTGCATATAACTATTTGATGGCTAGTGAGGTAAAGAACGTGGGCTGAACATGCATATGACCCACTAGATAGAACATTGTACAAATAATTGTAGTGAATCATTTAACTTTTAGGTTGAACAGTTAGGAGTTATTCCATCTGAACATACTTGAGGGTTGAGAACACATTAATGAGAAGAATTCTTGTGAGAGACAAAAGGTGTGAAACAAAGCCGTTAGCGATGCCTAGGTAATGTTTAAAATGAATGAATCACTACGACAATCAGAAGGTGTTCTCTTGTTTACAGAGGCTGACATGAGGTTTGAAGTACAAGACATTAGCTTTAGGTTTACGGTGAATCTTACTCTTGGTAGTTGTATTTGTGGGAGATGGGATATATCAGGCATCCCTTGTGAGGCATGCGTGGGTGGCAATCAACCATATGAGGTTACAAGGTGAAATTTCTTGTCTGACCACCTAAGTGACTATGTTAGAGCTTATGAGGTGATGATTCAACTGTTCGGTATAACTTCTCCTTGAGACTTGAATGATGATGATGTGGACCTCCACAGAGATTAAGAGAAAGGCGGGCCACATGTTACTAGGATGGAACATCCTACAGGCAGTGCCAAGGTACTAAGAAGAAGTCCTCCTTGGTAGTAACTTTGAAGAAGCAATCTGATGTACATTATGCGAAGCAAGTTGGACATAACAAGGCTAAATGTCCACTCTGAATAATCGAGCTCTTCTAATCGTAAATATGTTTGCAATTACTTATTATAACTTGTTGTATATTGAGTGAAGTATTTACTTACTTTTTCCTCTTTCATTGTTATATATGATGAGTGGCAGAACATCACAATCTCAAGCATCTGACTGAAGCTTCACAATCTCAAGCTTCATCACAACCTCGACATCACACTGAAGCTTCACAAGGTCGATCCTGATCACAACCTCAAGCTAGTACAAAAATGCATTCAAAAGAAAGGCGGAGAAAGCGGAAGAAGAACAAAAAATCAAGAAAGGCGGGTTGTTCACTAGATGTTTAAGGGTTGTTCCGTACTAGTTTAAATTTATATTAGTTCTCTTATGGTGGATTTTTGAATGAAGCCTTAAGTACTCTTTTGGTTGACTCTGTTTGGTTCATTATGGTGCTTATATTTTGATATTTTGTCATGTTTATGACATACTCTTCTCATGTAATGGTTAACATTTCTTTTGATGGAAAGTAGTTTATTTCATGCTTAGAATCTATTACATAAGATCATTACATAGCATTACATTACATATTCTAACCATTACGCCTACAGTGCCCATAATACCAAGAGCTGCCAATGGCTTGTTCATGTTGTTCTCCTCTTACTTGAAGCCTTGCATTTTCTTTGATTTCAACCAATCATCTGAGGCTTTATTAGTATTCACTTGTTCTTCTTGCAATACTTGGTTTGATTCAAGCAACCTTCTAAACAACATATTTGTGGTGTTCTCTCTGTCTCCTTTGAATACTTGCTTCTTCTTCCTCTCTTATTTACCATGATGAGAGAAATATATGGACGGGACACCTATTGTACATTCTCCGGGATTGACGTTATAGTCAAGAGATTTCCATATTGTGTCTTCTTGCCACATAACACAAATTCTTCTCTCCGAGTGAATGCTCGAACTACGACTAGATGAAGCCGTGATAAGTGAAACAACAAATATCAGTTGAGGTAGAAGGAAGAAGAAAAAAACCAAAACCGTTTATAAAAGCCATTCATGGCATTAGTTTCTCAAAATTAAGTTTGATATGTTAATTACAGTTTAGACCCCATCAAATCTATTATAAAAAGGACCTCAGCTAGATTTTCAAACTTCAAGCATCACCTTTTAATTACATTTAGGTCAGCAAATATCAATTACATATCGATCAGCCCCGCCGCAATTTAACAAAAGGAAAAATCATTGAAAAAAGAAAAGGAGGAAAATGATTTTCTCCTTTACTGCAGAATAAACATACCAACTTGGATGTGCCTTTGACTTTGGACCGTTCCGTAATAGTTCAAACATTAGGGACTAATGTGTTATTGAATTAATTCAGGATGAAGCGTAATTAGGGACTTTTGTGAGGGTGTATATGAAATTCTGCACATTTTACTAGTTCCACGAATTAGCATAGCAATTTTCATATCAAGTCTTTGGGCGGCTCGAGCAAATCGAACTACCTTTTATATTTTAACAAGTTAAGTTACGTCGATTTTGAATACCGAACTAAGCCTTGAGTTGTATTTTCTTAGTTAGTTTTTTAGAAATCGAGGCGCTATAATTATTGTAAATTGTGTGGTGTTCTTATTTTAAATACTCGATGCAGTAAGTATATACATACTATTATTGTTAATTTTTTCGAACAACTAGCTCTATATTACTGTACTTATTGTTTCCATACTCTTTATTTAGTCACGATTACACAGAGCTACTAACATTTCTTTGTCTTTTATTATCAAATTGTATAATCTAACTTTGTAATAATTCTGCGGTATGTTTATTTTGAATGGTATATACATGGTGTTGAGGTTGAGCCTCAAACACTAACTAAACTTCTTACAAGTCTCTAATCTAAAGGCCGCCTCAACTGAAGTCCGACACGATAACTTGGTCAGACGGAACACTGAAAAGAACTAAGTGGGGGGGGTTGAAATAGGTAACAACTGCGGTTTGCTAGATGTCGAGCCAGGAAGAAACTTCTTTCGAGAGAGAGGGAAGGCTCTCAATGTAGTAGTTATGAGGAAGGTTATCATGTCAAGAAACTTACATAAGGTGCTGGGTATTGTCTTTATATTATAGTTATCGTATGTACTTATGAAAGCTCATAGATGATCTGAGAGTGTATGTTAAAATTGGACAATCTCCATTGGCCAGCCCAATGGTATGAGGTCGACACTATTAGATGGGCACGGGAGTGGGATTGGTCCTTTTACCCTCGGTACTTTTTCGCTAATGGGTCGTGTATGAGACCTTTTAGAATGATCCGAGGCTCTGTTGAGTTGGTACATTCCTAGGTAGCTTTCGATAGCGGTCCAGGAATACTAGCTGATCGGAAAGTATCTTGGAGGTTCCGATGTATATCGTTTGGTCTTATTGTCAAGGTGGCGTCAAGTTTATCTCGTCGTCCGTTTGGCATCCTAAAAGGCTGACGATGTGTGTACTTGGTGAGACCATGTGACCTCTTGTGAGTTCGGATGAGTCGTGCACTTTATAGGTCGGACCAATTTGAAGGTGTATTGACTTGGCGTCTTGATTGATCGGATAAATCTTTGAATTGGCTATTTAGTATGATCGCTCTGGGACCGCTCTGTAGGCGTATAACGGATTGGACATATATCCGTATCAACATATATCCCTAGTTTCCAAGTATATTAGTAGAAGATAGTTGTGGAATTATAGGTGAGTGAAGAACAAGTGTGTTTGGGGTGTGTCAGAATGCGTTAAATGTGAGGGAAAATCCCTTCTTTTCATGCTAAAATCCGTATCCGTATTTGGAAAATTAATATATCTCTCTCTCCCCCACCCCCCCTTCCTTCTACGATTCGGTGTTAGGAAAAATCTCGGGGTATGAAGGAAAAGGTATTGTCAAGAGATATGTGAGATCCGATGCGGTTTAAGTTTGAAGGTCTCTTATGGAGGTGTGTAGGAAAGTAATCCGTTGGGTGGATATGGAAATGGTTCACTGGACCGATGAATAGTGATCGAGGCCCGATAAATCGTCGTCAAATCCAACCCGCGAGTGAGGATCCGAGATAGTGGAGAATTTCAAAATAAATTTAATGGCGTTATGTAATTTAAATCGAATGTGAACCCGATGCAACGTTGGATTGGAATGATCAGCAATTTGGGATTGAAATCCAGTGATCACGGCCTTCATCTTCCTCACTATCCCTCATAAATAGTTGCGGATCATCATTGTCACACTTTAGCCAATTAAATTGAGCAATCCTAAGCAATCCGGACAAATAACCAAATTCCGCGAACAAAACTTTCCGTTGAGCAATCCGAAGATCTGGCGATCACCTTGGAAAGCAAAAAAACTTCGTCAGTCCACTCTTCTCAATTACCTTATCAGTAAGTAAATCTTGCTTTTCTAAATTTGGAGTATTGTTTCTTCTATCACGGATGCATGTATGCTTTGTGGGATTTCCGTGCTTTCGTATGCTATAGAGATAGGTATTTTTGCCAAGTGATGTGCCGTATGTTGAGTTTTGGTTAGTCTAATATTGCATGTGTTTCGTAGTTGAACTTGTGGTTTTCAATTTTGTAGATTTGACGCGTATATTTACCTTGTAAGCGTGCCATGTATGGTAGATAATAGTACCGATGGAACTTGTTGAACTTTACATTATAAGCGCTTGTATGGTAGATAATAGTGCCAATTGGCACATAGAACTCCCACAATGGCGTGATGGCGTGCCAAGGTAGGTGCCAATAGGTAGATTCGGTGACCCATGAACGCCTTGCGTGAAATAGGGTTTTCCACCATGGGACGTAATAAGATACATAAACGAACTCTGGACGATTACAACATCATTTTCGATCTGTTTCCTTGTGCCTAGGATGTCCGGAGCGATAGTCGAACCAACCACGAAGTTCGAGATTACGATGATGGAATAATCGAGGTTCCAGTGCATTACGGTAACCTCATCAGCGTCGGATGAACTGAGTTGGAATTCCGATGATTTCTGTGGAAATAAAGGGACGTTGTGGAGGTTGTCTCTCGTCCGGTGATTGAGATCTTTGGGCAAGGTCCATGTAGCTGCTGCCTTGAGAATGATGCGGTGAATAGCGAAAATGTTGTGAGAACAAGGGTTGAGTCGATCTCGGACCATTGGTAGTGGTGGTATATCGGTGGTGGAAGTGTGCCTCGGATGGGCGGAGGCGACCTTTGGTGGAGGCGGTGATGTGGAGATGTTTGAGGGTGGTGAGGAGGACCGTGTTACGCCGGAAACAGTCCGACCAACCAGTGCGTCTAGGAGACCGAAGTTGATGAAGAGGAGGAGGAAGAAGGAGAGGAAGATGAGGCCGAGGAAGAAGAGGAGGAAGCCTCTCAAATTGCGTCCTGAGGGGCGTTCAGGCGGAACAATCGCGGATTGTTCTTCATCCTAAACCGTCATCCTAATCCTCCACTAACTGCGGGTCGTGGAGCCTCAGGCCGTGGACCAAATTCCCTAAATCTGCGTCGCCGTTGTGATAAGCTGATCCATACGGTGAACTCAGCGTGGGGTCTTCTTCCACATGTCCGTCTAAGGTGAAGCTTGAGGACATTTCGAGATGGGCGGAAGTCAGAAATCCACGAGTCCGTCGAAATCATGGTTCCGAGCACAGGCATGCCTTTTATAATCCATACTGGATACATATGTGCAAGAAGCGGCATTCTCCTGCGGATGGAAGATCCCCATTGCCTCCGAGTTCAAGCACATCTTGAATCATATCGGGATAAGTTGAGCAGTTATCCTCAAATCCTTGGGAACCTTATTTGTTTTCGGTTTTTAAATGCGAAGAAGGCGGTAGGTAAATTTTGAGAATTTTCGACAGTTGTTTAATGTAACTTTTAGTCCTGGGGATCTCCTCTTCTACACTTTTGTAAATAGAAAATCGTACAACTTCATCTCTGATCCCATCTCCTCGCTCGGATCAAAGTGGTGGGAGAAATACATCTTCGTGCGGATGGCTTTGAAGCACAGGAGTCCGAGGAGGCGAACGATGGGGGTTGCCCAATAAGTTTCTAAGGAGAGTATCCGGTGGCGCCTCTCCCCAAGAATGTGGCTCCGTGGGTGGAGATCCATAAGAAAAATAACCCAACTTATCCGTTCCACGGATTGATCGCCGACCAGCCGCCTTGTGGTGGTAGCGTCGTCGAGTTCGGAGGGAAGATCGACTTCTGTAAGGATCCCTAACTTAGGATTTTTTTTTTATAATTTTTTTTAATGTCATGCATGATTGTTCCATAATTGTCCGTTGTTCATGGTGTTATGGATCCGTATCTGACATTATTTGTTCCTTCCACAGCTTACTGGTTTGAGTACGTAATGTCGACCCTCCGTTAAAAGAAGAAACAGCAAGCCCTCGAACTTGCCACTGGCCAAAGGACCAGAATTATCAACACGTCTGCGGGTCTACCTATGGCGGACCCCAAGAATGCGACTCTATTTGCTGCTGAGGAGGAGAGGCGGAAGAAGGCGGGTGAGGATCCGCAGGTCTTGGAGGTGCCCGACAAGGGCAAAGGTCCGGCGACCCACAGTACCACTGCGTCGAAGCCACCGACCGCAGGTGCTCCGAGGACGTCTGGTCCTGGTGGTTCCACTGCGTCCGCGCCTCCGGTGGATGTACTGATGCGTGATGCTATCGTTTCTGGCCGAAAGAGAAATGCTACCTCGTATGCACCTCCGACATCGAAGAAGCAACGGTTCTCCATTGTCTTTGCGTTATCGACCAGCGGACCATTGATCACGAGTTTGAGCGGAGTTGTGGGCTCCCGAGGTTGAAAGGTCGGAGATCCATGAGTTGCATCAAAGGGTAAGTAACTCCGTGTGTTTTTTCTTTCTTTGGTTTCAGCTTTTGTGTTAGAAATATGACTTCTGACATTACGGATTTCTTGTAGCTCGGATGTATGATCAAGGCCATGCAGTGGAAGGCCAGTGAGCGGGCCACTATTGAGGAAGACCTGCATAAGGCTTTGGCTGCATCCGCGGAGGAGGCGGAGAAGGTCAAATGGGCGGAGGTCCAATTGAAGAAGAAGGATACGCTCATTGCCAAGTTGAAGGCTAGCTGGCAGGAGGTAAAGTCGGACTTGAAATGGCAGGAGAACTTTATCGATAAGTCGATGAAGGCATTCACAGTCAAGGACGCGCTCCTCGAGATCTCGATTCCCGGCTTGAAGGCATGAAAGAATTCATGAAGTCGTACTCCTTCAAGTTCTTTATGGCGGACAAGGCCGACGCTCTCCGCCTGGAGAGATTCTCTTCCGCCATGGCCAACTACAAGCAAAGGGGTTGGTGCCTCCAAACTTTGACTGGATGGCGGAAGGATTGAATCCTTCCACGGACGCTGGTGGGGTTGAAATCCTGGTGGAAATCGTCCCGAATGAGAGGTTAGCGGCGTGCGAGTTTGCGGAGGTGGTCACCGAGGAAGGTGAAATTGAAATCACCAATGGTGGACCTTTTCTCCCCAAATGTGTCCCGAGGGCTATAGGGAAGGTATGCTTCACGCCATTCCATGAAAACATGAACTATCTGAAGGATTGGTACTTCATGCCTTCTCGGATCGTCGGCCATGATGCGGACTTCAACTTGATTGAGAACATCAAGGCTACCTTTGATGCCGTTGCTGAATCACGCGCAGGCGCCTCGAATGTCAATCCGTCCTCCACCAATCCGCCTGCAACTGATGAAGCCGGGCCAAGCCAGCCTCCCCCTCAATGAGAAGTCCGGGGTATGCCCCGTTGAAATGATGTAACCGATGAATTCTGATCTTCTGATGGCATGGAACATTGCCAAGTATACTGATTACATTTTTCCGCACAATTATCTGTTATGTTTAAGATAATTTTGTCCTTTTACCTTATCTTTACTTGATAATCTTGCTGAATTATCCAATTGGCTACTCGGACTTATCTCAAATCCGTGGGATTGACATCCGTAGTAGTAAGTCGAATATCCGCAATAATTATACAATCCGAATGAGGAACCATAAACTTATCTTAGCTCGGATGTATGGACAAATTCGGAGCCTTGCTTGCTTCTCTTGATAAGTGTAAACCAATGATGATTGATTAGAATGGTAGGATTTCGGATGCATTAGATATATATACATTGCGTCTACTTGAGTGTGAGATTCGAGTAGTCTTTCATAGGCGGCAATGATAGATTATCGACTTGTGGTGGCTCGGACTGGGCCAACAATCACTGGTTAAGTTTATCCGTTGAGGGATCTACTCGGACGATCTTTTCTGTGATTTGTAAAGTGTTCATCCATGGGCTTAGCGTGATAAAAAATGGGTACACCCAAGTGATCCAACAACATGCAGCCCAAATGGATGGCCCGAGCCCAACGTCAAACCGACCTTATTACGTGGCGAATGATTGGTCGAGTTTTCTATAAAAAGCCGATCAAGTACAAAATTGTACTAAAATGATCTCTGATTCTTCTTCTACTTCTTTTCCTGCTTCTATTTTGTCATTTTGATTGGCCCGCCTTTCAATACTCCCATCCTTTCCTAGTTTGGTACAAACCCTAAATGTAGGAAAGGTGTGGGTATTGAAGGATAGGCTGCTCAAAAGAAACCGCCAAGGCAACCGGCTGAAGGTGCCTGGGTTCCTAAAGGTGGGTTGGTTGAGAAAATACTCGAGAGCCCTTTCTGTCAATCCTCCTTTGTGGCTCAAATCTCTCTTGAATCGGTGGAAAACCCTTGACTTTTAAGAGGGTTTGAGCCTCTAAAGATGGATAAATGAGATCGTCGTTTTACTTCCAAGGACCATTGGAGGTGGTGTCCGTACACACTATGCAAGGGATCCGTACAAGGACTCAAGGGTATGGTGATACTGTAAGAAATTCCACCATACTGAACCATTTTGTATTGTGCAGGTACATCAGACTCTTGATGTTCCCGGAAGTGATGACCATGGGGAATACTTTCTTGACGGTGGGATAATCTCGACGGAAGATGACGTATCTCCGGAGACTTTCTGTATAGTTTATGTATTGTAGCTGTAGATCCGGATAAAGATCCGAGGTTGTAGGCTGCAAACACAGTGTTATGTATACTCTGTTTCGTATATGAATAAAATTCATTGCTCGCTTCTTTGTCACCTGAACACTAAATTTCAGATTTACGAATTGTAAGATAGAAGTTGTATTGATTTGACGGAAATTCAATTACAACTTGTGTACATTTTACAATGACAAAAGAGTTAACAAAAACAGAATTGATGGAGTTCCGTGTAACAAGCTCTGAGCATAGAACTTTTGAAGGTTCTTGGCATTCCAAGTACGCCTGAGTGGGTGTCCGTGCTCGTCCTCCAGCTCATAACTTCCATTCACCCTTGCACCAACAACCTTGTAGGGTTCTTCCCACTTGGGCTTGAGCTTTCCAACATTGCTCAAGATATCAGCTCTGCGAAGCACCAGGTCTCTGACCTGTAAATCTTTAGCTTGAATATTTTTGTTGTAGGCCCGGGCTGCAGTTGCTTGGTATCTGTGGATATTAACCAATGCATCGGTCCTCTTATGTTCCAGCATATCTAGGTCATAGGTCCGAGCTTCCTGATTGGCGGAATCATGGAATTCTTAGACCCTCATTGTTTCGACTGCAATTTACTTTGGTATGCGACTTAGTGCCATAAACCAGAGCGAATGGGGTCTCCCTAGTTGTAGTCCGTGCTGTGGTGCGGTGGGCCCAGAGTACACCGTCCAGGTCTTTCGCCCAGCTATCCTGAGAGGTCCTCAATCGCTTCTCTAGGATCTTAACGATTGTTTTGTTCGTAGCTTCAGTTTGTCCATTAGCCTGTGGATATCCGACAGATGTAAAGCGTTGCTCAATCTTGAAAGAGGCCAACCATTCCTTGAGTCTGTTGTCTGAAAATTGAGCACCACTATCCGAGACTTGTGAAATACATGTTCGCTCGGCGCTGCACACTCCTCGACTCCTTCGGATCAGCAGGTAATGATTCATCCTTGAGGTAACTAAAGATGTCAGTCATCCAATTTCTTCCTGTTTCAGTGATCAAAATGGTCGTAGTAGGACCCATGACGGATGAGTTCGTAATTGTGAGGAAAATGACTCTCCTTGTATCTAAAGTAGTTGTTATGACGCATACTTTGCCAGAATATCCGCTCTTTCATTCCATTCCCTATCAAATTTTTCCAGGGTAAACTCCTCGAAGAGACTCACTTGTTGCTTCAGTAGTTCAAGATACTTGATCATTGAGGGACCTTTTGTGGAAAAAGCACCAGAAAACTGGGCTTCAACCAACTGTGAATCTGTGTAAGCTTTGAGTTTTCGGACTTGTAGGGACTTGACTATACGTAGTCCGACCAACAGTGCTTCATATTCAGCTTCATTGTTTGTAACCTTGAAGTCCAAGGATATCGCGTAGTCGAGTTCCGCGCCATCAGGGCTTTTAAGATAGATTCCAATGCCTCCCACTCTTCCGGTGGATGAACCATCTACTTCCAATGTCCATATATCGGTGGGTTGTTCCTTGGTTTGGGGATCTTCTATAGGCTCCTGAATTTTTAACCTTCGTCCCTCCTCCTTCTGAGTATTCTCGTCGGAGTTATCAGTATTCGATTCTCTTGTGATATCATGAAGGAGGAACATCTAGTTGACCCGAGTTTCTTCCCATGACGTAGTCCGAGATTGATTGATGAACTGAGCATCTTCAGGGTTATCTGGGTTGATCTTTGGCGAAACTGACTTTCGTTTGATCTGTTTGGTAATCAGGCACTCAAATGCCTGTTTATCCGAGACTTTCTCTGACTCCGCTTCTGGGTATTCCGCTAGGAAGTCAGCAATAACTTGAGCTTTTCTGACTGCCGGAGCCTGATAGCTAATGTCGTATTCGCTCAACTCAATTGCCCACTTAGAGAGTCGCCCGGATTGATCGGGCTTTCCCAGGACCTGTTTCAAAGGTTCCGTAGTTAGAACTACTATCTTATGAGATTTGAAATAGGGCTTAAACCGTCTTGCGGTGTAAACCAAAGCATATGTAAATTTCTCAATCTTTATATATCTTGTCTCCGCCCCAGCAAGGGCTTTACTAAGATAGTAGATTGGCATGTGATCATTAGCTTGGATCCGTACTAATACGGAACTCATTGCATCTTCCGTTATTGCTAGGTAGAGGTAGACTGGTTCTCCTTCTACGGGTTTGGAGAGCAGTGGAGGGGAATGGAGGTACTTTTTCAAGTTTTCAAAAGCCTCGGAACATTCCGCAGTCCACTCAAAATTCTCTCCTTTCCGGAGGATTTTGAAGAATGAAAGATTCTTCTCTGCGGACCGCGAAATAAAGCGACTTAAGGACATGAGGCGTCTGATAAGCTGTTGTACCTCATTGAGGTTCTTCGGATGAGGCAGGTCTAGGATGGCTTTTATCTTCTCAGGATTTGCACTTATTCCCCTTTCTGTGACCATGTAGCCTAGGAACTTCCCTCCCTTTACTCTGAAGGTGCACTTTTCTGGATTGAGTTTCATTCTGTATTTCCTAAGGATAGCAAAGCATTTGTTTGAGTGCTCTATATGATGTTCCTCGGTTTTGCTTTTAATGAGCATGTCATCCACGTACACCTCCATAGTCTTGCCGATCTCTTCCTTGAACATTTGATTTACCAGCCGTTGGTAAGTAGCTCCCGCATTTTTCAATCCGAAGGGCATCACTTTAAAGCAATACACCCCTCCCATAGCAAAGAAAGCTGTTTTCTTAATATCCTCCTTGGCCATCCGAATCTGGTAAAAGCCTTGATACACGTCCATGAAACTCAGTAACGCGCATTCGGCCGTGGAATCAACCAATTGGTCAATCTGTGGCAAAGGGTATGGATCCTTTGGGCAAAACTTATTTAACCTGGTGAAATCATTGCACATTCGCCATTTGCCCGGTGATTTTTCAACTAGGACAACGTTGCAAACCCAATCGGAATAACGGACCTCTTCGATGTGTCCGACCTTCATGAGCCGGTCAACTTCCGCGGATATGATGGCATCCTTGATTGGACCAAAATATTTTCTCTTATGGCGGATATATTTAATCTAGGGGTCCATGTTCAGACGGTGAACAGCGACCCTCAGATTTATCCCCTTGAGGTCGTCAGTACTCCAAGCAAAGACATCGTTGTTGTCTCGGAGACAAGCTATGAGCTTAATCTCCACTTCCGCATTCATCTCTGTTCCGATTCTAGTCTTCTTGTCTGGGCTTCCAACAACAAGTTCAACATCCTTGAGAGTCTCATGAGGTTCGATCCGTGCAGTTTTGGGAAATTTGTCCTTCTGGCTCCCTATTCCAATGCTGGAATTTTCCTTTTTTGGTGGGAGAATAATTTACAGATTAGAAGTCAGAGAGACTGTCAACACGGGAGCGGATGCTCTCCTGGTAGACATGATGTAACATTCCCAAGCTTCTCAGATGTTTCCTACTTCTTCTCCAATCCCGCAGGGGGTCGGAAACTTCATTCTATTATGGAGAGTGGAAGTTATAGCTCGGAATCGATTGAGCCCCGGACGACCGAAGATGGCATTGTAGTCAAAAGTCCGTTCCACCACTACAAAACGGACTAGCTGTGTCACTCTCGTGGGATATGTTCCCAATGATACATGAAGCATGATGCTTCCTAGAGGGCGGACAGTTCCTCCTCCAAATCCTAGTATGGATGTATTAACTCTCTCATATCGAATTCTTCCCAGGTTCATCTGATCTATTGTTCTTTTGGCAATGATGTTCGAGGAACTCCCCGCATCTACGAGGATCTTGTTCACCCGATAAGTTGCTATGGTTAAAGAGACCACCAGTGGAACATCTAGATCATCTATGTCCTCACCTCCTGCCGTAGGAGGGGGAATCTGACTGTCATCAAAGGATATAGTGTTGGTTCCTCGGATTGCGGGCAAAGATAGGATCTGTCATTGTTCATGATTACGAGTATCCGTTCTCTTCGTTCTCTATCGCCTCCTCGGTCCTTCTGCTATGGTGTTGATCACTCCACTATATGGAAGATTCTCCATTTCAACATCACCATCAAATCTGTACTGTGATTATCTGTCTGAGGTGGACGATTGGTTGGCGGAGGTGGCAAGGATAGCGGACAATGGTTGCGGTTCTGTGGTTCCATCGTCCCTTCTCCGTTCCGTCCTATCATGCCTAGAAGGCTCGTCCATATAGACGTGCTCCTTCAACTTTCCCTATCTTATTAGGTGCTCAACCTCAGTCTTCAGTTGAATGCAATCGTCCGTCTCATGGCCACGGCTCTTGTGAAACTTGCAATACCCTTTCGCACTCTTGTTCTTCCGAGTATTGTGAGATGGCTTTGGCCATTGAATATCGAACTTTTTCTCAATAATGGTTGCCAAGATGTCGGATCTTGGTCTATTGAGATGCGTATAATCCGCATATCTTCTTGGCGGACTTCTTTCCCTATTGAAACCTTTATCTCTGTAATCCTTCTTCAGATCAAACTTTCCATGGCGTTGCTCTTGCTTCATTGGCTCTTTTCCTCTCTTGGAACCAGCTCTCACTGGGATATTCCTTCGGTACTCCTCTCCGTACATTACCTCTTCACAAATGTTATCCAAGTGCTTTTCACTTCTTACTTCCTGGCTAGAAAGTTTCATGCGGAGTTCTGCGTTGTAAGTATTAGCATACAGGTGACGGACCCATTCCTTAATACTGTGAGGTTCAACTCGGAGGACCTCCGCGTTGAGGTGATCTAGGAAAGTCCTAAGATCCTCCTGTTCTCTTTGTATAACTTCTGCTAGGTGCTCCACAGTTCGTTTCCTTCTTTTCGATTTTCCAAATCGTCCCAGGAACTTAGAAGAGAGGTCCGCATATGATGTTACTGACTTGTTTGGCAATGCAGTGTACCAATCCATGACTATTCCGAAGAGAGTGGATGAGAAAGTGAGAGCTTTTGTATTTTCACTCATCCCTTTGGAATCCATCTTACTATTGTACCTTGTCAAGTGGCCCACAGGACAAGTATCTCTGTAATAGTATTCCAAGTTTGGAATCACTTGATCCAAGTTCTTGTTTCTTTCCTTTTCTTTCATGATATCGTCACACAATGGGTTTGGCGCACTAGTAGCTATATGCTCATGATCCTTTACCAAGCATCTGAGATTGAGAATCTGGGCTTCCAAGGCTTTCTGTTGAGCATAGATTTCTTCCACAGTCATTATCTCTCCCGTTCTAGGATGAATTGCTACATCTGCAGGAAGTTCATCCGAATGGACCAGTGGAATGGTTTCCGCCACGTGATCCCTAGCCCGTGGAGGTATCTGTTGTAGGGCTCTAGGTTGCCTATTTTCGTTTTCTTGATATGCTCTCTGCCCATTTGGGCTTCCTTCTCGTCGAGCCTGGGAAGCAGAGTCTCTCCTGTCTAGGAGGTTCCGCAAATCCTCCTGTGGTAGCTGATTCCCCAATCTCTGCTGGATCGTACTTTGCTCATTCCTTGATAGAGCGGGCTCTGCTTGCCTGGATTAGCCACTAGCGGAGTGGCTTGCTGGGGTTGGACATTGTTAGACCCCAGACAACCCTGGATTATCGTGAGCAGTCGACCGAATTGATTCTCACTTAATCCGAAGTCACTAGTGCGGACTATACGACCATTTGACATGGTAAAGTGCTGACCTGGTAGAGGACCTTGTGTCCCTGTCGGAGGAACTTAAGCAGCTCCTTCTCCGTGATTTTCAGACCCAACATTCTCAGGGATATTACGGATTCCCCTGGACGGAACGTCTCTTCCCTCATCAGAGGATGGGCTTGTTGTGTGTCCGTCGCTCGGGTATCTCCTTCCCTCAGCGTTCCTTTATGCTACAGTGGCCCTCCGTCCCCTGTTGGGTGGACGTCCGCGAGGGCATGGAGGTGGAGTCCCGATGCCAGCGGCACTGGTTCGTGTTGTCCGTCTTGTTCTCACCATCGACTCAGCTTAAACACGGACCCTTTGTTCCCACAGACGGCGCCAAATGTTGAGGGGTTGAGCCTCAAACACTAACTAAACTACTAAAAGTTCCTAATCTAAGGTCGCCTCCAACTAGAAGTCCGACCTAATGACTTGGTCCGAGCCAGAACACCTGAAAAGACTAAGTGGGGGGGGGGGGGTTAGATAGGAAACCCGGTTTGCTAGATGCAAACCGGGAAGAGACTTTACTTAAGAGAGAGAGGAAGACTCTCAATGTAGTAGTTATGAGGAAGGTTATCATGTCCCAAAAACTTACCTTAAGGTCTTGGACCTTGTGCTATATTTATAGTTATCTTGTATTTATGAAGAGGTTCATAAGATGATGCCAAGTGTATGTTTAAGAATTGGACAACAATGCTCCCTTGGCCCATGGCCCAATAGTATGTGAGGGTCCAACATTATTAGATGGGCCTGGGAGGGTAGATTGGTCATTTTACCCCTTAGAGTACTTTTTCCGCTGATGGGTCCGTGTGAGATCTTTTAGAATGATCCGAGCTCTGTTGAGTTGGTATGTTCCTAGGTAGCTCAGTGACGGTCCGAGATACTAGCTGCTCGGAAGTATCTTGGAGGTTCCAGTGTATACGATTGGTCTTATTGTCAAGGTGGCATCCGAGTTTATCTCGTCCGGTCCGTTTGGCATCCTAGGACTGACAGTGTGTGGTACTTGGTGAGACCATGTGACCTCTTGTCAGGTTCGGAAGTCGTGCACCTAGCTAGGTCGGACCAGCTGAAGAGGTGTATTGACTTGAGCGTACTGATTGATCGGATAAGTACTGAATTGGCTATTTTAGCCTTGATGCGCTCTAGGACATGCTCTATGGCGCCCTTAACGGATTGGACATATATCCGTATCAACACCTGCCAATCCACCCGCCATCCGTGATTCGCCTGCGGTAAGTGTCAATCAACCCGCCACGTTTTGGAAAAAAACATACCCGCCATGGTTAGCGATTAGGACAACTCGTCATAAGCGGATCCGTTAGAATTTGAAAATAACTGCACGCACCTGTCCGCGTACATCCTTAACCTCTTGAGGTAGGTTATTAAAATATAAGCCTGCTCATTTGTTGTTGTATACTATTTTTGTAATTCAGTTAGCTTATCAACTACTTCCTCCGTCTAGGAATTAGCTTCCTATTTGTGGTGGACAAAATAAGAAATGTAGTTATTTTGGATAAAATAATGTTATTCTCAAACTGATTTGTAAGGTTGGAAGTTGGATAAAATAATTTTAGTAGGTTTACTTTTGAATACATTTAATGTTGATTTGACGTAAGGATTGACAAAAAAAGAAATGAGAAGTCTTGTTTAGGACACCAAAATGGCAAAATGGAAAGCTATTTCTGAGACGGATGAAGTATTAATTTACTAAACAACTCCATAAATATCAAGCTTATCAACTACTTAATTAATTACCAACTAGTATATCATCTACCAATTAACTTATCAACTAGTTTTGCTATATAGAGATTGTGTTTAGCACGAGCTTATCGGCTAGCTTATAACCCCGAGCGGCTTATTTCACCATGGACTGAGCATAAACTCGTTATATTAACATCTAACTTATTAACTAGCTTATAAGTAAAAAAAAAGAAAAAAACCTAATGTGTAGCTTCTGGCTGCCACCCTCTCTTCGTTTTACGGTAAACCTTTGGGTAACATGGATCTGCCGGCTCCTCCGGTCCCCCCCCCCCCCCCCAAACCCGTTGTACCTTCGTCCTCTTCTCTAATCTTACCCTCCTAACTCATCTAACCCTATTTCTCAACCTAAACCTAAATTAATATTCTACTGTTGTCCTCTCATCTCCGGCCTAAGCAGTTCCTTCTTCTTCTGGTACTGGATCGCTACATCATTTCCCATCTGGCAACATGTATGCGGAAAGAAAACTGGTTTCCCCTAAGACGACGTCGATGTTCAATTCCATGCCCGCGATTGATTTCTCGGATGAGGAGGTAAATAATCTTTCTGAACCTTTCTCTCTTACAATTGTTGGCACTTTTGATTATGGTGTTACTAAAATCTTTGAGATTACTAAGATGCTTAAAGAGTTGACATTGGAATCTTGTTTCTCCATTAGCTTTATGGATAAACGTCCTTGAAATTTAGTTGGCATTGGAAGAGGACATTAAGTTTTTGTGGCTTTTGCAAAATTCTAATGTTAATGGCACCAGAGTTGGATTTTCAAAATGGTCTGTTAGTTTCTCTCTTGAGGTTCCTATTTGGATTTTTTTTTTTTTTTTTTTTTTTTTTAAAAAATTCCTATATTTTTTTTTAATAAGGAGCGAGATGGTGAATCAACCCTATTCCCCGGAAGTACCAAAAGCAGTAGCTTTGAAGACAACGGTTCAATGGGCCTTACTCCTTAGAAAAAGTATGGCATGTTGTTATATTCAAGGTTGATTGCTTAGCTTTGGTACCCATTTCTATAGCGACACTCTGGATCAGTCTTTGATAAGTCGAGTATTGGTGGATATACATTTTCTTCTTTCAAACTACAGTTTGTTAAACGCAGTTGTAATTGAGGTATATCTCTATTGCTCGATGTGCTAGTTAGCCATGTTTGAGATATACTTCATTGTTTATACATATTAGTCTCCGGCTATTATTGCACTTCTTAAATCAATGAGCGTTCATATTCCGACCTAAAAAGGCATAGAAAGTGCAAAATGATTGATTTGAATCTTTCATGATGCCAAGTTAAAAAACTATTAACATAGTAGTAATTGATAATTAAAAATGCATATAGGACTCTGACAGCGAATGTAACGGGAAAGTTAATGCAACTGGCGGACAAGATAGAAAAGATTCATAAAATTAGTTCAACGATAATGATAGGCAATTGACATGCTATTTTTATTTTTTATATTAAAACTATAACGCATCAAAGTTTCAACCTAAGTTTTATATTGGTTAACGGAATTGAAAACGTTATTCATACTAATAAAGTGCATTTTTCTTTTCGAAAATTCATCAATAAGAACTTCAGAGTTAAATACGTTTGCTGTGGAGCAATCTTAGGATGGATGACCAACCAGGAAGTCTCCCGGTTCGTGCACGAGTGAGGACAAAATACGTGAGAAATGACTTATGCTGGTATAGTGAGACCAGCATATCATCGAAAAGAAGCACATGAAGAATCATGGCCCAATTAGGGCGATTTCGATCGCTGATTGGTAGGGTCATTACAAAGTTTCAAGTAATGTTCATAGAGTTTAAAGGGAATCCATCCAACAAGGTGCATCTTTCTTTTTGGAATCCATCCATAAGAACTCCAGAGTTAAGCGTGCTTGCTCTTGAGAAATCTTAGGATGGATGATCTACTGAGAAGTTCCTAGTGCGCGTACTGGTGAGGATGAAATGTGCAAAAAAGGACTTGTGTTGGTACAATGGGGTCAACAAATCACCCGTAGAGCAGTCAAGGTGTAACCGTGCTGACCCAAAAGATCAGAGCTCGATCAATTAGTGGTCGGGTCGTTACAAATGGTATCAGAGTGCCAACCCAAAATCCACAAGGGGTGGTCGGTTGGTCAGGACAAGGTGCGACGGGGACGTCGCACAATTCAAGATGGGTGAATGTAACGCCCCAAGGTTTCAAGTCAAGTTCATTGGGTTCAAGGGATTGATAACGTTACTTATACCAACAAGGTGCACCTTTCTTTTAGGAAATCCATCCATAAGAACTACGGAGGTAAGCGTCGATGGGTGACCTACTGGGAAGTTCCTGGTGCGCGCATGAGTGGGGACAAAAGTGCGTGGAAAAGTACTTGTGTTGGTACAGTGGGGCCAACAAATCACCCGGAGAGCAGTGCAGAAGTAGCCACACTGGTCCAAAGGGTCGTGGCTCGATCGATTAGTGGTCGGGTCGTTACACTTAGACACTCTATATAATAACTAATAGAATTCTATCTCGTCTAAAAGCTCGAACTTGTAGAGAGTCGTGGAATCTAGTCATTTATATTAATACTCCAACAATAACCCAAAAAACCATATAAAATTTCAATTATATCCTAATTATAATTTTCAACAACTCGGTTAAAATTTAATTATTATTTATCTGTTAAAACTTAAAACTCTACTAAAATCCGATCAATAAAAGTTTCGAGCCAAACTGTATATATAACTTTAGAGATCGATGATCGATCGTTGCTTTGTTAATTTCCCTTTGATATCTAACCTACTGCACTTTCACTTTCTTCTTACAGCATACATCCCACCTTGCTGGTTAATTAGTTTACTTGATGACAGATTATTGTGGTGAACTTGATATATAGTATAATAATGTTACAAAGAAAAGTGCCTTTTAGAGGTAATAATGGCACAATTATTAGCAAATCGTGCAACTATTTTAATTTCTCTTAATTGGACATGCACAATTGGCATTCCCACTCAAATTATTTTTATAATTTGTAGCCCAATCCAGTTTGGTTCATGTTGTCGTATGTATCTGCACTTACCTATGTTTATCAATATTCCCTTCAACTTTAATAATCTCTTTAAAGATATACTTAACTTTATTTATTTATTTATTTATTTATTACTATCAATTATGCATCTCATTTCCGCAGTGTACATCAGCATCTGCGATAGATTAAAGGGGACATGTTGGAAAAACTAATCCTGATAAATTCTCCTCATCGACTATTAAAATCTTAAGATCAATATTTGAATTTGATAGCTAATTTTTTGTAATATATGCAGCCCACACGGCTGAGTGCTGCTTTAAACTTTTCCAGGTGGCGCTCTTGCTTGCATGCCGCACATAGGCCAAAGCTAATTCCTAATCTTTGTATTATATGGTGGCCCACAACCACATTCCTCTTGGTCGACCCGACTCTCTTGGTCGGCATGGTTATGATGACTTGGCCAGACGTATCTTGCTGGTACGTACGTTATCGTTCACTTTATTTATATCACATAAAAGGTCTCATATCCTATTTGAGAGTGTGTTTTCTTAATTATATGTCATTTATCATCGCACTTAACTGATGTGGGAGGTATGTGTATTCTCGATTTGTTTGTGTCATCCTTGTTGAGGGCCATGCTATTCATCATGTATCATTCAAGTTTATCGGGTGTGTTCAGCAATCATCTATAATTCGAAATATTTTGATTTTGGTTAGATTCGTGAAAAATATGTATGACAATTTTTTATTTCTTGTCTATATCATACCCTTTGTTAAATTATCGTAATGTAGTAACACAAGTTCCACGCTTTGTCCTAAAAAATATGTACGCATCGGGAGAATTTCCACGATATCACTTATTATAAGTTTGCTTTAGAGTAATCACACTTAGATCTGGATCTAGAAGCTTGATTATAATCTTTTTTGAAGTGGAAAAGTTGGTATGGTATTATGTCAAGTTTGTGAAAGTTGGGCTCGTATTAAGTAAAGGATGTGATATGGAAAACCATGTAGTATGAAAAAGCATTTCTCATTCTCTATGCAATGCTGTTTAATTGTAATAAAATTTTCTCTATTGTTTTAAAACAAATCTAGAATTCTTATAAATGAATTCTCAAAAATAAAGGTGCATAGTGTTTGTATGGATAATATTTTTAGTATTTTAATCTATCTGAAACTTTGGTGTGAGAGTGTTTATAAACTTATAAGTTGTTTTCATGAAAATGAGTAGTTCTAAGCAATACGGTCGCCCCTAGCTCTCGTACTTGATTTAATTATATGAGTTTCATAAATTGAATAAGATGAATTGTATATTATAGGGAAAATTACATACACCCCCTCTTAGATGCCCTTCTTACATCTGACTACCACTCAGATCAACAATTACATTCAGGTCCATTAATCCAAATTTGTGTTGACCAACTTATAAGTTAAACCAATTTATGTCAAAACCAAACATGCCCTTATCTATTTCTCTGCAAATATCATTTTAAATAAAAAAATTAAAATACAAACTTTACTTCACCATTTTAATTAGGAAATTTAGAAGTTAATTATATTTCTCCACATTATTAGACGTGCAATTTTATTGTCGTTGGCCATTTGCTCGTGTTCGTGCTTCTAGGAATTCTTTCAACCTCTTGGTAGCCATTGCAGCTTCTTCAATTTTCTCTGGAGAACCTGAAATAAAATCGACCCATAGATTAAAGGTACAAGCGTGTTGAACTTTGTCGGTCTTGACACATATAGGCTCAATTACACATACAGGACACCCTCTGCAAATGGGAAGGCGTAGAATGCTCCAACTCCAGCTCCACCTCCAGCTCCTCCTCCAATGTCGTCAAGCTCCTAATCGAGAACAAACTACTCGGTGACATTTTCGCACCAGACACACTCACTCGACTCACTCAGCTCCGAGTTCTCAGTCTCTAGAACAACTCGCTCACCGGTCTAATCCTTGACCTCTCTGGTCTACTCAACCTCAAAGCCCTATTCATCTCTCAAAACTACTTCTCCGCCCACATTCCGCCTTTAATTTCCTCTCTCCACCGGTTGAAAACACTCGACCTTTCTTCCAACATGCTATCCGAAATTAAAGGCTTATTTTGATCCATTAATTGTACTTGTGATCGGTTTATATGTTGGTGAACATGAGGGTTTGATCTTTTGGTAGAGTTTGGTTAATGATTGAATCCGATTTTGGAAAACTAGGGACCAAATTGAATGTTTTAAAACCCTTGCTTTTGAGAATTAGAGTTGAACCAAGGACTTACATTGCAAAATGGATTTTGCTGGGCACTTATGATTTCTTTCAATTTGGCCCATAAATAATTTTTGATTTTGCAAATAAGTCCAATTTGTTTTTGAAAAATATATAATAAATTATGGAAACTGTATTATTTATTATTTATAATTTTTTAATATTATTTGAATAAATTTTTATTTGTAGGGGCAAGAAAGAAGAAGTTTTAATTTTAACTTGAGAATTTAATTCTATCCAGGGACTTGAGTTGTAAATAATCATCAACCATCAATTACATTCAAGTCCACCATTTAGTTGAGGCTGTTTGGCCATTTTCAAAATCTGATATTTGAACAGGGACAAAAATGGCTTTTTCAGGTTTAAATTCGCCAAAAGTCAAATTCGTGGACTTTGATGTAATTGATTTTTAACGAATAGGACTTGCATGTAATTGTTGAGCTAAGTGGTAGTCATCTGCAACATTTGCATCTAACAGGGGGTCTATATGTAATTTTCCCTATATTATATTGTCTCGATTGAAAAACTACTTCAATTAAATTTTCGAAAAATTAAGTAAATTGATCAATCAGCTACCAATCACATTATTATCTATCAATATATTTTGTTATTTGGTTTTGCCAACCAAACGCCTAATTTATTTGAATTATAGTTAGCATATTTATATGATATCCCTACGGTGTGTTAGGTTAAGTACTATGACTATATTAATCAATAAGTTGCATGACACGATAAAAGAATGGAGTGTGGTTTGTGTTAGCAGCTACGCCAAATAGAACATAGATTAATTAGTGAGGTAAGCCGCCATTATGGTGTTAAAAAGGAGATCTAGCTAGCTAGTGTAATCTTTTCAAATGAACCTTCTTCACTGATTAAGAGACTAAAAGGAAGGATTGGTTATTAAACTAACAAGAGAGATTAAAGGGAGGATGAAGAATTGTTTATTTACTTTATGATTAACGATGAAACATATTAATTAATTTGCTAGTATGAGATATTTTAATCATAGTTGGCAGGAAAGGACCTAAAATATTTTGGCTTTTTAAGTAAAAATTGGTTCAGTTTCTAAAAACGAATTGTCGAATGGAGCCAAAAAAGTTGTGCAAGAGTTGTTGATTGTGCATCAGGTCGCAACTTGTCATTGTCATTTTAAAATCGAACAAATTCAGATGAATAGTTTATGTTAGAATTTACAGGCCAAATTTGAAATTCGTGCATCTATTATCTTCATCTGAAAACTCATTCAGTTCAATTCATTCAGTTCAACTCTGGTTAGTTATTTTTTATACTACAATTCAGTTCAGTTCAGACCAAGAGAAGAGAGCCTAAATATGAAAATTGGAGAATACTATGAAGATTGTGTTTATTGCTAGGAAAATCTATCTGCTTGGTTGCTTACAAAGGAACCCTAAAGTGTTTATAAATAGGAACAAAATTAGTCTACCTTGCTATTTTTAATAAAAATAAAAATTACATGAGGCGAGATCGTACAAGCTGTAAAAAACCCCAGTATAATTACAAGGTAACTAATCGATCTTTTCAGACCGGGAGGCGACAAACTCTAATTGCACTGTTTTTGGTACAATTTGGATTTCGCAGTTATCAATTCAATTGGTTCAGGTGATCTGGAAGATTCAGATTCCGCTAGCTGCTAACTTCAACTTCAAGGAATCCAGCTTGAAGGACTTAATTTTTTATACCTTGACGGTTAATGAGTTTCGTAAAATTGCATACACGTTATGTAGAAAATGTATGAAGTTTAAAAGGAGAGGAATTACTTCACGTTATTTGTAGCATTGTTGGTGAATTTGAATTGGTGTCGAGTGGTAATAGTGGTAGGGACTGGAGTGTGATTACTTGTCATTTTTATTCTGTGGTTTGGTTCTTCTAGTGTGATGTTTAATTATTGCGCGCCCGTTGCAAATTCTTGTAATTCTTAGATGACTTATTTTTTATAAACTCCATACTCAGTTCAATGAGAAAATCAGTTTGTGGAGGGAACATTATTATGTAGTGTAATTGCACATTTAGAAGAAAAACAGATATTGGGTTTACAGGATCGATTTTGCTAATTGAGAATTTTTTTTATGCTTTGGTTGAATGGACACTGAAATAGTAAGTATTGTTTCTGTAAAAGTGTAACAATTTTCCGTTTTGAGCGTTTTACTAAAAGTGTTACATTTCATTTTATGTAAATTACTTCCAGAATACAATTCATTTTTAACCATACATTTTTTAACCCACGTGTACTTTTCCACTCAATTAATATCTCAAACTCATTCTTAACCACATACTTTTGGGCAACCACATTTTTCTTAAAAATTGTGCAAATCAAAATTGTTTCACTCTTACAGAAATGAAGGGAGTACAACATTTATAATTTCCAACTCCGAACCTAAGAAAGTGATCATGAGGTAACTAATTTATGAGAAAATTTTATTTTCACTAATAAGTTTTGGTCAAATTTGAAGGCACCACATATTTTTTTTCAATTTACACTAAAACGTTTGTCAAAATTTTGCCATAACATGAGGATGGATGGTTGCTACGTGCATTAGCCATATATTCAAATTACACCAAAAACTTTCACACGCTACCAAATACTTTCCTTAATGTCAGTTCATGATATTGTGAATGATTATTTACCCGCTAACTAGGGTTATTTTTTAAAAAAAGAGTTCGAGGTAAACGAATAGTCATGTATAACTTTTATTCCGTTTGGTATATGCAACTATTTTTTTCGTTTGTTACATACATGTAATTTTGAGCATGTATAGTACTTCTAGCTAGATGGGTTTCTTCTAGCATGTAATTGAGCATTCTAAGATCGCCTAATGAATGAAGTAGTTAGAAATTTTAGTAAGATGGCTAGTCTTTTCACCCTTTAATCATAGTCATCAACTAAAAAGTACCACTTCATCTTAAATCGTAGATTGTAATTAATTGCGAGTGAAATTGAAATTTCTAAACTTTAATTATTTAGGAAAATTAATCTAGGTAAGAATCTGGTAAAAGGAAATTGTCTTGTGATCTTGGCTGGAAAGTATCGAGACATAATATCAGGGGCGGACCTAGGAGGGACTAAAATTTGGAAATTTTTTTTTATAAGTAATATTTTCGAAAATTTTGAATTTCGCCCCCCTTAACTCTCGGAAAAATCTCATATATATAATTTCGCCCACCCCGAGGTTGAAATCCCCTGCATAATATACTCCTGGACGGCAAAAAACAAGATGAGTAGTGAGCAGTCCTCTTCCTAAGCAGATATTCATGGGCTTGACTCAGCCTCGCCACCAATGAACAAGTGGTCCGGCCCAGATTTTACGTTTCATTAGCTTTTTACAACTTCTTATAAAGTGAAACCTAAAACCAGATTTAAGAACAATTTAACGAGAATTATAAACTAGACTAGAGAACCTTCCCACACTTTCATTCAACTAAAACCACTTTCATAAACATATACTTTTTTTTATTGAAATGATCATTTTTGCCTCATTTATTATCTCCACAAAGACTCTATTTAACAAAATTACCTGACAGTAATAAGCTAGCTCATTGTTGGTTAGGTAGCTGATAATTTAATTGATTTTTATAAAAAAATTTAATATAATTAATTAGCTGATAAACTAGTTAATTTGTTAAATATAATATGAAAAACAAATAAGCAAGTTTGTTTCTTTTATAGGTAGCTTGGAAAAGCTAATTAGATCATTCTGAAATTCTTACGACATGTATTATGTTTATTTTGAAAATAAGTCTATCGAACTGATAAACTAGTACTTGGACCACCTCTCTTCCACCACCACCACCACCACTTGCTTCATGGCGCCACCTTCTCCCGCCACCACCACCCCTGGGACTGGACTTAAGTGGAACATGTTATACTTAACTATAGTACAAGTAATATAGTAGATGGTGGTGGTGGTTGTGGTGGGAGGAGGTGGCGACGTGGAGTGGGTGGTGGTGGTTTCAATATGGTCTTTGTACTATATTATTGTCGTTGTACTAAAGTACAGGGCCTCCAAATGTTAATCCCAAGGGTCTTTTAGTCAGTCTTGAATTAGTTATGTTATGAAGTCTAGTGATTATCTTAATTAGTGAGACTAACTTGCTTAATAGGGTAATCAATTTCTGATAAGATCTCAAAATGAGTATGGTGTGTCTTGTTTAATATTGAGTAGACTCATTAAAACTTACTTCGTGGTACAAAATCATAATTATATGTAAATAGATATAAGGAACTCGTTAAAACCGTTTGAAGAGATTGTTTGGCATGCGACTAAAACTAAAAAAACCTAATTAAAAACAATTTATTAACTCAATATTTAAGCAGATACTATATGTCTATGTTTTAAAAACCGGATCGGGCCGGCCGTCCGGACCGGACTGACCGGAGAACCGTCGTGGAACGGGCGGATAGGTGCCTGAAAACTGCCTTAAAACCGGAGGACGAAAAACCGCCAGAACCGGTAAGAAACCGGTGAAAACCGGCGGGCCGGGAACCGCTAATCCGCCGGTTTCGCCGGCCTTTGACAAAAAAGGAGCAAATTTTTTTTGCTAAGTTGCTATGAGAGGATGAAGAGAGGGGGTGGAGACGTGTGGATCCGTTTTCTAGCTTTCTTCCATCTTCCCTTGAATTCCTTCCCTTTTCTTCCAATTTCCATCTTTTATTTTATTGATTCTCCTAAACTCCATAGCTGCTTGAGTTTTAAAATTTCATGATATTGATAAGGAGTGAGATACCTTTCTAATCTTTCGTTACTTGGGAATTGTATTTGATGGAGTAATTAATTATATTTGAATTATTTGATGTTTATTTAATGTTCAAATAAAATATTAACAAGATTATATGAAAAAAGTTTATATTAAATTCATGTTATGCAATTTATTCATACATTTCAATATCATATTTCAAAAGTACTCCCTCTGTTCCAAAGAAATCTTTCTATTTTACTATTTTGCGGTCAACTGTCTTCGACTTTGACCACAAATTACTTTTAAACTATAATAGTAAATAATTTACTAAAATTATATAATGAAAATTTAATTATTAAAATGATTGGCCCATATATATATATATATATATATATATATATATATATATATATATATATATATATATATATATATATATATATATATATATATATATATACCGGCTCAATATGGTTCAAAACGGCGAAAAGTTAAAGTAATGATAGAATATAAAAAATGTGGGAAGAAGTGTATTTTTAATGGCAAAATATGTAATTTGAGTGTAAAGTTGTGATTGTTTATTATTTGTTGGGTGTTGGGTAGCTTCCATTTTTTGTAATGTATGAAGTTCTGTAGGACGGCTAAAAATGACAAATGTATGAAGTTCTCATGAATTGCTTGTAGCCTTTTATGATTGTAATGTGGATGACTTGATGGCTTGATGTCATTTTTATGATGATTTGAAATTGTGACTCTTTATGTTTATGTCATTGGACTCATTCTATATATATATATATATATATATATATATATATATATATATATATATATATATATATGACGTCATACTGGATTATCCATTTATCCAGGTGAATCCGGTCAGATTGAACCTTTTTGGAGGTGACACCTCAACCTTCGGTTCCGGCTTTTAAAACATAGCTATATGTAACCATAAACTCATCAAGGAAATGAATTGGACAAAGGAAAAAGAGACAGCAAAGGGTCACACTACCTTTGAAGTACTCAATAAAATTCACTTGGACAAACCAAACTTTAGAAAAAAAATCTCACCTAGAGGTCATTGAGAAACAAAAGGGGCAAAAATACCCCATGATCACAGTCCCTCTACTCAATTATTCTACACCCCATGATAGGATACCTTTCACTCTTTTTAATCTCCATTCTATTTTATCAATCAATCACACTTCTACTTTCTCATCACCCTTTAAAAGTCCCTCAATAAATAAATCCAAACTCCACTCTTTAAACCCAAACAAACATGCTTCATCTTCTTATCTCTCAACCAATTACTCTGTTTTTTTTCCTTCTTGTAATTTTACCGCCACAATTCGCTATTTCTCTAACTGAAACCACCACTTCTTCCGGCCACTCAATCCCATTTCCTCCCTACGAGCATCTCAACGTCCAAGAATCCATCTCCGCCACCAATCTCCGCCCCACCTCCACCTCACCCGATTCAATTTCAACCCGAAATGCCGGTAACATTTCAAATTTCAAACTTAATTTGGTTCACAGGGATAAGTTGTCACATTCATGGCACAACGATCATAACCGCCGCTTCAAATCCCGGATGAACCGGGACGTCAAAAGAGTCGCCGGTTTAACGCGACTCCTCAGTGGAAAATCCGCGAATTACCAAGTTTCGGATTTCGGGTCGGATGTTATATCGGGCATGGATCAGGGTAGTGGGGAGTATTTTGTCCGAATTGGCGTTGGGAGTCCAGCTAGGAGCCAATACATGGTCATTGATTCCGGAAGTGATATTGTGTGGGTCCAATGTCAGCCGTGTAGTCAATGTTACCATCAGTCAGACCCGGTTTTCGACCCGGCCGACTCGGCCTCGTTTTCGGGTGTTTCGTGTAGCTCCGTGGTATGCGAGCGGGTTGAGAATTCCGGTTGCCATGCGGGTCGGTGTAAGTATGAGGTTTCGTACGGAGATGGGTCTTATACGAAGGGGACATTGGCTTTGGAAACGCTTACAATCGGTCATGCCACTGTACAAAACGTGGCGATAGGATGCGGGCATATGAACCGGGGCATGTTTGTTGGAGCGGCCGGCTTGTTAGGTATCGGAGGCGGCCCGATGTCTTTAGTTGGGCAACTAGGCGGTCAAACGGGAGGGGCGTTTAGTTATTGCTTGGTGAGTCGGGGAACCGGGTCGTACGGGTCATTAGAGTTTGGATTATCGGTTTTGCCAAATGGTGCGACGTGGGTCCCACTTTTACGAAATCCACGTGCGCCTAGTTTTTACTACATGGGCCTGTCTGGCCTCGGTGTGGGTGGAATGCGTATTCCAATCGATGAAAATACTTTCCGGATGTCAGAACTTGGAGATGGTGGGGTGGTGATAGATACCGGGACTGCCGTAACACGGCTGCCAACCGCCGCTTACGTGGCATTTCGCGACACTTTTATGGCTGAAACGGCTAACTTGCCTAAGGCGCCCGGTGTGTCGATATTCGACACTTGTTATGACCTAAATGGATTTGTAACAGTACGGGTGCCAACAGTGTCATTTTTCTTAGCGAGTGGGCCTATTTTGACACTTCCAGCACGGAATTTCCTAATTCCAGTAGATGACCGGGGTACGTTTTGCTTCGCATTTGCACCATCGCCAACGGGACTTTCTATAATTGGAAACATTCAACAAGAGGGCATCCAGATTTCTTTTGATACGGTTAATGGATATGTGGGTTTTGGGCCCGACATTTGTTGATGGGCATTTTGCTAGTGTTGCAATAGCCTTTTTGGTACCAAATACTAGTGTAAAATATTGTGTATTTAATAGTAGTAGTATGATGTATTGGGTTATTCTCGTAGGTGAATCATGATAAAGGTTTGATTTTCTCCTCGTGCAGGAGTAATAAGCAAGTAGTCAACATTTGGCTGTAAATTTAATTATGCTTAGGTCAGGTGTGTATGCTTATGAGTTATGAGAACTGTATATAATCTGAGTCAAAACTTGACATCTAGATCACAGTCAAAAGGCATTTGGACAAAAGGGCATTCTACTTGTGAACTTTGAGCATCCTTTTGCACCAAAAGAGGGGCCTATAGACCTTTACAACCCATTTACACTCCAGAAATAGAGTCCACAGTAACCTAAGGGCAAGGGATATACATGTAGTATGTTACCTAACCAAACTCTATTGGAACCGTTTGCAGGAGAAGTGTGATTAATTGACGTTCGACTTGGGTTCGGTCAATATGCTTGCAAACAAGTTCGAAATAATGTGACTGGCAGTTTCGTCATATCATATACTA
This sequence comes from Plantago major, assembly GCA_026545765.1. Classification (NCBI taxonomy): domain Eukaryota; kingdom Viridiplantae; phylum Streptophyta; class Magnoliopsida; order Lamiales; family Plantaginaceae; genus Plantago; species Plantago major. Next base: position 44,742 of record JAIFAC010000076.1, read on the forward strand.
TTGATATATAAATTTAATGTTTTGTCAATTCCCCTAAAAACATTTCTTGATTACAACTAGTTCATTCCTCATTAACCAGATGCACAGCAATTTTGAAAAATACAAGAATTAATTTGGTTGTGCAAATGTAATCATGAAACCATACAGATAAATATGAAGAAAAAATTTACTAAAAGAAAAGATTTTTTATTCTTGTTAATGCAAAGATATGAAAAATGGTAATTTTACCAATAATATACCATATATATGTGCTAAATATAAAGAAAAAAACATAATTTCATAAGACGGGCAATGCAAAATGAAGAAAATATGATTTAAAATACACTACAAATTTTTATTTTTTTAAAATGGGTTGGCTTACCCAAATTAAAGAGATGGGTAAAATGAAATCTATGATAAGAATTGGGAGGCACAAAGTGGTGGACATGTGAATCCAATCAGTAGGAGTTGTTGTCTCTGGTCCTATGATGTGTATGGAATTGCCTTCAAGCATGACTTTTTACAAAGGTGTGTCGTTGCTTTTTTCTCTCCTTTTGCAGCATTCACACTTTTTGTTGCATCAACCAATATATCATAACGTAAAAAGGTAGTCACCATCAATTTGGCAGTAGTAGTAATATTGTAAGAATGTCATCACACCATTGTTAGTGTAGCATCGTTTAGTTAGGCAGCAGTTGTCATTAGTTTGGTGGTAGCTGAAATTAAAAGACGATAAGTTCGTTTTTGCTGATTTTGTAGAGGTATTTAGTAACTCGGTAATACTTTCTACGGTATTAAACTATGTGAGGTAATTTATGAAATAAGATAGGTGACAGTTACCAATTAGTCATTCAAAGATTATTTTTTCAAATGGTCGAATAACTTAATAAGTCTATCTACTTTATAAATAGAGTGGTAACTTCGAACCAATTATAAATATATAGCTTCTTTAACATGTGCGTCAAAAATAATTTGCACTTATGTGTCTCCAATCCAACATGGAGTACTAAGCTAAAATAGATAAATTATACTGCAGGTTGTACCTTGTACAGTTTATATACTCAACATTGGCACCATATAAAATTTATACTTTAAATCAACCATCCGTTTAAACATTATACTCTGACCAATTTTATCATCAGAAAATGGCACGTGTTGTTCAAACGCCGGCACTACTCACGCGCTAGACATGTGTCACTTGCAGAATTAATCTCGAGGTAAAATAGATAAATTATACCAGGTTGTACATTATATAGTTTATGGGCGATTTACATCTAGCCACCTTTTTAGATGCCCTATAAACGATTAGGTCCCCAACGTTTCAAATATTATAGAGAAGGACAAACTTAGAACTGAATTAAAACATTACTTACACCGAATGACAAAAGTCAAACTTGGTGATGATGTCATAGGAGAGAGAGTGGAAATGCATTTTCTTTTCTCTTTTCTTTGAAATTCCATATATCATTTTATTACAATTAACCCCGTAAAACTTTCAAATTATAATAAAGAAGCCTTAATGTTTTAAGTTTTCATACTTTCATCTATGTTCTTCTTCTAACCATTAAAAATTAAAATTGAAATAAAAAGAAATCTTAAAAAAATAAAATTGAAGAACTTACATGGAAGCTCCAGATCTGGAGCTTGGAAGCTATGAATTTGGAGCTTCCAAGCTCCGGTTTTGGAGCTTCCATGGAAGCTTCATTGGAGCTTCCATGGAAGCTTCACCTTTTCAATTTTATTATTTTTTTAAAAATTTCTTTTTATGAAGAAGATGGATAAAACTATAAAAAGTTAAAATTTTGGGGTTTAATTTGAAAGTTTTAGGAATTATATTGAAGTATTATGTCTATATTGTAAAACACAAAATATTTGAGACAAATGTGTAATAACATGAATCTTGTATTTAAAAAGAAATGCTTAAATAGAGGGGCAAACAAGACTTTTTGCCAAACGTAAAACTTTATGCTCTGATTGGGCTTCATTGTAAATTTTGAATCGTTAGGGACCTAATCGTTCACAGGGCATCTAAAAAGGTAGCTGGGTGTAAAATTCCCGTTTAGTTTATATACTCAACATTGCCACCATATAAAATTTAAACTTTAAATTAACCATCTTTTCAAACATTATACTCCGGCCAATTTTGTCAACTGAACACGAAAAAATAATTTAAAACTTCATAAAAAATTATAAAACTATGAAAGTTTTATTTAATAAAAATGAAAAAATATATTAATCAAATATAAAATTCAAAAAAAATAAAATTAAAAATTAAAAAAAATATTTAAAACTTAAAACGTCAAATTTAATTGCTTTTAGCCCTCAATATTCAATTATTATAGTTTTTTTAATTATTTTCTTCTATGAAAAGCATAGCAGGAAGCTCCATCATTTTGTGAAGTTATACATTTATTTTCCTTTGTTTAGTAATACACCCAAATTAAACGTACATGATGAAGATAAAAACATGTCGAAAAAGTAAAAATAAGTCTATGGAAAGCCTAGAAAATAGTAGCTCCTCTGAAAAAGATTGGTCTGCTGTTCATGCTCCTCGGAAAGTGTTCCTTAATCCTGCACAATTAATCTATGAGGGGGTTAGTCTGTTAAGCTGGCCTGCCTTGGATCGACCAGTCTTAGACTTAACTGATTGGGTCCAAGCAGTATGCTCTAGGTTCCTCGAAGGTAAATATTGAAAAGTAAACATGCAACTAAGTTACCTGGTCACCTTGATAAGTGAGCCTAGATGTCCCTGGTTGGGGTCTCTGCCCTAGATAGTAAGACGTCCACGTGTCAACCGTAGAGTCCTTGTATAGGAAGGTTGCACTACAAGAAATTACTGAAAAAACGACGGAAAGGAGCGACGGATTTTATCCGTCGCCCCATAACGACGGATCGCTAGGTTTGGCGACGGATTTTATCCGTCGCCAAACCTAGCGACGGATAATAGTTATCCGTTGCTTATTAGTGACGAATAATGTTATCCGTCGCTATATGGGCGACGGATTTTATTAATCCGTCGCCCATACTTTGACTTAAAAAAAATAAATTAAATATTAACGACGGATAAATTATCCGTCGTTAATATTTATATTTAAAATTTAAAAAAAAATAAAAACAACCGACGGATAATTTATCCGTCGCTCCTGTACCGACGGATCGGCCTCTGGGCCGACGGATATACGTTTCCATCGGCCCAGAGGGGTTTTAGCAGACTGATTCACAGGAGCAGAAGCCATTTCGCTCTTCTTCTTCTTCTTCCTTTCTCCTCCGTTTTTCTTCCTTTCTCCTCCTCCTCCTCCTCCTCCATCAAATCCGGCCAATTGTTGACGATTCTTCTCAATCTTGGTGTCAATTCGAAGATCGTTGGACGAGGAGCTCGTTTCTTCCATCAATTTCAAATTTCATCCGCTATTTTCTTCGGAATCAATGGTATTTTGGCTAAACCCTAACTTTTTGAAATTTGGGATTTTTTTTTTATTTTTGACTACTTATTCTCAATTGTATGTTTATATGAAGTATGTAGTAGCTTGATTAGTTAATTTGATCAATTATATGTAATTTGATATGTATATGTAATTTGATTAATTTGATTTGTATATGTAATTTGATAGTTAGTTTAGTTAATTTGATATGAATGTATGTAGTAATTCAATATGTATGTATGTTAATTTGATAAGTATGTATGTAGTGAAGTATGTATGTTAATTAATTATGTATGTAGTTAGTTTAGTTAATTTGATATGTATGTAGTAATTCGATATGTATGTGTAATTTGATATGTATGTTAAGTATGTATGTAGTTAGTTTAGTTAATTTGATATGTATGTATGTAGTAGTTTTGGTTGATTTGATAAATTCGTATATGTACTAAATTACGAGGATGTAGTTAAGTGTTTTGAGCGACGGATAATTTATTGATTATATTAACGTGTAATTTATAATTTATAACTCGTATAGTAAAACACTTAATAAATTTTGTAACATATCGAACACTTAATAATTAATTTATAAGGAACGTATAATAATTAACAATTAATCTCTGCAATCTTCTTATTCGAATTAGAATCGATCTAATAAATTAAATACGATCTAATCAATTGGAACGTGTCAGGTTAAAAAAGTATACAATGAATTACGACCGTTCATGGATGTACGATCGTACGGCATTAAATGGCAGAGTTTCTAGGAGTTTTGTAGAAGGGGTTAAAGGTTTCATCTCGTTTGCCATGGGACGTCCGGCTTGTGCAACTGGGGGTTGATAAAGTGTCCTTGCACATTGGAAACCTGCAGAAACAAGCAATTTATGACTCCTACAGCAGTATTTGAGCACTTGCGAAGTTATGGATTCATGCCTGAGTATCATGTATGGATTTATCACGGTGAGGAAGCACCGTCCATGGCATACCTCCAATGGAGGGAGAGGCGGGGTTTGGGGCCGCCTATTGAGTACGTTTGTGCATGGTGTATTGGGAGGAGGATGTAGATCTGTTGGAATGCAAGTTCTGTGGTAGGGAGCGTCACAAGTGATGAGGAGGGGGCTGCAAGAGAATGATGAGTTTTATTCGTTTTGTCTCTAGGCTTGTATAACTAGTAATCATTAGTTGATATATGAAACTCGTACCAACAAGGGGATGTTGATAAACAAGCAGAAAATCCCATAGAAGCAGATGATGAGTTGTTTGATTTGCACGAGGACCAATATGTAGACTTAGAGGACGGCGATAACGGTATATTATGTGTATTATAACTAGTTAGTAGTTGATAACACCTGAGTAATTATATGTGTTATTATAATTTGTTCTGTATTATAACTCGTACTAACACATTTTATTGTATTTATTACATGTTTTTGCAGATGCCACGACAGAGGAAGTCCACTTATCGTCCCCCCCATGCACCCGCATGATAGTCTTTGGGTGGGGATGTCGAGGGACGAGGGCTCTGGTAGTCGTGAGCAGTTCTAGGATTCTGAGACCCCCAAAGGAGAGAGCGATGAGGCTCTACCAAATGCCGGACACATACTGGAGGGCGACCATGAAGATTGTCCCTACCTCGTGTTCGATCCACTGAATCCCAACGTCACATGGGACGGCTTGCCTGTGATTTTTCCTGCTGGTCCTGCCAAGTAAGTATTATACATTCTTCTTAAATATGTAAAACATAACTTATGATAGTTGACAAGTATAAATTGTTGTACTAAAGTAATATATATTCGTTTCTTGTATCTTATACATTGACAACAGTTTATGGCCTCGGGAGGTGCACAACAAACTAGGTGACATCTTCCGGAGCAAGAGAGAGCCACCGGGGCAGGGTGGTGAGTGTTGGAGCCGAATCTCGGACCGCATGAGGGCCGAGTACTTCGATGAGCTGAGGGTAAGTTAAAATATGACATTCCTTTGTTTGTAATTATAATCGTTTTAATATGAGTGGTATGTTAGCCACTGTATGTGAGTGGTATGTTAGCCACTTTATTTGGGTGATATGTTAGTCACCATTGTGTTAGTAAAATTTAGGACAATGTGAGTGGTATGTTAGCCACTATATGTGAGTGGTATGTTAGCCACTTTGTTTGGGTGATATGTTAGTCACCATATCTGTTATGTTGTTGTATCTTATTAAATTTATGTAACATGGTGACGTTATATATGTATTGACTTTGGATGTTGTATGAAATTGGGAATGTAGAAGGAGTACTTCATTCCCGAAGTTGATCCACAGATCTGGCGTGTTTACGAGGCTGTGGGATCTAAAGCTATCTGAGGATATGGTCTGCTTGGAAGGCCATTCGGATCGGATGGCCCAATGCCTCCATGATTGATGCAATGAGTGGGCCTTTGGGATGCTTCTGGCGCCGAATCGATGTCCAGACAATGCTACATCAATGCAACGTAAGGCGTCTCGATCGTCTGGCAGAAGGGCCGTTCACCACCTTGGGAGGCGATCTACTCTCACTGATTATTACCAATCGGTATGTATATATATGTTTTTTTTCAATCTAGCATTACGTGTATGTATTGTGTCTCTGATTACTTGTGAGATGATAAATTGTTGACTATATATGTTGTTCAGATCTCACGGGGGGAGGTGACATCCAAGTATGACATCTTCAAGAAGGCCAAGGTATATGGGTAGGGACCGATTGCTGGCCTCGCCTATCATGATATGTTTATGTTGCTTAAAGTTCATATTTGTACACTATTACAAGTTATTTTTGAAAAACAGTAACTGATCATGATATATGCTATTTACAATTTCAGACTGAGGTTGATGCTCAGGTGGCGAGGCAGGAGGAAGAGACGGGTGATGTGTTGTCAACTGAACAAGTTGACAACATCTTCCTAGAGGTCAACAAACCGGACAGCAAAGGACGAATATATGGACTCGGGAGCCTCGATTTGAGCTTGGCTAGTCCGGGGTGCTCCTCATCATCATCCCAGCAGTCTAGACGTCCGGTTTACACACGTGACTGTGTCTGAATTAGTGCAGCAGTCCGAACAGTTGCGGCTAACTCAAGAGATGGAGCGGCACGCCAGAGAACAAAGGGAGGAGAACGGCGCCTTGATTCTGTATGGAGCGATTCATGTCCCGTTCGCCAAATTTCATCCCCATCTGGTAGCTAGTTATGTATATGTACGTTCAGATTTATTATATTTACACTTGTTCGGATAATTTCTCCTGCTCCGGATATTACTTTTTTTATTTATCATTTATTGAAACATTTTCCTTATTATTGATTTATTATCGAACATTATATTGATTAAATAGGTGGACTACGAAAAACAGGGATTAATATGAAATAAATAGTGACGGATTAATAGTGACGGAATAAATAGTGACGGAATTTCAGATTCCGTCACTAATTCCAATAATATATTGGGCGACGGATAGTATCGCCCAATATAACGACGGATTCTATCCGGATAGAATCTATCCGTTGTTATATTTGGCGACTGATAGTATCTATCGTCGCCAATAATCGATTTAAAAATAAATAAATAAAAAGTCAAATATGATAATCCGTCGCGAATTGGCCCAGTGGGGCGACGGATCGCTGGTCTGTAGCGACGGATCTATCCGTCGCTACAGACCAGTTTTTTTGTAGTGTTGGGTCCTCGGATCACCGTAGATGCATGCAGGTAGAAAGTCGCCCTTTTCCAGGATGTGGTTCTCTGAGATTTATAAACTGTAGCGGGTTGAACTTAAGATGCCTCTCAGAAGAATCTCCTCAGGCGGAGCTCTCTCGGACATTTTTTTTTCTAAAGCACATACTTTATTTTGTGGTAAATCATAGTCCCTCCATTCCATTAGAAACTTTCCATTTTTTCATTTTGGGTGTTCCATTAAAAACTTTACATTTCCTTTTATGGAAACCCACTATCCCCATTATTAATATTTTAATCAATCCCTTTCATACTTTATCAATTCTTTTTCTTTTACCATACACTTATTACTTTATCTATATAAATAATTTTTTACTCAAAATTCTTAAAAATTGTGCAAAAGACATAGCAAGTTATCTTTGGAATGGAGGAATTACTAATTTTGAAGAGATATATTTAATCCCAACAGTACATCGGACACATGTCCGGTCAATTGATTGAATGTACAACTGGCATTTTTGCTAATCTTTGTTTTTTCTAATTTGTCAAGATTCCATGATTTTTTTTCATTTTTTAATTAATGGAAGTATATAATTAATCCTATTTTTTTTATACAATTTAAAAAATTATTTACATTTCTTAAAAATAAAATGTTCCATATTTAACCACAACTCGACACGTGTCGTCATTTTTTTAATGACAAAACTGACCGGAGTATAATGTTTAAACGGGTGGTTGATTTACGGTGTAAATTTTATACGGTGGCAGTGTGAAGTATATAAACTATATCAGGTACAACATAGAGTATAATTTATCTATTTTACCCATCTATCGCGTGAATCGTGCCGGTGTTTGAACAACATGCGCCATTTTCTGATGACATAGTTGGTCAGAATATGATGTTTAAATGGGTGGTTGATTTAAGGTGTACATTTTATACGGTGACAATGTTGAGTATATAAATTGTACATGGTACAACTTAAAGTATAATTTATCTATTTTACCCACTACTTATATTGATTACATAAATTTAGATCAAGGCTTGTACTAACAAAGATCCTCCCAAAAATATAAAAACAATATGCATGATTATAAATTTGTACTAACATTGGTCTCATGGTCTGTGTTCGCTCAAATCAATACGATCATTGTAACCCCCAATTGAGTTGAATTAAACGGCCCTAAGCCCCCAACACAATATGCATTATTGTACGTCAGCTTTGCTCCGTACCAAGGTGAAGAATACAGGTATTTACTCCGCCCCACAGAACTTCATACATTTACCATTTTTAACCGTTTCACCTAACTTTATATATTACTAAAAAAAGAAGTTACACCACACCAAACAAATAATAAACAATCTCAATTTTACACCAAATTACACCTTTTACCACTCAAAGTACAACTTTGTCACACTTTAACCTTTCGCATAAAACTGTACGCCAACCTTAATGTATGAAGTTATCCGAGATGGAGGGAGTATTAGTTTGTATTGTCAGGTAGTGGATTGTCAAATGTGGATGAGTACTGTAATTAGCTCAAAGGATCAACCATGCAAAATTACCTATATGGATGTACTTTCGGAATTAAATGGCAAACACAACGGTGCACCGAGATGGTAACAAGCAGCAGCAGCAGCAACCAACAGTTAAGAAAACCAACCCATACCAGAAGTAAACCGGATAAGTAATTTGAAGGTACAAATAAAGAAACAGGTATCAGCTTTAGGATCAAAATCCTGGCCGAAGCATATCATTCAGCTATGGTTCTAAAATGCAAAACTGGAATTTCCATTGGATGAAGCCAACAGAAAAAAATGCCGGAATTCAAACTCCACTGCTAGTTATGAAGTTCACTCGTCATCTTCATCCTCGTCATCATCATCATCATTTCCAGCAGCAGCATTTAGGGCGTTCAACCTCTTGACCAAACTTGCCTTCCTCTCATCATAAGTTAGCTTCTTGAGGTTGTATCTGCAATAAACAAAGGCGAAAGAGTGTTCAGATTTGTCATAGGGTAGAAAGTTAAAAAAAATCGAGGAATGTTCTAAATATGCTGCATGTCTTTACTTCAACAAGTTCACCTACTACCTATAAAAGCACCACAATGCAATGAACAACTTGGAATGCAAAACAAACTAAAAGTTTTGATTTTACCTCTTATGCTCCTTGGGTGCTGGCTTCTCAGATTTCTTTGCTGATGGATCAGCACGAATGGCTGCATGGACCTTCTTGTAGAGAGCCTCAATGTTATCTGCGGTAATACCCTTCTTGATGTATTCACTGAAGTGAGTCTGGTATTTCTCTGGCTCGTCCTCCTCTAGGGTCTGCATAGAAAATAACATATATAAACGGGAAAATTACATATACTACCCCTTAAATTGACCCCCATTTTAGAGTCCCCAGATTGGCTTAATTTACAGATAGACCCATTTTTTACAAAGGAGAATTCTAACAATTACATCCAACCCCAAAAGTAACTTTTTCTCCTATTTCATCTTTTCTTTATAATTCCATAATTACATTAATTTTAGTTTATTGCAAAATAAGCCCTAACAGTTTTCAATTTTTATAAAAAGATCCCCAAAAATTTTACTTATTAAAATTTTAACCCTCCTTCTCCACCACCCATCTTCTTCCCCACCACCACCACCCACCACACCACCACCAACACCACCAACCACCACACCGCCACCACCCCCCACACCCCCACCACACAGCCACCAACACCACCGCCACCACTGCCGAGGCTTCCATGGTGGAAGCACAGTGCTTCCGCCATGCAAGCTCTTTTACAGATCTTCGATCTTCCATGGCGAAAGCCCAACTTCCGCCATGGAAGCTCTTTTCCGGCAATGGTGGGTGGTGGGGAAGAAGATGGGTGGTTATTTTTTGAAGTTATAAAATATTAGAGTCAAGTATGTAATAAAATGAAACTTGTAAATTACAACTGAGTCCATTTAATTTAATTTACCTTATTTTTTGTTTGGTCAACTCAAAAATGGGGGTTTGGACTTGCATATAATTGTTGCCAATCTAGGGACGAATCTGTAATTGGGCCAAATTTACAGGAACCATAGGTAATTTGCCCTAAATAAACAAAGGGAGTACAAAATTCTACATATGTTGATAAAAAAGCAAACATGGGTGAAAACAAACTACAAGAAAAAGGTCCAACTCTATCATTGTAGGAATAATATATGTTTAATAAAAACATACGTTCATGTAGGCAGCAACGTGTCCTCCATATATGTACTTCCGGTGCACTTCAGCATCAAGGTTCTTGCTGTCCTTGCTGTATCCAGCAAACCTCTTCTCACTGTGGGGGATATCGAGACCACCATCCAAGGCACCCTGAAACATTGAAACAGATTCTATCATCACTCTTTAGCTCACGAGTGACAAAATGACAAACTAATACGGGACTTAAGGGTGGGTGGTTCAGGGAGCGTCAATATTATCAAGTTTCTAGAACTACAAATTCAGACAGATGAAGAAGTCACAATGTAAAGACCTAAACCAAGCCAATGTATATCACCTTGAGGGCCCCAAAAACACGGTTTCCAGTTGTGGTCCTGAGGAGTCCAACATCCAGAAGAGCACGGAAGGGTCTTCTGGTATCAGCGGGTTCAACAGAGTAATCTTCTCCATTGGCCTGAGTACACAAAAAAACTATATTAGATAGAAAAAAAAAAAAAAAAAATGAACCCAAGGGTACTGTAATCAGTGAAAGGAAAAACACTCAGCAAGCTTTTTGTTTTAGTTCCATTTGACATACATGTAATCAGAACCATAAAACATGTTGAGCGTAAATGAACAAGAACACAATTAATGGACAGAAAACGAGAATGTTACCTCAACATTGCCCTCATATTCTGCATCCATTTCAAGTGTTTTCAACACTCGGCGAGCCAACAAAAGTCCAGTGCAGTAAGCTAGCGAAGCAAACAAGTGATGTTTTAAAAACAAAGAACTAATACAATCATCTAAACGAAGTGTATTAATTAAGCTAAAAACAATACCTGCAGCATAGTTGGTGAGGCCAACTTCAAGCCCATAACGGGGAAGCTCATGAGCGTATGCTGCAGCGAGAATATGGTCACCAGTAATGCTAGCGGATACGATCTGAGCACATATATCCTTGTTGGAAAATCGAACAACATAACGGAACTTTGGGGTATTATACTTGTTCTTGTCCTGATTAATGAGGCGGATCCTTGCCCGGTAATCAGTCTTTCCCTCTAAATTTGAAATAAACACATCACAGTTAAAATGATATTACAGTGAAATATACAAAGGCAAGAGTCAGCATGCTTCACTCACGTCGCCTTCTCTTGAATTTGACTTGGAAACGCTTGAAGTAAGCCCTTGACTTCTGTGCCTTGACGAAAACCTACAGACAGATTATACAGCATTAAGTACCAACCACTCAGCCAATGAGGCCTAGCTCAATCTTTTTTGAGGGGAGGTCTAACTCAATTGGTGAGGCTGATATGGGTTCGATTCCTATCGAGCGGTTTGTGATCTAGTGTATGCTAGTTTGACTGATGATTATGTAATGATTGATATGAATGATATATCAGTTCAATTGATATAATATGATTGTAATAGTTTCTTTTAAAAAAAAAAAAGTACCAACCACTCAAAAATATAAAACATGAAACATAGAAAAGCATCAGAAACAATCCACACAGGTATATCCTAACAATGGGTCTAAAATTCATACAAATAGAATATAAAGAACATATGAAACAAACATTCGCCAAAATCATAAGGTGAAAAGTGAAGTTAACACTTACCAGTGTAAGCACAAATATATCTATCCTCCTAATAAAAAGTCGGAATCTAAACAATTTTTTAGATCGTATATCGTATAGCCAAAGTCGTAAATCTGTAAACATATGAATGGAAGCTAAAAGTTGAGCATATAAGAAAAGAAGCAGGAGAGGAATATGAATGGAATGAATGAACAATGAATAATCGAATCAATGAACAATGGAAGTAGATGAACCTAAGCAACAAACAACGATAGAGTTGGAAATGGTGGAGAGGAAAGATAGTTACCATGGTGTTTTGCTGCTAGGAAATGGAGACGGCGAGAGGAGCTGGGAAATGGAGACGGTAATGTGTAGGTTTTGTTTTGATTCTGGAGATTAGGGAAGCCAGATGCTCAAATCGGCCCAATTGCTTCGCTGTGGCCTTATTTATCCTCCATACCAGCCCAACGTACTTGGGCTTACTCATCCAAGCATATGCGGGTTGTTTGGCACACAATTAACAGTCCATTTTAATTTAGTCGAACATTTTTCGTATTTTGCCTTACCATTTAAGTTGAGCTAATAGTTATATTTTTTAATTGAGCCACTATTCAATAAAACTCACAAGAGTCACAACAATTACAAAAGACTAATTACAAAAGACTGTGAAATTTTAATTTTATATCAAACGCAAATTTTTACAAGTGAATTAATATTTAGGCTCTGTTCTCTGAAGTGTAGTGTAGTATAAAAAACAACTAAGCAGAAGAACTGAATGGATCTGAACTGGACTGAACTGAACTAAAATTAATGAGTTTTTAGATGAAGAGAACTGAGTCTTAGTTACCATTCATCAATTATACCTCAATTAAAGTTTCGTGCTAAACAGTCTGATAGTACTCCCTTTGTCCGAGACCCAACTTCTCGTGGATTTGGTCACGGATTTTAAGTGTAAAATATATAAACTGAAAAGGAAATAAAAACACTTAAATGACATATTCGTGAATAAACCCAACATTGACCGACACATAATCAAAAGGCATATCCATGTCATCATAGGTGTTGACTTTTGGACGCCTCCGTAATTTGGAAAATTACGCAAGTTCATTTTTTTAACAAATCTCTGGATAGTGGGCGAAATTTATAATTGGACCTAATCTAAGGGGTAATGTACGTAATTTCCTTTTTTTTCTACCTTTCACACTACTTTTGCACGCACATTTATCGTTCGGTTATGGAGCCATTACACGCGTCAAGACTCAAGATCGTTAGATAAAGTGTTCAATACGAGGTCGAGCTTAGTTTTGTACCCGTTTTGTTATCGGGCCGACTAAGGATGTGTTCGTTGATACTCAATTAGGCTTCTATAGGCTCGTTTTTTTCTTTACAATAATGGGCTCGAACTCCGAGTTCGAGGCTTCGAGCATACATATCATGACTCAAACTCAAAAAATAGTTCGATTTAGAATGAGACTCGTCAAATTTCAAGCCGAACTCGAGTTCGAATTGTCATCACTACTAACCAGTTATAGGTACGAATTCCTGGTTTGAAATTGTCAACCTCGAAAATAAATAAAAGGTGAGTTGCTTCCATTTTTGTCTGACCCAGGGTTGGACTTGGTAGGGGAATACTATTTCAACTCTTTATGTCCCTTGAACAAAATTTCCTCATCTCTACTCCATTGAAACCAGAACCAGAGATATGTTCTTTCTGACTTTTCACTCTAGATATGTCCCAAGGAGCTGATGTCTCTTACAGGTTCTCCTCTTCTCCATGTTTCTTCCTTGCATCTAATTACTGTCTTTCATTTTTGCTGTGTTTCGTTTTCGATTTTTGTAATTTATACGTATCCTGAAAGCTAACTTGCTAATTTGAGTTACTCGATTGTTGTGGACTGATCGATCGGTGTCCTTAATTAGGCTTGGAATTTTGTTGGGATTGCTTCTTGGACTGGTTGAAATTCACTTTTGTTCTTCCTTATTGATTAAGTTTAGTTTTCGATTTACCTGCTACTGAGAGTTATCTCTGATGAAACATTTAAGTGAATTTCTTTGGGAAGATTAGATTTTTCGTAACATTAGGGAAAACCAGAGCTCCACAAGTGTTTGAAGTCGTTTTTCCCAATTTTTCGGGAAAAAAAAAGGTTTTCCTGTGACTTGCTCAACATGTAGCTTGTGTCGAACGAACCCCTTTAAGGTTTCTGTGAATTCTGCTAATTTGTAATTCTTGGATTGCTCCAAGAAAGAAATAAAAATGAGCATCACAAGAACACTTAATTGCGGTTTAGCATATTTCAAGATCAGCACTAGAAGAGATAATTTCAAGGGAAATATATAGGCAGGGATGGAATTGAAATTGGTGGCATTCCATATCTCATCTTCTTGACACCATATGCATGAATGGTCTAATTTTTACATTTTCTTCTATATGTGCAGCTGTGGGTCTTGTGGATATCCCCTCAACTTAACATCTTCTGACCGTGTAACTTCTACCATAGGCTCCAAGTACAGCAAGTCAATAAAAACAGGTTTTATTTCGTTTCTCGCTATTGATCCTAGCCGATTTACTCAAGTTGATAAACTCAGATGCATTCCATTACCTTTGGCACGTGGTAGCTCCAAGACGAAGCTTCTTTGTCGCAAATGTGGGGTTCTCATTGGTTATGGATACGGAGATTCAACTGCTCTCTGTGGCCTAGACTCACCAACCTCCTCTAACTCCTGTTATAAGAAAGTTGTGGTGAAAATCCGAGCATTACAACCTTCTGAAGAGACCTAGGATGGCAAGTGCAAATATAATTCCACCCACATCTATTCTTCAACTTCCTGATGATTGCTTGTACTTTATTTTCCAAAGGCTCAGCGCTCGGTCTGACCGTGAATCATTTGGTTTGACTTGTCATCGCTGGCTTAACATTCAAAATTCAAGTCGTCGGTCATTAGAGTTCCAATGCTCGTTCAAACAACTAAGTATAGGCTCACTCACAGGCCCACCAACTAACTTTTCTTCCTTTCATCTGTACAAGCTACTCGAGCGATTTCAATGTCTTCAGTCATTATCGCTGGCTGGATGCACTGAGCTCCTTGATACAGGATTATCTGTGTTGCCACAATACGGCTCGAAGATTGAGTGGTTGAATCTTGATTGTTGTTTCGGCATAACAGATCATGGACTTTCTATTGTAGCAAGCGGTTGCCGCTCTCTGGTAATTATTAGTCTATACCGGTGTAATGTTACAGATCTTGGAATAGAAACCTTGGCCAAGTCTTGTGGGGGTTTGAAAGGCGTAAACCTATCACATTGTGCTTTAGTGTCTGATCATGGAATAATCGCTTTGTCACAAAATTGTCGTAGTCTTTGTGCTATAAAGATATCCCGTTGCAAAAGTATAACCGGTATTGGATTTCAAGGATGTTCAGAGACTCTAACATATCTAGAAGCCGAAACATGCAACCTTAAGGCAGAAGGATTATCAAGCATGGTTAGTGGTGGTGGAGTCGAGTACTTGGATATTTCTAATGTAAGTTGGTGCATCGGACAGCGGTTAACACCAATTGATGCAAGCTACATATCGAAGCTAAAAGTGCTTAATTTTCGGCTTTGCAGAACCATCGGAGATGGGATTGTGATAGCAATAGCAAAAGGGTGTCCGCTTCTTTGTGAGTGGAACTTAGCAGTGTGCCATGAAGTTGGAATTGCAGGGTGGGAATCAATTGGTTCAAACTGTCATAACCTGGTAAGGCTTCATGTGAATCGTTGCCAGAACCTATGTGATCAAGGTTTGCAGGCTTTGAGGGACGGGTGCAGAGGACTTGAACAGCTGTACTTGTCTGGTAATCGCCGCATCAGTTCGTTAGCTATTGAGATGTTCAAATGTTCAAGAAGTGATGTGAAGATTGTAGATGAAGAAATAACCAGTGTTTTAGGTCGAGAAGAAAGAGACTTATTCCATATTTGAGTGATAATAGAAGAGAATGAGATTTTCAATTTGGTTCGCATGTATTTATAAGAAATGTACATGTATTGTTGCAGATACTTCATAACAGGAGCATGTTAAAGTCCTGGCTCGAAATGTTAAAATCTAATGGAAAAATGTTCTCTTCTCCTTTTAGTATTTTATTGTTTTTTATGTTATCACCCTGGTTTTTCTTAGTTTGGAAAACCATACTCCCATTAGATTGTTACAACGTTGATACACAAGTTATGTTATGTTTGTTTGCAGATCTCCACAATTGACATCCTAATTGATTCTCTACTCAAAAGAAAAGGAAAAATTATCTTCTAAAATAGTACTAAGAATCATTTAGAAAAAATATGACAAATTGTTGCTAAATTAGAAATCGGCTAAAGGAATTTCACATAGTTTTGCATTAGTTACCTCCTATAAATCATCCGAGAACCTTCCAACAGTTATACCACCATTTGTTTTTTTGAAATTTTAAACAGTTCAACTCATCTACGACCATCCAAACAGGGGAGAAGTTCTGGTAATCGAGCCACTGATGCTGTAATCACAGTAGTATTTTGTATTTTCCTTTCTGTTGCACAATATGGTTATGGCAGGCTGTGCCAATGAGTCACATTAACCTTGGAACCAAAACAATTGAGGTTCACATAACCGAGCAATGCACACCCTTGTGAGTTTTTCCATTTAAGGTACAGAATAGAACCCAAGACCAGAAGCAAATAGTTTAAAGCTTTCAGAATGACAGAATGTAAGAAAAATACACATGTTACATACAGAACATTATTTGCTAGCATGCTAAATATGCGCTTCTTAACAATTACAGCTACTAGTAGTAGGGTTTTAAGCATAGCTATCATTTCCTTTCTTTATATCAGGGAAGGTTTTTCCTTTTATGTAGTATACTTTCTCAAAGGGCGGAGGTGAAGTGGGGTGGAGGATGGGGCCGATTCTGATTCAGTTATCACCAGCAGGGAAGTCATATCAGGGACAATTCCACACATGATATCTGCATCACTTGATATACTGCAGCTTCAAGAAAATCGGCCAATCTCGTCAGCAGCTCCAAGAAATTCAAAAGGTAAGTATATCAACTGAACAGTTAGTTTCCATTATCTCCCCAGACATTATCCCAACCACCAGCAGGAGCAGACTTCGGTCCCTGGATGAAGTTTTGATTTCCTGGGCCATTCTGAGGTCCAGGAAGCCCATCCATGCCCGGAGGATTGAGTTTCTTAGGTTTTGTTTTGACTCCCAAAATTCTCAGGACAAATCTTGCAAGCTCTCCGTATAACATCCCAGACCTATCAAATAGCTGTAAGCAGTACAACACAGTGGGTGTTTACAGAACCGGAAGGTACACAGAAGTTTCCATCAGTAGCTCAAAGATTCTGGCTACCAGAGATGATTGTGATAACAGGTTAATTTACCTGGAGAAGTGCAGACATAAACAAATGAAATGCCTGTGTATTCTGGTCAATCAATATTGATAGCCGGCTAAAGAAGTTTACTACACCTTGCATCTGCAATTGACCCAAAGAAGGTATACAACATTAATAACATCTTCAAGGCAGGCAGAATATGATTGATCAAATAAACTTAAATTCAGTATGACCAGATCTAAAGTAGATCATGTACGGGTGCATACAGAATGGAAATTACTGCATCACACCAGTGAGTCATATTGTTCTTCCCTTTAACCCACATTACATTCTGCTTTTGGATCCAGTGAAGAAGATATAACATCTTTTGCCCTAATTATAGTACAACTGGAATATTTTTCCCATAGTTATCAATATCTGGAATCCTAAGATTTTGGATGCACTTTGATGCCTTTTCTTTAATCTTTCAAGACTTTAAACTGAGTGAACGACAAGGAAAGCGCATGCATTGGTTGAAAAAGTTAAACATGCTATAATTCCAATTTTTTATTGTGGCCAAATATCAAATGTTGTGCAACTTTAAAATGCAAAATAAAACTAGAACCATTAATATCCCACTATACATGGTTTTGCAAAGAAATGGGGACATCACAGGAAGAAAGGAAAATGGTGTAACAATTTTCCACTTACCACTCGCATCACGGAGATCCAGAAACCTGGTGGAGAAGGGGGCTCCCCAAAGGGATTGTTTGGGTCCTGCTCACCATAAGGGCCGCCCATACCCATACCCATACCCATGCCTGTACCCATACCCATTCCATAACCACCCATAGTACCTCCATAACCACCACCATACATTCCTCCACCATACATTCCACCACCACCATACATACCAGTACTACCACCATAACCTCCTCTATACATGGTGTTACCATACAATCCGCCGCCATATGACCCTCCTAATCCTCCAACTGTACCATACGTGCCAGTGCCATATCCAGAATTATAATTCAAACCCGAACCATAACCTGAAAAAACACACGAGCAATGGTAAACAACTACATCGGATATTAGAACTATCTAGGCTCAGAGAGGAAAAGTAAGAAATATCTGATATACTCCTTATATATTGCATCTTTCCAAAATATCATGCATCGTGTTGGTAATAAAGAATTAGGAGAACCTTCTTGTTTAATGAAGAATCCTACTCCGTTGTATACTAGTTATTGCATTGAATTACAAACTACTTGCAAATTTTTACCATTCAGCATTCAAGGACTAATACAAACACATGATTATCAATAAGGAAATCATACACTCATTCAGGTCTTAGAATCAGACAGAAATTTCTTCACAAGTTTCATCAACAGGCATAATTCCATTATATTATACAGTATATGACAAGAACACGAAGTATGCTACATGTACATAATTGAGCTTTTAAGTTTTGTTTCCTACACTTAAATGAGCAGCAACGCATTTCCATCATTATTCATGTTGCTAAAAACCAATAAATTCTGACATCCGTGATTAGTTTGTTATTTTAGATACTACCTGCATTGCAGATTATTGCATATCCACTCGGTTAAATAAGAAAGGTATATGAGAAAACATGAGATTATTCATGCAAATGTATTTTCATTCGGTTATGAAAATTGTCATTATTTCAGAATAGAAACCAAGAGTTGCCAGGTTGTATCTGCCTAATGTTCTCGGCTTCTCGCCTCTGGGATAGGTTAAGGTGGATGATCAAACAAGTACACTTAGCAGCAGATCGAAATTATGAAATGTACCATAACTTGACATATACCATTGTTCAGAAAGAAGTAAAGCTAGAAAACACTGTAATCAGTTCTTAGAGGCTTCGCACCAATCCTAAGGGATATCAGCTATATTTTAAGTAAATAGCATGTGCTAGGGATCTATCCCGCATTCCCCCACGACGGGGGAAAAAAGGAGGAAAACATGAGTGCTCTAGGGAGAACAGGACCCCATAAGTCCAATATAAAGTCAGTCACAAACAAATGGATATTTCTCCATGGGTTTCCTGGGAATTCGTGGGACAGTAAATACATTGCTGATACAAGTAAATCATGATTTAACTTAAGGTAAACGAGGTAACTAAATGATGTAGTAATGCAATGAAAGAATTTGGTACCTCCGTAGCTGGAGGAGCCATATGTCTGCTGCTGTTCCCAAGGCCTGGTGGGAACCGGCCTCCCAAGCGTATTTCTATTAGCTGTTGTATTCGTTGTAGTAACAACTTCACCAGGTTGGGCTGTTCCAGATGCTTCTACCACCTGACTCGTGTTACCGGCAGACGGTGGTCTAAATGGTGCAGATCCAGAGGAGGTACCAGCTCTCTCCCATGGTTTAGGAGGAGAACCATTGCCTGCATTGTAAATGCAGCATATATATCACACAACTTAAGGAAGACAAAGAAGTACATAGGCTTACATTAACAACCAAACCATTTTCCATTTTAAAAAAAAAAAAACCTTAATTACTCAGCCACGTGGAAAATGACCCAAAACAGAAAGGTTGACTTGAACATTTTCAGATCGATTTCACTGCTTATTATACGCCTAATTAGCTAATTCGTGGCTAGTCAGTCAAATCTCATCCATGGATGAAGTTTGCTACTTCTCCAACTTAGAGACCCTTCTTTTAGATAGCATAGATGGAAGAAAACTAAGGTAACTTGGTACTGGGAAATCTTAAACTTCCGAAATTTGAGCAGAACGAAACATAACCAGAAATCAGAAGTTCAATCCATCATGGCAAACAGCCAAACACAATGGATGAGGATGAATCCTCTAACATAAGAGACAATACACATCACAGATGACATCTATACTGTTAGAATCAAGACGAAAGTCGAAATATCAAAGATGACCTTGTTTCCCGATTGCTCTAACTATTGCAGCAGTGAAATCAAGGCGCAGACACAACTTCTCCCCATCAAATCAAATTCTATGTACAACAAAACACAAACCAAACATATGAAATCATCCATCACCGATCGAGCGCTAACATTTACCCCCAAGCAAACGCCCTAAATAAGCAACGGATATACCAACAAAATTATTTAAAACAGCTAATTTAACACAAGGAGCATAAAATTCGAATAGAATACAGTAGTAAATCAATCAGACAAATTCGAATCGCAGCTGCAAAATTACCTGGTGGTTGTGCAGTACTATCCATGGAGAGAGAGGGAAGAGAGAGAAAGAAAACGAGAAGACGAGAAAGGTTTATCTAGATTATCACGTTTATTGCAGGTCCCGAGAAATTTTGGTGGCGTTCTAACTGGATAATGGATGATTTGACGAATATACCCCTTGATTTATTCACCAGCTCTATGACCTCAAAATAGGCATGGGAACGATGACGTGTGGGTCCTACACCCGCTGCCGCCTAATGTTGACCACTTTCTTGTTTACAAACTCAGACTACCCGCATTGGGTGACGGCGACGCTGACGTCGACGACGCAGATCCGCGACGCAGATTTTCAGACGTTGGGACGCGTCGGGCCACTAATTTCAATATTTTTTTTTTTTTTACATATTTAACATATCAGAAGAGTGTTTAGAAGTTGAAATTAGTAAAATTGTATTTTTAAACTCGCTTTATAATTTATCGGCAAAGCGTGAATATATTACAACAAACCGGAAAATTTAAAAACTAAATGGAAATGCAACAAACACACAACACACGACGCATTAAACAAACAAACATACACTACACGATTGGTGAAGCTCAATCTCCACTTGGCCAACGATTCTCCAAATATGTTCCATCAAGTCCTTCGAGTTCTTCATGCGTGCACCCATCGTGCATTTGCCGTGAAAAGTTCATGATTCCGGATAGAGTTTATTGTCGATTGTGCTCGTTGATTTAACTCCGCCAATCACATGGGTACATTCTCACGGTATCTTGTTCAACTCTTCGATTTCCTCATAATTTAGGTATTTGGCGCTCATCCTCAACTATCATGTTGTGGAGTGTGATGCAGCAATCCATAATCTTTTTGAGTGTCTCCCTGTTGTGTGCAAGGGCGGGATTTCGTACAATTGTAAATCGTGCTTGCAATACTCCGAAAGCACGTTCCACATCTTTCCGGCAAGACTCGACGCCGTAGAATTTCGCTTCTTCAGGCGCACGGATTCGGACGGCAGAACAAATGTAGCCAAGTCGGGTAGATGCCATCTAGGTAGTAAGGCATGTCAGATCGATGGCCATTGACCTCAAAGTTAACTGAGGTCCCGTCTGCTCAGAGATCGTCAACACCGGTGAACGCCGCACGCATCGACAAGTCATTGTATTTTCCGAAATCAAGAATGAATGCCATATCCAAGTATCTTCGATGCTACCGCTTCTAAAACAAGGGTAGCTTTTTCGCTTTGAAATTGACCGTACGCCGGGATGCTTCTTCCATGTCCAGGCATACAATCGATACTCCCAAGCATGCCCACAAATCCTCTTGCAGCGTTGATTGCCGAATCCTTCGAGCATCTACCGTTGGCCCTCGCATATATGTTGGACCAAACTCACCACCATAGCATCACAAAAACGAAAGACACTTGAGGGTCGTGCTTTCACCAAGTCGGCAATACTCAACCGAAGCGTCGCCAGGTTACATAAGCTAGCATACGAATGGGTCATGTACATTTTTAGTGTGGTTAACCCCTTTGGTCAAGACCATCCGCTTGCACACAAAGTAATCATCTTGACGACTACACCAAAGAATCACCCGCTCGAACAACGACCTTCCATTCAATCTCCGAAATTTATCTCGCATACGCGGGTTAACCTCAAGTAGTCTTCCTCCAATTGTTTGCCACGCCTTCTCGACTTCACAATGTAAGCACGCTTCTTCAGCCGCTGTGGCTCGTCCGGTTGTTGATGTTCCGGAATTGTCGGATCATATTTGGTACATTTTGCATTATCACGGTTTGATTTGTGCGAAGGATCGATGAAGAAGAACTACAAGCTTTCATCATCGATGATGAATCGACATGATTATCTTTGGAAAATTCAAGTAGATAGAGTGTTTTCTCGTAGTTAAGAAAATGGAAGAAGGGATGAATGCAAGTAGTTTGTTGTGTATAAAAATGTGTTCTATGGTTGCATTATATGACAAAGTCATTCGAGATGTATGACTCATTTCTTAGTCATAATGAGTCGATCGCATCGATTTCTCATTAATCAATATAAGATGTCTGAGATGTATGACTCATTTCTTAGTCATAGCTGAGTCAGACTGCATTGGATTTCTCATTAATTGAAGATAAGATGTCTGAGATGTATGACTCATTTCTGACAAAGCAAAGATAAGATGCCTGACAGAGTAAGGATAAATCACAAGACTTACTTTCCGTAACTCAAATAATTCAAACTCAAATTCATATTCAAATTCACAAATATATCTAAGAATGTTTAAATACTGAAAACCTAACTTGCTGGAAAGGAAGCCTAATACAAAACGAATTCTAACAACTATTAAAAATTACAAAAAGTGCCCAAAACTTATAAAATGCGATTTTAACCTCCAAACGATCTCCGCTGTCAAATCCATCGTACATCATGGCGTTGATGTTTTTACTCGTAACACCATTTCAAGCATGGAAAACACTAAGCTTTCATCAAATCTAACACTTCATTTTCACATCAAAAGCACCGATTTTATTACAACGACACTGAAGAGTAAAACACAAACAAGCCACACTTCGAAGTAAAAACAAACAAGCGAACCAAACAAGCAAACCGAAACAAGCAAACAAGCAAACTAAAACAAGCTCTCAACTTCACCATTACTCGACGGAAACAATTTTCATAAGGCATCACAAACTCCTTATGTCATGGTCAAGTTAGCATAGTTCCCCACAAGTGTCATCCACATGTCCATCTTCTTCTCCTTCATCTTACGTTCTTCCTTTTGCACGCAAACTCCAAATTCGTTTTCCAACTCAAGGTATCGGGGATAACTTTCATTAAAGTTAACCCATCCTCGCTCATTGCATCCATTGAGGAGTTGCTTAACTACCACCTCTAGCCATCTTCTTTGCCTTGTCACGACCCATAGGACGCTTGCTAGGCGTGACATCGACATCGCCCTCATCGGGCTTGCTCCCACTACTAGCACCGCCGATGCCATTGGTTGGTCATCATCAACTAGAACATCAACCCTGAGTTGTTGCGCCTTCTTGTATGTTTCCTCCAAGTTCATCCTCGCTTCCCACTGGTACCGCTTCACGGCATCCCACCGCTGAATAGGTTGAATCCGCTACAACCGGACTTCTCTTTGTAGAATTCTGGCTTTGCTTACATTGGCTTCATTGTAGCCACTCCATCGCCGACAACCCTAGTAGCACGATCCACACAAATCACCCACCAATTAATGTCATCTCTCATCCGCTTAAATCAGACGGTGAATCATGACTCGCTTTTTTTCCAAACCGACATCCTCCCATCTCTCCGCACGCCCTCGAACTTCTCCTCGACTTTCTTGAACAAACTTGCATACCTCGATTCGTGCTAATGATCGGATTTGCGCTTAACGGCCATGTAACAAGAGATGAGAACCAAGTCCTCATTCGTGTTGTAGGTGAGCCACGCCCTTCGCTTTTATTCGTCGCCCCTCCTTCCGTGTTCGCTTTCCCTTTCCCACACCTCCGCATCGGTTGAATTTCAGTGCGCCTCAGAACAACTTCCGTGGTGCTTGCGAAAACATTGGTGTTTGTGAGATTGAGAATGGTAATTTTGAGTGTAGGGTCTTCGACGAGCCGAACAAAGGGCTAACAAAGCTCGGTTGGGGTTGTGGAGAGGTGTTTTGTTAAGCTTTTTCATGCACGCCCAGAAGCTTCGGTGTGTTTTCTTGCATCCACCTCAGAGTTTCGAGTGAAAAGTTTCCGCCCATGTCACGGAAAATTGAAGTGGAGATGGTTGGTGTTTTGGAGTGAAGAGAGTGTTTTGAGTTTAATTAAGAGAGAAAGAGGAGTTGGAGATGGGATGATCCAAATATAGTCA
Source organism: Plantago major (assembly GCA_026545765.1). Classification (NCBI taxonomy): domain Eukaryota; kingdom Viridiplantae; phylum Streptophyta; class Magnoliopsida; order Lamiales; family Plantaginaceae; genus Plantago; species Plantago major. Next base: position 68,957 of record JAIFAC010000076.1, read on the forward strand.
AGACTGATCTCATTTTATAGATCTCGAAAAAATAAAGCCGTTGGTGATTTTTATTTATTTTTTGCATTTTTATTTTGAAAGTTATAACCGTTTGAAATTTAAACGGATTTTTAAAAAAAAAAAAAAAAGACACATGGCAGCCATGTTGAGCTCCGTCATGGGTCGACGGGAGGCAAATGCCAATGCAGTCGTCTCACCACGCACTCCACCAAATATTGCGGCTTCTCCTGAGACCAAAAACTGTCCAATGTTGTAGTGGTTGCTGGGTTGGTCATGATAATTTTTTTATTTTTTATTTTTTTTTAACTTTTGCATTATGTATAATTGTTATATTAGTAAGAATGTTCATATGTATAAAATATTTGGAGTTGAAAATGGTGTTCTTATTTAAATGGAGTAGCAAAATCAAACAACATAAATCACCAATAAAAAATGTGAATTGTAAGGTGTGAGGAAATATGTTTTCACTAGCCTTTGTTTATAGTTTCGAAAAAATATGACCGTTGGTATAATTTTCATATTTTTTTAAATTCAAAATTTAAAGAAAAAAGAAAAGAAATAACCAAATTTCAAATGTGGGCAAGTGACGACCGCCCACAAAAAGGGACGGTCTTAGACTGATACCATTCTCAATGGGTCATCGTTATAGTCATGGTGCAAAGCATACTGCAACGTGCTCATTACTGAATTCTAAAAAAAAAAGTACTATAATTGTTGGTCCAGATAACGGCAAAGTAAAAGACTAGAGGGGGTGAATAATCTTTTAAAACTTTTGTCGATAAACACAATTTCTCAGATATCTGACACAGTTTCTCAGATATCTGTGAAGATATCTTAAACTTAATTTTAGAGAGCGGAAGACTTTCTATGATAAGTGCACGTGCTCAGCAGAGTGAAAGTGTGTAAATACTTAACAAGATGAATAAAGCAAGGTAAATGCAGTAAGTAAATAACACAGCAAATTATAGTGGTGTCTGAAGGTGGCGTAATCCTTCAACTAATCCACTTCGGCCTTTCTCAAACCTGGAATCCACTAAGATAGATAAATGAGGTACCCTTACAAATATCCTATCTCTCGATTCCTGCAACACTTGGTTCCCAACCAAATGTTTCCCCCTGAGTTGTTCCCCAACTATCTGAGCCAAGTACTTCCTCTACTCAGAAACCTTTGAGCTATTCCTTAGTTTCCAAAACTAAGTACTTCATGTGCTCAGTAATCTTGGAGTTGTTCTTTAGTTTCCCAAACTAAGTACTTACTGTACTCCACGCCTGTTGGTGTTGGTTAAGGTAGTTTGTCAGGTGTGCTTCTTTATAATTTACACAGTTATTTCAGAAAGCTCTATAGAATCATGATTACTTAATACACTTCACAATGTATGGTAACTTGTTATTTGCTGACCCAAGTCTATGTTAAATTAAATGTTCTAGAGAATGAATCTCAGATACTTGATCTTTGATTCAACTCCTTTACAAATAGCAATGCTTGTTAAGGATTAGGACACTTAGAACCCGTATACTACTTAGAGTTCTAGAGCTTTAGTCGCAACAGAAAGCTAGAAGGTAAGTAGTAAGAAAGCTTGTATGCTTGATAGATCACTTGAAGATATTCAGTAAGTTGAAAGTTGGTGTGTAGTTTCAGTGTAGTTTCAAGCATTCTAAGTGGTAATATTTATAGTTGAATTTGAAGCCGTTTGAATAGTATCCGTTAGGCTCAATTCAAATTCAAACTATTGATATATGTATATAGTACTACAGAGTTCTTTGTCTTCTTCTTTAGAGACTTCTGCTTTTGCGTATATTTCGTCGAGCAATAAATGCATTGTACTATATTTGTCCGTTGTCTCAACGGACACGTGAAGCTTTATGAGACTCGACACATTCCTTACTCAAGACACTTGTGTTCTCAGATATCCTTTGAGTAACTTGTTTAATCAAAACACTTCTTGCCTCAAGGTTTCTGGACATAAGTATCTGAGGAGACTTTTCTCCTTAGTCATCAACAATCTTGAGCAAACTTAAGTATTCTGGAAATGAGTTCCTTTGCTTGGATGCTTCCTTCTCGTCTTCTTCAAATAAATAAAAATTATATTCAGAGACCTAACATCCTATACAAGATTTGCTAGACTAACATACTTAGTGATTTTCCTCTTTTACAATGTTCAAGTGAACCAAGAGTACTAAGCACCTTTCTGAGCTAAGATAAGTCATTAGGTTGCTGATCAAAATCTAAACAGATATTCCTAACAAATTTCCCCCTTTTTGATCAGTCAACTATGACTATCTTTAAAGTCCTATTACAATCTGGAAGAGAAAACAATCCACCACTTAATCATTTCTTATGATCTTTAAATGATTTTAATTAAATGCAGAAAGTAAACAACAACCAAATCACAAGGTGTGATCTTTGCTGACAAGTTATCTTTTATAAAAGATATCTAAGAGTAGTTCATCGACATTAAAACAATTACAGATCGTAGATAACTTTACAAGATTTAATAGAAAAGTACAATCAGCAAAAATCACAAAAACTACTTAATCAAATAGAACAACAGGAGTATCCAAGCTCCAGGTGAACATTCTAAATGACAAGTCTTCAAGTCTTCAAAAATACTTCAGTTCTCAAAGAACCTCAAGTCTTCAAAGAACCTCTATGTCAATTGGCAAATTCCCTAACTCCAAGCCTTTTGGTGTCATCGGCATAATCATAAAGCAGTGTTCTGACTAACATCTTTGTGTCTCTGGCAAATCCATGGACTTCTTTGTAGGTCTTGGTGGGATTTTTTCTGGCAAAGTGCTTGACCCACATATATCTTCCCTATACCCAGGCATGCTCAATTCTGAGATCAGAGAGTTTGAAATACTCATAAATGATCTTCAGATATTCAATGTCATCCAGATATTGTTCCTTAGTCATGTAGAATGACTCATAAGGTTCAACACCCAATCCTGGCCTTGTGCCTATTCCAGTCATCTTGGGAATTTTGTGCACATCATCTGGTTTTCCATAAGGACATTCAAAGGAGAGGTCCTTTTTCATGGCTTCAGTTCTTTTGGAGACTTCAAAATCCAGCCATGATTTGACATGCTTTGGATTTATCAGTACTAGCTTGTCTTTTCTCCATGCCATAAGTTGTTCATAGATAGGAACTGGGAATTTTTCATTTACTAGCAGGTGCTTTAGTTCCAGAATCCAATGACCATTTTCCTGGTGAATGCATCTATAGGAGGTTTGACTGTTGTCAGTCTTGACATATTCAATCAGGGCATCAGCAAGTTTTTCAGGTGCAACCCTGCCAAATTGAGTGTCTCTTCTCCTCTTTCTTCTTGTTTTGGCATTCTCTCTTGGGGGTTTGCTTGAAGAACCACCCTGGATAAACTTGGTATTTTCAGAGGGTGTTCTTGCTGCTATTGGCTTTGCAGCAATATGCTCAGATAGTGTCAGTGCATCTACCCTTCTCCTGTGGAGAGGATTCTCATGATGATCAGATTCATCCTCATCATCATCAAAGTTGAAGTTCGAGAGGTGATTTGCGCCTATCTTCATCGCTTTTGATTCGACCTCCTCCTCCTCCTCTTCTTCTTCTTCTTCTTCTTCTTCTTCTTCTTCTTCTCCGTATGCTCTTTCACATTCCTTGGGGACTTGGTTCCCTCGAGGTTTCTCATTTTGAATCTTGTTCTTGTGATCCTACCAGCCGTAACTCGTATGTTGTTGTTGTTCTCTGAGGTTGACTGGAGGAGGGCTCAGAGAACCTAAGAGGTATTTCTTTCCTCCTGTTTTCTCTTCCTTTTCCTTTATGAGATCCTTCCCCCTTAGTCATTGTCATCGACTCAAAATCACATAGGCTTCTTGCATTGATTCAAAGTTGCCTTGCAGATAGTTATAGGCAGCAATCAGCTTCTACAGCTCAGCCTTTAGATCTTCATTTTTCTTGAGGATGCCAGATTCCTCATTGGTGAGCTTTGCAAGTGGGCCATGCAATGCCTTTGCCTTACCTGCAACAGAGTTTGCCTCATTGAGGGCTTTCTGAGCAATGTCAAAGTCCTTATCCCTGACCATTCCAAGGTCTTTCTGAGCCAGGATCATGCTTGTTGTTCTTTGAGTGAACAATTCAGCAAATTTCTTCAAGTTAGCTGGGACTGATTCAATGACTTCTTTGTTCTGCTCATTCAACTCATTTTTTAGTGTAGCAAGAAACTTGTACCTTTCCATATACTCAACATTAGACAGAGTATTGGGTATCTTACTGAAGCTAATGGGAGCTAGCTATCAGTTTTCTTTTCAAATGAGAAACAACCATATGCTGATTTATGTGGACTTGCAAGGTTCTATCTTCTTCATCTTGGGAATCACCATCCCAGAGATCTTCATCCTCTTGGACATCTTCATCTACCCTGTCTAGCCCAACAACCATTTCTGTCATGGGCTTCTTTCCTTTCAGTGAGGAGGAGTATGGTGTGTCTTTTTGCAATGCAGCCTCAGCATCATGCTTGTCTTCAGATGCTGGTGATGCATCTATTTCTTCAGCAATTGCTCAATGGCAAGCTTCAATTCTTTCTTCTCAGCAAGGAGTTCCCTTTCTCTGAGAGTTTGATCCTCAAGCTCTCTAAGTCGAGTTTGGGATATATCTATCTGGGCTTCCATTTCCAGATTTAGCTGTTTCTGGTCCTCCAACAATTTGGTGAGCTTGGCAACATTAGCTTATGTATCCAGAATTGCTTGATCAACTTCTTCATGTTGCTCAACTCCGTTTTCAGTAGAGTCTTGTTGGGGAGTCAGATGTGTAGACTTCGAGGAGATGGTGGTGGAGAATTCTGATGATTTCTCATTTTGCTTTTCAAAGAATCGAGGTATTCTTTTCAGGTAATTCCACCAGTCCCTGGAGCAGGACTGTCATCATCATCCTTTTTGTCATCATCATCCTTGTAATGATCAGAAGGAGGTTCTTTAAAATCAATCTCATCTGTTTCCTCCTCATCTTCAGAAACCAGATTGATCACTTCAGGGAGTGTGACCAATTGCCCATTTACTTCCTCTTGTTCAGAGGGTATGCACTGTAGGGACTTAGGCAATGGAGGCTTGAATGCAATCTCCATTCTGGTCTGATCATTAGCCTTCTCAAAAGCTTCTATGAGCTTGTGTGCAACTTCTTTGATAAAGTCCTTATGCATCAGAGCAGCACAAGAGTACTGCTCTGTAGGGAACATAGCATGGACATAATTCTCCAAGTCAAAAGTTCTGACTCTTCTCAATTGGTGATCAGTCACCTTTGTTAGTTCAGTCAGATCTGAGCTTCGAAGCTACACTTTCCAAACACTTGAGGTGTTTCTTGAGAGTGTGGTCTTTGAAGAATGAAAGTGCAAAAACCTTTGGCACACTTGTTTGAGCCTGAAAGAAAGAGTTTTGAGTTAGATTCAAAACTTGTGTAGATATCTGAGTACTAGTGTAGTTAGGTTTCTGAGTTACTTGAATAGATACATCAGGCTTAGAGATTGTACTCGAGGCGGGGTGCCTCAGATATTTTGTCATGAGGTGGAGACTTGGGAGTCCGTCCTCATCAACCTTTCTTTCGCTTAACCGAGAATTAAAATTATCACAATACTTAGGAAATTGTCATGAAAGAATTTATGCAACTAAGCTTCAATGATCTCTGAGTTTTTCACTTATCTCCACAATAGGAGGCTCAGAATCATTTTCTCGTAAACCTTCGTTTCGTGTTCTTTCCGTGATGTCATTGGGGCTTCATCAATTTTCATGGGTGCAGGGAGGTCGCAACTCTTTCCCCCGCACTTCTACTTCGAATGAGCCTAAGTAGAAAGTATCGAGTAATTAGAGAAGAATTATATTAACCCAAAATGAAAAATGTTTATCATCGATTTTATATACCTTCACATTAGAAGGCTCAAGAATATTTTCTTCGTAAACCTCGACGGTTTCGGTCCTTTCTCGCATTTCGCTTTATCTTCTTCTTTCTCATTGAGCCTATTAGAGACAAACACCGATTAGATAAATATGATATTTGAAGCAAAGTTGAGAATAAATTTCTTGTCTAAACTAAGTCCACCAGAAAAATGTGCCTGGGCCGACAAGTGTTGCGGTTGGGAACCTCATTCTCATTTTCTGAGGTATGCTTTGCAGCTCCCTCCTGTGTTTGTGTCTCTAATATAGCCTGTAACAAAGAATGCATATAAGTAACAAGATATAGAAGACATAAAATATCACAAGTGTAGAGTTAAACCACTACCTGAACATTATCAGGCTGATTGGTCTCTGGTCCTTGTGAAGATCCCATGTCAGGGTCTTGTTGTTTAATGACCACTTCTTTGTTTGAAGTTTCGTACTTGCACCTTTCCCGAGTGTGGGACCCAATTGCCTCCCTGCTTGATCTTTCCGAGTAGGATCTCAGCTTGATCCCTCTCATCGAGTTGGGGAACTCGCTCATTTGCAGGATTTCCTTCAAAGAATCGGCGTCGCATGTCAAATCGCAATTCATTCACCACGGCTTCATTATCATCTGGTGAATCATGTGAATTGGATCTAGAAGGTGCAACAAAGTGGGGCTCATCCTGATACTTTTGTGATAGTTTGTATAGTGTGGAGGCAATGTTAGAATCCTCCATCACTATATCACCACTCCTAAAGCTTCTTCTTCCAGCTTGAGTGTGTCTTGTCCAGATTCCTTGGACTTAGGTGCTATCTCAAAGAACCTCTCAGATTAAGTGCTTCTCCAGCAACCTTAGTAATGGGTGCTTTCTCAGCAACCTTTGAAATAGGTACTTGTTCAACAACCTGTGGTGTAGGTTCTTCTTCAGATACCTCTACACTTTTGGCTTTTACATCAGCCTTTGAACTTGTTGCTTTTTCAGCAACCTTAGCCCTTTTTTATTTCTGTAGGACTTGAGAGATGACTAAATCAAAGATCATCATCATCATCATCAGAGCTCTCATCAGCATTAGGAACTAATTGGTCCATAATCCTTGCGGTTTCTGCCAGATAGGGCTTGATACCTGCCACTTCTCTCATTTTTACCAATGAGTTCATCAACAAGGCTTTCCTTGGTAGCATTGATGAGTTCATTAGCAGTTGTATCTTTTTGCAGCATTGATGAGTTCATCTTCATTGATGAGTTCATCAACAGTGGTGGCAGATATCTGAGAGTCGACATCCACAATGGGTATGCCTTCTGATTTGCCAACAGACTTCTTTTGTGAAGCTCTGGGCTTTTTGGTCACAACTGACCCCTCAGATATGTCATCATATTTTCTTTTCTTTTGTTCTTTAGCAACCTTTTTCATCATGTAAGTGTACTCAAATTGGTAGAGTACGTTGCTAGTGGCTATTTTAGCCTGTTATCTGAGTAGTACTTCAAGCTTCTCTAGCAAGAAGCATATCTTCAATCCATAACTCACTATATTCTTAGGCTCGGCAAGGCCTTTGACAATCTTTGGCTCAAAACCTTGGATTCGCTTCACAAACTTCATATAGGCGTACTTTCCCCAGTTAAAGAGGTTTTTCGACCTAGTTAGTTCTTCCTTCATCAGGAACATCATCATCCACCGTTCCAAGCTTATTTGGTCAGCTCCACCTTGTAGACCATCAAAGCATCTGTGAAGGAGGCAAGCCAAGACATCCCAATGAATGTATAGATGTCTGGTCCTGATATCAGCAAGTTTGAACTCAGGAGGAGTATGTGGCTTGTCCATATTGCAAACATCACTGTACAGGGTCTTAACACCTTCAAGGAGATTTTCATCCTTGGTGTTAATCTCGAAATTGATTTCGGAGACCAAAGATATCACAGAATGTTTGGCAGTTAAGGAAAATTTCTTTTCCTTGAACTTTGGTTTTAATGGACATCTATTCAATGCGATTAGTACTGCTAGTGATAACACGAGAGTTATTATAAAACTCAAGTACATCCAGTGAAGAACATCCACTGGGAAGAGCGCGCGGAGAGAAAACCCTTGATTTGTGCCTTTTCAAGCATACCAAGGATAGTCCTCCTATCTGCTTGTTCTACTATTTCAACAGAAAGGTGTTGCTCAATCATAGCACCACCCCAAATCATCCTGTGGTTTGAAGTCCGATTCTCAGGATTAAAATCGCCTAAGAGATGATTGTTTGCTATCACTAGCACTGGTGCTTGCTTTTCAGCAGCAGTAGAAGTAGTAGCACTAGTATCCTTAGCAGCAGCATGTATTGGAGCCATCTCTTTATATAGAAGGTTTTTGAAAACAAGAGAGGAGATTATCAAGGGAGATTAGTTGTTCTTTTCAGAAAAACTAAGAGAGATACAGCAGATCTGTAGAGAGATTTGCAGAAAAAACTCAGAGAGAAATTTATGTTTTTGTGCAAGATAAAATGTTGGATTAGGCGAAAGTGAATTCTTTTGCCAAAATCCTATATATATATATATATATATATATATGATACCACTTGGCTGGTCTGGTCGGGTCACAAAGCTTCTTTGAGTTATTCATATTGGCTACAATATTCAAACTTTAGAATCACTTCATTAATCCAAACTCAGATTACAATATTCAAACTTTAGAATCATTTCATTAATCCGCACTCGCATCACCGACTAAGATAGAGACGACATCGATCGATTACTTGTATAAAATCACAATATTAAGATATTTCTCAAGACATAAAAGTAGCACAAAAATGTTCTGTAGACGCCATTTCTTTCTTTAGAGGGCAACAAGGCCTTCATATGTCTATCGGAATATATCAACATGCCCGATTAATACAAAACCTTCTCCGTCTCATTCTTAGTAAGTAATAAAATCTTAGATTAATTCATAATTCGCCGTGAATAGTAACCATGAATAGTAGATTAATTCATAATTCCGTGAAGTAACCATGAATAGTGATCGAGGAACAAGAAACATTTTGCCAGAGTTAAAGTAAATACATAATTTAGACCGGTCTTAACACAAACCAAACGTTTAGCCTATCATGAGGCTAATTTTCATTGATAAAAATATATTACAATACAAAAATAAAAATAAAAAGAGTACTTACAAATTGATGTCTGCAAGCACCAGTACAAACTTCAAACTTAATTACAAATACTAAAAATTAAAAACTGAAGGGAGAGTGTTTCGGCTTAGGTGTGTATACAATGGATGGGTATCCAGGTTCTTCCCTTCTTCCTTCTGCCTTCTTCTTATTTATAGAGGGAATTTGATTCCCAGGAGCTGAAATCTGTCAATGTAATTGGAATTTGATTCCAATTATGTCACTATCTGCTTTTCTTTAAACCCGCCCGCTCTTTTCCTTCTCGACTTTTAGTCACTTTGTCTTCTTGTAAAATGGAAGAAGTCATATATGATTTAGTGGGATGTCTTTCATCATCAACATCATTTGTTTTGTCATCATTATTATTCTATAATGGAAATATTCCATCAAATTCATACATCTACTCATCATCAGTAGTTGTAGAGCAATTTCTTTTCTTCTTTCACAAATATTCCTCATAGAAACTTCTTCTAAAATCATAATCTGAATCATTCTGGCAATCTTCGGACTGCATATTGGACTTTTATTTTTCTGTCCTCCTGATATAATTGAATTCTTTTTTCTATAAGATCTATAGTATTGATGCAATATAATTGCTTGGTTTTTCGGTTTTCTTCATTCATTTTTTCCCAAAACTTCGTATAAGAAGATCTTTTGATACATGGTATCTCATTTTCGGTATAACCGATAATAGGTATCCATTCCCAAATCCAGGGTATGGAAAATTCCATAAAGAAATATAAAGAGTAATACTCTTGAGGGATATCCTTTTTAGGAGTAACCTTCTTCCAACTCAAAAATAAAGTTGAAAAGTTTTTAGGAAGTATAACTTCTGTAGTTCCAAAATTCATCCACCAGGTTATAAACCACTGGGTATTCTTTGCCGCTTTGTATATAACCGTGACACAATGGTTATAAACCATGAGTATTTCTTTCTATGTTGATCATTATCACATAGTAGCACTTTATTAAATGCTTCAACATAATCCCAATAATTATATTTTATAGGATTTTGTTGTCGATAGTAAAATTCCCTTTTCGGATGGTTCAAATCCCAATCCTCGTAAGATATAATCTTCTTAATATAAATTTTCGGGTTATAAACTTCCTTCTGTGTCTTTGAGAAATAATTTATTTCACAAGACTCTGTTTCTGAAAGAATACTTTCATAAAAAGATCTTGTTTTATAAGATCCTGAAGTATATAATACTTTATCTTTGTCTAAATATTTAGACCATGATGTCCAAAGTTCCTCGCCCATCAGACATCTCTTATTTCAAGGTATATTACTTCGACTTTTGTTTTCAACATAATCGCTTTTTTCTTCTTTAACAATTAGTAAAAGATGGAATCTTCCTTTTTCTTTTGTACTCAAGAAATTTTCGTACTCTTCCGAGCTATAAGTCTCAGATTCTCGTGATGGTAAAGCTATAAGCTTTCCTTTATCTTGTGATGGTAAAGCTATGCTTTCCTTTATCTAATCCACTTTCGACTTCCTTTTCCTCTATCGAGGAGGAATTTCTTCTTTCAGTACATTCCCGAATAATATCTTCAAATATTAAAGAACTGGGAGACTGATATTATCTTTCCATTTTATAAACACATGTCTAAAAACGCCATATTTAAAGTATTTAATGTATATAATCTTTGCGTAATCATAACTGCTTTTTGGTTATATAAACCATCTTGAAACTTTAAAACACATTTTATGGTTGAAAATATTTCTTTAGCAATAGTATGTAGTTTTTCCCGATTATTTTTCCACTTTCCGTAATAAAGCTTAACAAGATATTCTTGTTTATTATGAGCATCAACTGCTTAAGAATTCCTCCATAACCTATATCAAGCATCTGCTTTCAGATTTATCCCATGAGGGATTACTCAACATAAGACAAGGCAAAGTTTTCACCTTTCTTTTAATTTCCTAACACTGAGTATGATGATCGCAAGGCTTGGATCCTTTTAAGTCTATCATATAAGATAGCAAAGATTCTTTTTTCATTTTTCTTTCAATTTTAATCATCACTTTCATTTTTTTCCCATCCTGATTTTCAGTATCCTTCTTTCTTTCATTCATTCTTTAAAAATTTGAAATTTTATTTTTCACCAGTTTTTAACTAACTCATCAATATCATGAGATAGATTCAAGAGTTTTAACTACCGCTTTAAACCCAATTTTCAAAAGTACCTAATCGGTAATAACTCAGTTCGATTCTTGAATCGCCCATTTATTTAATAAATCTAAATTCGAATATCAAATTCTCACTTCTACGTTTTTAACAGTATCTTTCCTTCTTATCATGTTTATCATGATCATAAAACAGTTCGTGTTAAGACTCAATCTTAAATCATGCCTCATCAGAACCGGCTCGATACCACTGTCGTCCGGTCGGGTCACAAAGCTTCTTCGAAGTTATTCATATCTACAATATTCAAACTTTAGAATCACTTCATTAATCCAAACTCAGATTACAATATTCAAACTTTAGAATCATTTCATTAATCCAGACCAGAATTTAGATTTATTAAATAAATGGACGATTCCAAGAATCGAGCCTAAGGTTATTTACCAGTTAGGTACTTTTGAAAAATTGGGTTTAAAACAGGTAGTTAAAACTACTGAAGAATCTATCTCACTTGATATTGATGAGTTAGTAATAAAACTACTTAGTGAGAAAGATATTGCTGTTTATAAAAACCTTTACAAATTTTTACATATTGGTTTAGTGCAAATTGCTTTTAAACCTTTAACCTTAGAAGGACTACCCGAGAGCTTTATAGTCATTTTAGAGATGGTAGAAACTTAGATCGGAAAAACCTTAATCGGAATTATACGCCAAATAGTTTAGCCCATGGTCCAGCTTTTATTTTGATGTTTATCCGAATTTACAATGTTTTTATTTGATATTAATATTTTAGATTCTTTAACATTAAATGTTAAAACTAATGGTTATAATTATATTTCTCGTACGTAAACAATCAGATCATATGTGATTTATTATAAACCTTTGTTTACTTTAAATCCTCATTGTCAAGGGTTGATAAACCTTTAAATGAAATTATTCTAATCGAGACTAATTTTAGCAAATCTAAAATTACTACCGTAGATCTATTAAATGGGAAGAAATAGATTTTCCGTAAAATTGATAATTAAACATGTGTCACTCTCACAACCTCGTTATTCAAAATAATTTAATAGATGTTATCCAAACTCAAGGTTTGGTAAAATGCGCTTGAAAATAACAATGATTTTATAGATCTTCTTCAAGACTTACTAAGTCTTCTTCTTTAAGATCTTTTATATCACCTATTGATTATGTAGTTGATACTCCATCAAGGATGTCAACCTCGCTAAAAGCGTAATACAAAAATCTTTTGAAACAATTCCGTAAGATCATATTGATGAACTTCAATAAATAAAGATTTTGATAATATTGTCAAAGGAGTTACATACTCCAACCAAGCGTATATAATCGCATCGTAAATGGAATTTCGTTATTAATGAATTCAAGTCAAATTGATTTTAGCCTGCCTCCCATAGGCAAAAGATTAAAATCAATTCAATTTACCCAGATGGGAACCTTTAAAATTGGTTTTTACAAACTTCTTCAACAGAAAACTTCTATTCAAAATGAATTTTATAAAGATTGTGAAAACACAATACTCCAATTCCTTTTGTTCCATGGTTTGTTTCTAAATATGTGGAACAATATATTTCAAGATTAGAAAGGAATTATAAACTTTCTGTGAGGAATTTACAACAAGTCTATCCTCCGCAATGCCTTTTTCAAATTGAAAAAGGAAATCATAGTTTTAGCTTTTGTAAACTATCGAAGATGAAACTCTACCAAAGAATCTCGTAAACAAATTAACAGGATGATTGAACAATGTAATTATACTAATCATTATTAATGTTCTCGAGAACATTTAACTTCTCGTAGTGAAATGGTGGATTTAGTTTTAAAACTATTAACCCTAATCTTTCTTTAAATTCAAATGTTTCTTTAAAAGAAAAGGAGAAGGAACAGGATTCATTCCCTAATATTCAACCACCTCAAATTTTATTTTAAATTAAAGTCTATGAAAGAACTTGAAAAGTTCTTAATCAAAAATTTAAAGATATGAAACTTACAACTCTTCATGATGTTGTAAAAGAAAATCGATTACAAAGAAGTGATCAGATGAAATTAATAAGTTGGGAAAATGGGTCGATAGACCAACCCAACGTGATGTACTATTATAGAGACCTTCTCCTATAGATACCTTGCATGAAGAGCAAGATTACATACTAAATAATAAATATAATGGTAAAACATCTATGAATGGAATTTAGATGCTTATGTCGATAAAGATTTATAATATGATTCATAGGATGCTTATGTATTCCACTATTTGTAAAACAAATGGCAACACGATAAAAATGTTGCAAAAATGATCGTCACCGGTTTTACAGATAATTAAAAGGTCAGGATAATTATCTTTCACCGTAAGGAAAAATCATATTTTTGATCAGAAACAAGAGGATGGTAGTACTATAGAAAATGCATATACTCTTGTTGTTACTATTATTGAACATTTCACCGAAGATATTCGATAACAAATAAAATATTCGAACTGCTTTACAAAACTTAAGATGTAAAACTTTAACCGATTTTCGCTGTATAAAGACACCTTTTAAACAGGTAATGGAATTACCGAGTGTAATAGCTCTCATTGGAAATCAAAGTTCATTGATGGACTTCAGATTATTTGCGTAGTGGTTAGGAAAATCTTAGAAAAGATAAAGTTTCTATCCCTTATGAAAATTATACTTACGGCAAGTTAATCGAACTTGTATTCAAGAAGGTTTAGCCTTGTAATGAGATTAAATTAAATCAACAAATTAAAAGATGTAACTTGAAAGAAAAGGCCCAATGGGACAGCTGTGATCAATTTGGGATGGATGTTCCATCCACTTCTAAATCTCATAAGTCGGAAAAGAAGTCGGCTTATAAACCAAAAAAGAAGAGACATTACTCTCCTAGAAAATTAGAACCGTAAACAAAGAAGAGAAGATAGAGAAGAAAGAAAACGGATTCGAAAGAAACTAATAGTTTGAAGCTTGTGGAAAACTTGGTCATTTTGCAACACATTGTTGGACCAAGAGGAAATTAAACAGATTAAAAGCTGATAATGATTTGAAAGAAACTCTTTCAAAGATTCTTCTAAATTCTGATGAAGAAAAGAGTAGTAACTCTTCTGATGATTCAGATGCTTCTAATAGTACTAATAAGATCAAGAAGAGAACTTAAAAGTTCTTAATCAAGAATCTAATATCCGATTCAGAGTCGAGTGTGAACCTCAGATTCTTGGACAACCTTGTATCAAGAAACAAGAAAACACAGATGACAGTAAATTCTTTAATAAAGAATTTTACAATATTCTCTCATAGTTCCAAGGAACTGATTTATATGTTTTGGACGGTAATAATATTATCGAGTTTCTGAAACATATCAAAGATCATGAGTTACGATCTAAATTAATAGATCAGATGGATAATATTCCAAGTACTTCTACTGCGTTCGAACCAATGGTTCTTCCGTAAGATTTTAAAAATGATGAGCCTTACTCAATGTCAGAAGTTTATAAACTTCTAAAACAGAGAAGGACAGTTGAATCTCCAACTTCTACTCATGATTTAGAGATGGAAGTTGAAAATCTCAAAAAAGAGATTCAGTTTTTGAAAAAGAAAAATAAGTTAATAGACTATCGAGTTTCTAAGCTTGAAAATTATAAAAAAGAGACTAATCACCTACCATCACTACTAGTGAATCGAGTCAAAGTAAAAAGACTCAATGTTTTGATTCACAAGTAGATGATAATTTTTATCAACTTTAGAGATGGTTATATCTCAAAATGGTATGTTAAAATTACCTTATTAATTGATAATTACTTTTCAAAAGATTTGACCTTTTATCGACAAGGGAGCGTATTTAAATGTTATACAGAAGGATTAATTCCTACAAAGTATTTTCATAAAACTACACATACTCTTTCTCATGGAGGAGAAAATTAAATATAAAGTATAAGCTTCCTAAAGCTTATATTCAGATTGATAAAACCGATTCAAACCAGCTTTTTACTAACAAAGGATATTTCCAACCAAGTAATACTTACTTTTATCTCAAAGATTTATCCTTTACCCATGTGGATAATTCGTATTATCGAACTTTTCAAGGTGGGAAAATTCATTTAAATTTTATTACAAAACCATTTCATAGAATGTTACATGAAATGTATGATCATCCTGACTTTAAAGAAAAACCATGAATTTCTTAAAACAAGAAATAAACTCTTCGACTATTGAAGAAAAACTTCAAAATCCCAAATTACAAGGGAAGATTAGATTGATTGAAAATCAACTTTCTAGAAATCAGAATGACCATCCTAATGCTTTCTCGAATAGAAAGAAGCATGTGGTCACCTTCCTTATGAGGAAGATTTTGATGAAAAAGAATTCACAAAGGCAAGACCTTGTCAAATGAATTCGTAGTATTTAGAACTCGTAAAAAGAAATTGATTCTTTATTACAAAAGGGTCCGATAAGCCCTTCTCAATCTCCTTGGTCTTGTACAAATTTTATGTTAATAAACATAGTGAGCGTGATAGAGGAGTTCCTAGATTGGTTATAAATTATAAACCCCTTTAATAAGGTTTTAAAATGGATTAGCATCCTATTCAATAAAAAGATCTTTAGAAAGACTTTATGATTCAATTTTATTTTCAAAATTGACTTAAAGTCGTGTTATCGCAAGTTCAAATTGAACAAAAGGATAGATATAAGACAGCCTTTAATGTTCCAATAGGACATTACGAATGGAATGTAATGCCATTTGGTTTGAAAAATGCTCCTTCTGAATTTCAGAAAATTATGAATGATATTTTTACTCCTTATAGTGATTTTATATTAGTCTATATTGATGATATCCTAGTTTTCTCAAAGGATATTGAATCCCATTTTAAACATTTGGATATCTTAAAGAAAATAGTCATACAGAGTGGTTTAGTTATATTAAAACCAAAGATGTTTTTGCTTGCATAAAATTAGATTTTTGGGTCATTATATTGAAAAAGGTAATATTATCCCAATAAATAGAAGCATTGATTTTGCTGACAAATTTCCTGATGAAATAACTAATAAAACCCAGTTACAGAGGTTTTTAGGAAGTTTGAATTATATCTCTTCCTATTATAAAGACAGATTGTAATTCTGCAAAGTTCATGTTTAACAAAGATTTTAAACATGATGTTTCTAAACAAATGTTTGCAAGATGGCAAGCTCATTTAGCTCCTTTTGATTTTGAAATTGTCTATAAAAAAGGAGAAGACAATAGTCTTCCATTTTCCGACACGAGAATATATTTCATGATTCCGCAGAATGTACTTGCAAGGAAGAGGCTCTTCCTCTTATAGAGGCAGAGGAGGTCGAGGAAGGATCCAAAGAATCCTCTCAATCGGGCAGAGGAAAGCTTATAGCTATGAATTTGCCATCACAAAACATGAAGTAAAGCTCAAAAGAGTACCAACAATTTCTTGTGTACAAAAAGAATAAGGGAAAAATTCCCTCTCTTGCTAAAATAATAGCAGAACAAGAATCTGAAGATAATAAATCAGATTATCTGGAAAACAGAAATCAAGAAGTTATACTTCTGATTGAAACAAGAGATATGAAATGGGAAAATAACCCATGGACTTTGATGTCCAGATATCTTGACAAAGCATCATATCTTTTGGGGACTTATAAAACAAGATACTTTTATGAAAGTATTCTTTTCGATACGAGTCATGTGAAATATCACATTTCTCAGAATTCAAAAAGAAGTTTATAACTTCAAGAAATTTATATTAAGAAGATTATATCTTCCGAGGAATGGGAATTGCTCCATTACGAGAAAGGGAATTTTATTACCCTAATAATGTAAATCCCATAAAATTTAATTATTGGGATTATGTTGAAGCATTTAATAAAGTGCTTTTATATGAAAATGATAAAAGAAGCACTCTGGTTCATAAAAATCAAGAGTTTAAGCTTATGAGCAAGAGATACCAAATTGGTTTCTTAAATGGTGGAAATATTTTGGCACCACCGGAGTAATACTCCCTCAAAATTTTACAGAATTATATTCTGCTTGGATAAATGTTAATCCAAAGAAGGATATTCCTTCAGATCGATATGATTTATATTTCTTTATGGAATTTTCCATACCATGGATTTGGAAATGGTACCATATCTTATACCGAACATGAAATACCATGTATCAAAAGATCTTCTTATACAAAGTTCGGGATAAAATGAATAAAGTAGACCGTAAACCAAGCAATTATATTAAAGCGTTGATACTCTAAATCTTATAGATAAAAGAATAAGATTATATCAAGAAAATAAAAGATTATCGACACCAAAGGAGGAGTCGACCTTAGATCAAATCGTAAAAAGTTTCAATGCACCAAAGACAAAGAATAGAGAGATGCTAATAGAAGCATATATAGAAGAAATGAAGAAGGATCTTCTACAAGGTTTTGATGGAGAAACTCAATCTGTGAAATCGGATACATCAATGGTATCGGCCAGCCAGGAGTATCAAGATGCTCAAGATCCAAATCAGGAAGAAGTCTCAATAGAAGACGTTTTTGAAATACTTAAAGGAACTCTTAAACAGAAGAGTAAAGAAGAATCTTCTACAACAATAGTGGTAGCAGAAAAATCTACCCAATAATGACAAAGATGATGAGTCAGAGCACTAATGTGTGGATAAAGATAATGGAGACACTGATAAGTGGGGTGGAAATTATTCCACAACAAACAAAAGCTGAAAGCAACATCACAAAAGCAACGGGCGAAATTTAAAGAGACCTGAGATAGCGACACAAAAGGAATCAAATTCCAAGATGGTGAGAGAAATCAGCTCCTAGGGAATCAAATTCCCTCTATAAATAAGAAGAAGGAAGAAGGAAGAACCCTGGATACCCATCCATTGTATACACACCTAAGCCGAAACACTCTCCCTTTCAGTTTTTAAATTTTTAGTTTGTAATTAAGTTTGAAGTTTGTACTGGTGCTTGCAGACATCATTTTGTAAGTACTCTTTTTATTTTTATTTTTGTATTGTAATATATTTTTATCAATGAAAATTAGCCTCATGATAGGCTAAACGTTTGGTTTGTGTTAAGACAGGTCTAAATTATGTATTTACTTTAACTCGCAAAATGTTTTTGTTCCTCCGTCCATTACTATTCATGGTTACTATTCACGGCGGAATTATGAATTAATCTACTATTCATGGTTACTATTCACGGCAGAATTATGAATTAATCTAAGATTTTTATTACTTACTAAGAATGAGACCAGAGAAGGTTTTGTATTAATCAGGCATGTTGATATGTTCCGATAGACATATGAAGGCACTGTTTGCCCCTCTAAAGCCGAAAGAAATGGCGTCTCTGGGCTGTTTTTGTGCTACTTTTATGTCTTGAGAAATATCTTAATATTGACAGATTTTATACAAGTAATCAGTCCTGATGTCGTCTCTATCTTAGTCGGTAGTCTGAGTCTGGATTAATGAAGTGATTCTAAAGTTTGAATATTGTAATCTGAGTTTGGATTAATGAAGTGATTCTAAAGTTTGAATATTGTAGCCAATATGAATAACTCAAAGAAGCTTTGTGACCCGACCAGACCAGCCAAGTGGTATCAGAGCCAGTTTACAGTAAGGGCATGATTTAAGATTGAGTCTTAACACGAACTGTTTTATGATCATGATAAACATGATAAGAAGGAAAGATACTGTTAAAAACAGTAGAAGTGAGGAATTTGATATTCCCCAGAATTTAGATTTATTAAATAATATATATATATATATATATATATATATATATATATATATATATATATATATATATATATATATATATCTATGTAGCAGATATATACATACAAATTGATTTTGTACATATGTATCTGTGCAAATGCAGGTAGGCGTGGGTAAAAATCGCTTTGCATTATATGCTAGTGGGTCACGTTTGTGTTTTCACAATCCACTACTTTACCGAGAATTAATCTCGTCCATTAAGATCAAACACCCATTTCATCAAGGGTTACGATTGCTTCTTCAGCAATGATCACAATCAATAATTGTAATTGTGCCCAATTAATGAAATTTGGCGAATAGCTTTCTGAATTACATCTCTTTTCTGTGACTAAGGGACAGTCTTTGGACTTATCTATTAAGTTCAGAGACTGTATGTAACTTAACATATAAATGGAAAGATACAAACCACCAGAGATGTAGTTGACTGAATATTGAACCACATTTCTCTTTTGTGTTCCCCCTCACTTTATGATCTCACAGATATCTGAGTACCCGTCTCAGAAATCTTTGAAAGACACTTTTACCCATCCTTTTAGTATGTGAGTTCCCGTCTCAGATACCTTTTTTGTAGGAGTTTTTACCTTTTACCTTAGATATCTGGATACCCGTTCCAGATATCTTCTCTCCCTTCTGAGTTCCCGTCTCAGAGATTAGAACTTTTCAGTTCCTTTGGTAGCTCCATTAACCCAAGACTATGTCTCAAGGTTAAGAAACTGCTTTCTTGCAAAGGCTTTGTAAAGATATATGCAAGTTGGTCTTCAGTACCAATCTTGAGTATCTCTATATTGCCTTTTTCAACATGATCTCTAATGAAGTGGTGTCTAACATCAATGTGCTTTGTTCTTGCATGAAACTTAGGATTTTGAGTTATGGCAATAGAACTTGTGTTGTCATAGAAAATAGGAGTTTTCTCTTCATTGATCTCATAGTCTCTGAGTTGTTGTTGTATCCACAATATCTGTGAAGCACAACACCCAAAGAATATATTCACCTACGTGGTAGATGTGGCAATTGAGTTTTGTTTCTTGTTGAACCATGATATTAATCTGGCACCAAGAAATTAACAAGTTCCTGAAGTGCTTTTTCTATCAAACAATGATCCAGCATAGTCAGCATCATAATAGCCAACTAAACTCAATCCACTGTCTTTTGTATACCACAACCCAACTTCCACAGTATCCTTTACATACCTTAATATTTTCAGCAATGTTGTAGTGTGATTGCATTGGATTTGTCTGAAATCGAGCACACACTCCAACTGCATATTGAATATCAGGTCTACTTGCAGTGAGGTATAGTAGAGACCCAATCAATTTCCTATACTTGTGTTCTTAAACACTCTTGTCAGATTCAATATAGGTCATTTTGGTTCCAATGCTCATAGGTATCTTAGCATTCTTTTCAGAAGGCTTTAGATTAAACTTGTTGAGCATATCTTTTGCATACTTTGCTTGACTAATGAATATTCCATCATTAAGTTGCTTGACTTGCAACCCTAGGAAATAGTTCGATTCTCCCATCATGCTCATCTCAAATTTACTTTTAATGAGCTCAGCAAAGTCTTTACAAAGTTGCTTGTCTTTAAATCCAAATATAATGTCATCAACATATACTTGAACTAAAAGTAGTTTCCCTTCGTGGTTCAAAGTAAAGAGTGTTTTATCAACATCTCCTTTTTGAAGCCACTTTCCAGCAAGTATTTGGCTAAAGTATCATACCATGCTCTTGTAGCCTGTTTCAGTCCATATAGAGCTTTCTGAAGTTTATAGACCATTCTACTTGCTGTGGAAACTTCAAAGCATGGTGGTTGTTCAACATAGACTTCCTCAGCAAGTTCACCATTTAGGAATACACTTTTGACATCCATTTGATAAACTTTAAAGTCATTATGAGCTGCAAAGGCTATAAATAGTCTAATTGCATCCAATCTTGCAACTGGAGCATATGACTCATCAAAATCTAGTCCTTCAGTCTGGGTGAATCCCTTGGCAACCAACCTTGCTTTGTTTCTGGTTATTTCACCAGACTCATTCATTTTGTTCCTGAAAATGGTTCCAATTACATATATTCCATCAACAAATGGAACCAGTTTCCAGACTTTGTTTCTCTCAAATTGATCCAACTCTTCTTGCATTATAGAGATCCAGTCTTGATCCTTCAATGCTTCTTCTACAATTTTAGGTTCAATGTTTGAGATGAAACATCCATAGAGAGAATCTGCATTTCCAGCAATTGCTCTCCTAGTTCTAACATCTTGGTCTAAAGGACCAATCACATCCTTGACAGGATGATCTCTTATCCAATTTATAATCGGTTTTGAACTAGTAGGATCAATATAATTTTGATCTGAATGTGAATCATTATGATCTTGACAAGATACTTGTTCAGTATTTGAGATATCTGGCACACGGGAAGTGCCATAGATATCTGACACTTTTTCAAAGGTTAGAGATATCCGATTGGATTTTCAGCAATCTCATTCTCAGAAACCTCTTCATGATGAAGGTTCTCAGTAACCTGTTCCATTTCTGGGAACTGGTTCCATTTGTTGTTTCTGAAGGAGTATTTCTTGGTTATTCTTCATCATGTCTTAGAGTCATCTTGTTGTTACTAAGCAATGGTTGCTTTTCATTGTCAGAGTCATCCTCTAAGTGAATGACAGAATTGTTTCCTTTTGAGGATTCTTCTTCAGAATCTTTAATAATTAGTTCTTTGAACCTACCTGAGAGTTCTTCATTCAAGGGTACTTTCTTGTTCACTTCATAGAAAACTACATGAACAGATTCTTCAATCTTTTGTGTTCTTGTGTTGTAGATTCTGTAGGCTTTGCTATTCAGAGAATAACCAAGAAATACTCCTTCATATGCTTTTGGTTGAAATGTTCTCAAGTATTATTTTCCATTGTTAAGAACAAAACATCTGCAACCAAACACCCTTAGATGTTTGATACTAGGGGGTCTACCAATCAAAAGCTCTTAAGGAATTTTGTCATGGTGTTTGTTGATCAAACATCTATTTTGAGTGTAGCAAGCTGTCGTGTTATGCCTTCAACCCAATAGATTTCACTTATTTCAAAGGTCAATAAGCATTGTTCTTGCTGCTTCTTTTAGGGTCCTATTCTTCCTTTCAGCAACACCATTTTGTTGTGGTGTCCTTACTGAAGATAGTTGATGTTGTATACCATTGCGGGTACAAAACTCTTTGATGTACTGGTTCACAAACTCGACCATGGTGCTCGATTACATATACCTTGTCATTTTTCATGACTTCAAGCTTATTCAGCAAGTTGGGTATTTTAACCCTTGCATCAGATTTCTGTATGAGAAATACAACCCAAGTTAATCTTGAGTAATCATCATCAACAACAACCAGCCCATACTTCTTTCGTGCATAGCTAGTTACAGAGGATTCAAAAAGATCCATATGTAACATTTGCAGTAGCATTTCACTTGAGTGTCTAGTTTTAGACTTGAAAGATGTTTTGGATTGTTTTCCCATTTGGCAAGCTGAGCATACGCCATCTTTTCTATATGCCATTTTGGGTAATCCAACCACCAACTCTTTCTTGGCTAGCTTGTTCAGAGTTTTGAAGTTCAAGTGACTCATTCTTTTATGCCATAACCAATTTTCTTCAGTGTGGCCAGATTGACTCACCATGAGACATTCTTCAGTTGTGGCAGATGCCTAGTCAGCAACATAGAGACTTCCTTTCCGCCTAGCAACCAAGACCGTCTGCTTTACTCATTGTCAATTAGTTTGCAGAGATTTGATTTTATCTTCACAGAATAACCTTTATCTGCAAACTGACTCATGCTTAAGAGATTATATTTCAATCCCTCTACATGTAAAACAACTGAAATTGTAAGTGCTCCCAATTTCAGATCTCCAAATCCTAACGTAGGATTTAATTCTCCTCCAGCAAATCTGATATCTGGTCCATTGTTGCAAACTTTGTAGTTGACCAGATTTGCTTTATCTCCTGTCATGTGATTCCCACATCCACTGTCAAAAATCCAAGTTGGTTTCTTCTTTGGAGTGTTCTGCACAAAACATGAAATAGGAGTTAGGTTCTCATTTCAATAATGGAACCATTTAGACTAAACAATGTTCCAGTAGGAATCCATTTCAGTATGTAATTCTTAGGAACATGCTTTCGTCTACCTGGAACATAAGGAGGAATTTTGTGTAAATGACAGGTATCATTGCTATCTAAGATAATATTCCTTCTTGGTGTGTTCCTAGGTGCTCCTTGTGGTGCTTTCAGATACCTGTCAGGTTGCTGAGTCTGCTTGTCAGCAAACTTAGCCTTCCTTGCTAGATTTCTTCTAGCCCTGGCATTCAGATTTTCAGTGGTTTGTTCGTTCTTCCACTTCTGATGATTGCTTTTAGCAATCCTAACTTTCATCCATCGTTCTTGCTCTTGCTTATGTTCCAGAGCAAGTTGTTTCCCGATGGCTCTATAGCCAATACCATTTCGAGCACTTTTAGCTATTTGAGGTCTGTTCTCAACAGCTTTACTAGTCTCTGGATCATTGTTTCTTCTGAAAAATGAGACGTTAGGAAAGTTGCCAGCTCCTGCAATTTTTCCTTTTCGAGAGACATGACAATGTGGATGGTTGCACTTTCCAGTGCGTTGTTTCTTCTCAGAAACCTTTTCCACATTCTTTTCGGAGACTTGTTTCTCCCTCAAAGGTTGGGTCGCAACTTCCTTGCCTTTGTTAATAGCCTTAGCTTTTTGACCAATGCTATAGGTTGTTTGGGAGCCATCTTTTTTACTTTTTACAAACATCATTCTATCATCGCCCTTTTTCAGAGGAGTAGAGTTAGAGGTTTGTGTGTCAAGCCCAAGTCCTCCCTTTTCTGAAGGATCTCTTAGATAAGATTGTACTTCAATAAGAGTATCACTGGCTTTGGCATAAGATTGAAAAGATAGTTCTTTCTTTTTGAGTTTCTCATTTTCAGAAAGAATATCTTCATATTTTCTTTGAAGCACGTTCAAAGCCTCTTTGTGTGATTTCTCAGTCTCAGATATCTGAGCCTTTAGAAATGCATTTTCAGCATCCTTTGTTTCAGATATCTTGGTCAGCTCTGAAATCTCCTTTTCAAGAGATTTCTTTTCTTCTTCCAGAAACTTAGTTATTGCTTGGACTACCAAGAATTCTCTTTCATAAAGGTCAAGCTCCTTTTTGAGATGTTCTAGATCTTTTATACCTTCCTCATCACTTTCATAATTTAAGAACTGAGATATGTTGGTTACCTTATTAGCCATTAGACATGGTTCGATGTTGGAGAAATCTGGAAAGACCTCCTCAGCAACTCCACACATTTCTTTCTTCTTTTGACCAAAGTCAACCAAATCGTGAGTGATGTCACATAACTCTGGTGAAGGTAGCTTGGAGTCATATGAATCTTCATCTTCAAATTCTGACTCAATGTCAAGAGCATCCAATTGAATTTGAATCTTTTTTCATTCTTTAGTGAGCAAAGCTCTCTGACTTCTCTTGAAATTTCTTCTCTCCTTTATGTCACCTGTCTTTAGCTTGTTGAACGTAAGACAATCTCTTTTGAAGTGACCAGGTTTCTGACAGTAGAAGCGGATATCATTTCCAATTTTTGCAACATCAGTACTTACAGATTGCTGAGCAGGCTTGTTCAGCGAGTTGTTTTGTATGTTTTTGTACTGATGGTAGTTTGATCCTAGATGCTTTTTCAGCTTCTCTTTGGATTTTCTCCTTTCAATCTCTTGACTCACAAATCTTTTCATGTGTTTTACAGCAAGAGCATTTTCTTCAATCACTTCCTTGGTTTTCTTCTTTTCAGAAGTACCTTGAGTTAAGAGAGCAACATTATGCGACTTTTCAGTAGCTGCATGTCCTCTCTGAGTTGTCTCATAGTTGACAGTTTCCAAGTGTGAGAAGAGTTCCACTAGAGTGATGTTAGGCATTCCATGGTTGAAGTAGAAGTACTGAGTATGTTCCCAGTTTTGGTTTAGACTTCTCACAATGGTCTTAACCTTTTCAGAGTTAGTGTATCTATCACTTTCACCAAGTGCAGCCATTTCACTCATTAGTGTTGTGAACCTAAAGTCAAGTTCTTCAAGTGTCTTTGTAGGACCTTGTTTGAAGTTTTGGAATTTGAGCTTCAAAACTTCGAACTTGTTTTCTTTAGTTTTCTCAGTGCCGGCACAGATTTCTTCAATCAATTGTCAGGCAACTTTAGCTGTTTTTGCACCCCACAGTTTACACTGTATGTGCTCTGGAGTAGAACGTATGATGATGTTACGAGCTTGTCCATCCAGCCTATGTATCTTGGCATCTTCTAATGTCCAGAGCTCTCTGGGCTTATCTTCATATTCTATTCGACCGGTGACTCTCCCAATTTCTGGTGTGGAGGAGCCACTACTTTCATCACCCTTGTCGGCTGGTGTTTTTGTCTCTTCCATCTGAAACTCCTATGACTTGTTTGAGCTGTCGAATGATTATAGGGCCATTCTTGATGACATGTATCATTTCGTCACTTATGGCTTCCAGATGAAACAACATGTTGTTCTTCCATTTTTCGTAGTTTTCTGGCTTGAGGACGGGAGCATCACTCAAAGACATCCTGCAACAAACACACTAAACAAACAAATCAAGTGTAGGTGTTAAATAGTTAGTGGGCACTTATCTGGGATCTAGGTTCAGCGCGGAAGGCTTGTGAACCTCCTGCTCTGAAACCACTTGTTGGTCCAGATAACGGCAAAGTAAAAGACTGGGGGGGGGGGGTTGAATAGTCTTTTAAAACTTTTGTCGATAAACACAGTTTCTCAGATATATGTGATAAGTTCACGTGCTCAGCAGAGTGAAAGTGTGTAAATACTTAAAAAGATGAATAAAGCAAGGTAAATGCAGTAAGTAAATAACACAACAAATTATAGTGGTGTTTGAAGGTGGCGTAATCCTTCAACTAATCCACTTCGGCCTTTCTCAGACCTAGAATCCACTAAGATAGATAAATGAGGTACCCTTACAAATATCATATCTCTCGATTCCTACAACACTTGGTTCCCAACCAAATGTTTCCCCCTGAGTTGTTCCCCAGCTATCTGAGCCAAGTACTTCCTCTACTCAGAAACCTTTGAGCTATTCCTTAGTTTCCAAAACTAAGTACTTCCTATGCTCAGTAACCTTGGAGTTGTTCCTTAGTTTCCCAAACTAAGTACTTCATGTACTCCACGCCTGTTGGTGTGTGGTTAAGGTAGTTTGTCAGGTGAGCTTCTTTATAACTTACAGCTCTATAGAATAAAGATTACTTAATACACTTCACAATGTATGGTAACTTGTTCTTTACTGTCCCAAGTCTATGTTAAATGTTCTAGAGAATGAATCTCAGATACTTGATCTTTTGATTCAACTCCTTTACAAATAGCAATGCTTGTTAAGGATTATGACACTTAGAACTTGTATACTACTTAGAGTTCTAGGGCTTTCATCGCAACATAAAGCTAGAAGGTAAGTAGTAAGAAAGCTTTATGCTTGATAGATCACTTGAAGATATTCAGTAAGTTGAAAGTTCGTGTGTAGTTTCAGTGTGGTTTCAAGCATTCTAAGTGGTGATATTTATAGTTGAATTTGAAGCCGTTTGAATAGTATCCGTTAGGCTCAATTCAAATTTAAACTATTGATATATGTATATAGTACTGCAGAGTTCTTTGTCTTCTTCTTCAGTGACTTCTGCTTTTGTGCATACATTTATGTCTGAGCAATAAATGCATTGTACTATATTTGTCCTGTTGTCTCAACGGATACGTGAAGCTTCCTGAGACTTGACATGTTCCTTACTCAGTACACTTGTGTTCTCAGATATCCTTTGAGTAACTTGTTGAATCAAAACACTTGCTGCCTCAAGGTTTCTGGACATAGGTATCTGAGGAGACTTTCTCCTTAGTCATCAACAATCTTGAGCAAACTTCAGTCTCCTGGAAATGGGTTCCTTTGCTTGGATGCTTCCTTCTTGGTCTTCTTCAAATAAATAAAAATTACATTCAGAGACCTAACATCCTATACAAGATTTGCTATACTAACATACTTAGTGATTTTCCTCTTTTACAATGTTCAAGTGAACCAAGAGTACTAAGCACCTTTGTGAGCTAAGATAAGTCATTAGGTTGCTGATCAAAATCTAAACAGATATTTCTAACAATAATTTATCGTGTTTACTATTCCGTCGTCAATTTTTTTATTCTTTTATTACTTATTACATATAATTACAAAACTCACCTCTCCAAGATGGCCACTTTGCAGATTCATACACGCAGTTTGAACAATTACAAAATCCTCCCCTACGATTCGAAATTGGTTACATATACACCCATTGGTCAACGCTGGAGCTCCGTCACTTGATTACAATTACAAATAAACCCGTCAAGTTTTAAGCTTTTGAAATGTAATTTTTTTCTTTTTGGTTCCGTAATTCTTGTATATTGGTTCTTAGATGGAGGTGATAATGGGCCGGAGAGGGTGGTGGTTGTTATTGGGTTGAGGAGGTTATTGAAGTGTTGAAGAAGAAGAAATGGAAGAAGAAGAAGTAGAAGAGGAATAAAGGAAAGTATAATTCTTTTTTTTTTTTTAATCTAAAAGTCCACATGTGTGCCAAATAAGATCAAAGTCAGCCGTGATTGACATGTTGGAGCCGGAGTCAACGCCGAAATGTGAAATTGGGTGTGGATGTAATTGTTCAAACAACGGGTATGAATTTGTAATTGGAGCAAAAAGCAGGGGGTTTATATGTAATTGCCTAAGAGTACTGATAAGTTGAATTAATGAAATTGCACTTAAAAATATTCTTTTGAATTTAAGATTGAAAATTAGTAAAATTTTAAATTGTTGAAATATAGTCAGGATTGGTCAATATTTATCGAGGACGAAAACACATTAAAGTTAAGTCGTATAGCTTTCATATTTTTATATTTCATAATTAATCAATTATGATGAAATAAAATGATGTTACATATTATAGAACTATTGTGATAGAAAAGAAAATAAGAACAATAAGAAAGGAGAGAGTAGAGTAGAAGATTATTTCATTCATCTTATCGAATGATTCAAGTGTCCACAACAAACATCATGAGCCACTATATATATACGCGACAAGTAGGAGGAGATTTAGGCGCTGTTCTCTTCGACTGAACAGAATATAACTGAATTGAATTATAGTATAAAATATAACTAAGCAGAACTGAACTGAACTGAATAAGTTTGGCAGACGAAGAGAACAAAGTCTTAGTTCCGTCCTAAGGTACACAAAGTAGTGGGGTGATTGGAGTAGTAAATACAAGAGTTATAAGATGATATAAATGGTGCACTTTAATCCATAATCAATAAGGGAATATGGAGAAGTGGGGAGGTGAATGGACATTCATCAAGTATCATATTATTACATAACACTCCACCTGAATGTCCATTGACTTGAGAATGTGCCTTGTTAAAACATTACTAGCAGAAATCGAGTGGAAAAGGGTTTAGTGAAGGAAAAAAGAGTACATCATTCTTATTAAAATAAAATACACTTTGGTAATACTGCCTCGTAAAAAACCTTGCTAAGGAAAAACAGGCGGGAAAACCTTTCGTCGAGGAAAAGAGTACAGTGTGTATTTGCTCCCCCTCATGAGTGCATCATTTCATTTACATCCAACATATTCATACTGTCTTCTGGACAATTTGTGTTGATCGACAGTATCAACATTATATGTTGAACGTAAACTGCTTCATTGTGAACTTCATCCAACATGTATTTAAATTATCTTCAATGTGCAACGAATGTCCCTACATATATTGTTCGTCAAATAAGTCCTCGAGTGTTTCTGCATGGTTAGAATAAGAACAAATTATTTTATTTTAATTTTGTCGATGCATACATTTATCTTCATGAGAAGAACGTCTCAAGCCCTTGAAGAATTAAATTTCTGAAAATAGGATATGTGATCACTTTGAAAACTTTGCAAAAGTTCTTGTCACAGGGAAGTGAGTTCTAAATCTCCATCATATTTGTAAATGTAAAGATAACCATCAAGTTATATAACCTTGTCCTTACAAATGTGTCACAATCATGGAGATATGGAGACTAACATATATGCGCTTAAAAAGTTACCTCGTTAAAAATCTCACTATGAAAAACCGAATGCGATAAAAACCTATCAAGGGGAAAATAGTGCAATTTATTGCCCATAAACTACGCAAAGTAGTCATTGTTGCTTTACATATATCTCATTTTACTTTACAAGTAAACTCGTACCTTCTTCAGGAGGTATAGTAAAGAATAATAAAATTCTTGTTTGACAAATGATCAAGGTACTTCTGGACCATGTCAATCTTAAGATATACAATAAGTAACCTTTGTAAACATTTACATGCTCAAACTTCAGGTTAAGCTATCATTGGTGAAACCAATACTAACCTTCACGAGTCTTGAGAATCTTACCCCATACTTCACTAGTTCATATAGAGGTTTATATACAAGACACATTAGTTCGTCAAGAACTTTCCTCATGTAATCCATGTTTGCCACCATTCTTTTAGTCTCTTTATGGGACTAAATGTTGGAGATGATATCTGCTTCATTGAACTTTCTCAAACCATATGAGTTGTAATTCAGAACCACTCACTTTTCATGTCCACAATCTCGATGGAATGTATAAATGGTAACAATTTAAGATAAATATAAACATGTTAAAATAAAAATGACTAATAAACTAAAATTAGAAAATTGATGTCGACCAACCGGGCGCGTCCTGTCCAAAAACCCACAAGCCATAATGCTACTGTAAATCCGGACGCGTCGGTTTTTAAAACACGCCAAAACTTTGGATTTGTTAGGACTCAAACTTGTGGCATTCAAATGGAGTTTCAAGCCATCTAACACTCGAATACGACTCGTAAAAGGCATCGTTTTTCCTCCAGTTTTCACCTTAAAATACGAAATCATGTACAACACAACAAAAACACAAAACACATAAAGCGCACAAGAAACACAATAAAATATAAATAAAGACTAACAAAAGGTGGTAAAAAAAATGAGATGAGACTCTAAATTATCGTCTCGACCTTTCGCTAACCGTAGTAGGAAAATTTAATAGGCTTAATTCCTAACGATGGTTTTGCCTCATCGGTAGCAATAAGATTGATGACCATATGCATATATTCTTATTACGAGTCAACTGTGAATGATCGTTAATATTTCGAAAAGCTTGTCAAAATCATAAGAACTGATTAGATCGATGAACATTCGATGACTGAATATACATGTTGCAATCTCAGGGTGTGGAGCATCACAAGTATACTGGAAAATTACACATCGACCATCTACTAATGAATGACTATTGTACTTGTTTTATGTTGGACAGATGTCCTTGTACGTCCAACTGTATATTTCTGTATTGACAGTCACTTGCATTGCTTTGGAAATTGAACCAACTTCAATATATCTCCTAATTTGCAACTGCCAGGTCTATCACCATTGTATGTTGAAACAAAATTTGGAATTCTCTGGCAATACAATCCCTTCATTTATGTATTGTGGTTGGTAGGGTCTCTCGTAGCTTATAAATAGAGAGTAGGAGGACGACTGATAGTGCACCAAATAAAATTTTACTTCTTAAGGAAAAAAGTTCTATTCTTATTCCAGAGTTCCTGTTGCCGAAACATATCTGTAAGTGTAAGTATACATTTGATTTCTGATACAATTTAGATTTGAATCTGTGCTTTTAATTAGGTTTCGTTCATGTCTCTTATAAGAATATGCTAGATAATCCCCTCCCCCAAATAAAAAAGATAGCATCATAATCCACTATATAAACCTGAACTAAAATATATGGAAATCAAACACATATTGTTCAAACTTCATTACAAAACTTCATAGTTAAAATTTTGGCTTTTGAGATATATGAAAGGGATTTGTATGATTTATTTATTTATTTTACTTGTGTTTCTCAGAGCAACACTATGTCAGTATGTTTTGAAAACTATTCATAAAGAGACTACTTATCGTGTTTATGTTAAACTTAATGATGCCTATATCTATAAGTTTTTTTTTTTTAATGAACAAACGTGGTGCAACGTTTCGTGTACTAATATTTGTTGTAAATAGCGAGGCAATAAGAAAATACTAAACTTGAGAAGTCTTATCTGGAAACATAAGGTCCTTGATACATACAAGTTTATTCTTTTATTGCACAAATGTAATAATGTTGTACAAATGATGCATATAATACTCATGTCGTTATAACTTTCTAGGCCTCGAGCTATTATTAAAGATTTGAACCCGATAATATACCTCAGAAAAATTGAAGGTCTTTTGTATCTATAAATTTTAATGCTCAAACATAGCTCAACATTCGTAGTGATATCTCTTATAAGCTTTGAGCTATAAATAAACGTAAGCTTGAAAAGAGTTTTATGGAATATAAAAGATCTTATGTTTTTTTAAGTTCATGTAATTTACAAACGTGAGAAGGTGGTGTAACTCATGCAATTGTTATCTTGCACAAGCCGTGAGTTATAAGTAAATATTTATACTCGAGAAGAGTCTTCGAGAAATAGAAGATCCCATGTATTTACATGTGTCTTTAATGGACAAACGTGATAAGGTGGTGTACATGTGTAATACCAATGACTTTTACAAACCGTGAGTTATAAGTATATACTAAACTTGAGAAGAGCATTTATGATATAGAAGATCCAGTGTATCTACACGTGTCTTTAATGTACAAACGTGATAAAAGTCGGTAGTTTATGTAAATGTATATAAACATTTAAAGGAGTGTTTGTGGAAATAGGGCATATTGAAAGGGTGGATATGCAATACTTGAATAGTACTAGTAGCTACCATTGGAATGATAACGAAAGGAGAGAAAGGAAAAAAAGAGCAGTGGAAAGGTAAGAATCCAAAAACAGCTTAAGAATCGGCAGCCAATATTACAAATACAATACATAAAACTATACCGTACAGATTTTCTCTTCTTCTTCATTCATAATTTGCTCTCTCTTCTCTCTCTCTCTGTTCAATTATTGTCAAAGATTTTTTTTTTTGCGAATTTTCATCTTAGAGATTTAGCTCTGCAGAAGGAATTCAATCCAGTTTTTCGCCCATGGCTGCAAGTGCTAATCCTTCAAGCGGTCACAACAACAGCAACAACAGCAACGGGAACAACAACAACCGCCAAAACCAGGCCAATGAAGCCGTAGCAACTAACGGACTGGCCGCCTCCGACAATTCTGGTCCGGCGAAGTCTTCTCTCCGCCACAATCCAGGCCTTTCCGCCGATTGGTCGAATGAGGAACAATCTACCCTCGAAGATTTGCTCAGCAAGTTAGTTAATTTTGCCCTTTAAACTCTGAAATTGTGGATTTCATTTTGTTGTTTAGTTCAATTAGTTGAATTTTGGTTTGTTTGGAAGGAATTTGTGGTTTTATTCAGGCTTTGTCTTGTTCCGTGTTGGTTTGCTCTAACCATTGTGTTAAGTGATTAGTTAGATAAGGAAGCTGGTAGTCTGGTTATATCCTGTTATGTCAGATTTATCTTTAATCTTGTTTTTTTTCAGTTAATGTTACTGGATTTATGACTAGTTTTTTCTTTTTTAACTTCAATTTTGATTTAGGGATAATTGTTTATTAGAAAACCATAGGTATGTTTTGAGTGACATATGTAACTATATGTATGGAAGGTTTGCTTGTTGAGATCTGAGTAAGAAGCAGACTAGCAGAGGGTAGAGAATAGGGATACATGAGTAGCCTGCCCACATTGGCCCTGAAGTCCTCTTCAACTATTCGCAACAATTAGTACCATCTTCAAGTTCCACAGTACTTCCTCTTGCTCAATGGCCATTTGCTTGAGTATAGTTCAATTTGTGGAGTAGATAACCCCTCCCTTTAAACTAATTATATTACCAGTATTTTCAATTTACTTCCTCTCCTTATAGTTTTCCACTGGATAGTACTCCCTCAACCCTGCTTTGTTAGGCCACTTTCTTTTCGGTGCTGTTTTTAAGAAAGTCAATAGTTTATTATTTGTTGTTGGAGGTAGAAATGATAAAGAATGAGGAAAGTATGAGATATAAGATAAATAAATGATAAAGAATGAAAAAAGTACGAGAGATAGAGGGGTTTACTGTTTGCTATATTAGGAAGTGGCTATATTAATGGGACGTCGATAAAAGGAATAGTTACATTTTCTAGCGGGACAAAGGGAGTAGTTTGGATTGCTGAAGAGTTGAGAGGGCACCATATGATCATACTATCAAAAGCCATACATATCAGTTTGGAACCCCTTCAGCTAGGACTCAATCAAGATTTTCTTTATGGGACTGTTAACACTGGAAAAAATGATAAGGCAATAATAGATGCTTCAAGGATGTTTCCAACCCGGACTGGAAGATTTTGAGGAATTTCTTTGAATTGCTACTGTACTGGTTTAATGGGGCTGCTGTTAATCCCTTACCTTATAGTGCTAGCCTCTTTTCTTTTTTTGTCTGACCTGCTGTAGTACACTTCCCGTGTATCATCAGTTTTTTTAATAAAACCATCTTGATTACTTTTCAAAAAAAAAAAAAAAAAAAACTGGAGAAATGATGAGGCAATATATATTTTTCTGATTTTAAAATGGGGGTGGATTTTTGAATTGAACTCTTTGGGGGACATATAGTCTCGCCTTTGCAAATAGTGAAGCAATGCATCCTATGAAAACTATAAGAGACATCCTGAATCAGCTTCAAAAACTTTCTGGTGGTTTCTAGCAGAAACCCCCCAATGATTAGGACTCTGTCTTCAACTTGATCTCCGTGAAGCATGATTTCCCAAATTTTGTTTCGAGTCTCTAAAGCAATAGATGGTTTGTACCATACTAGCTAGTATCTTATAAATCTGAACTTGGAATCTAACTCGGATATGTAATGAAAGGTATACCTTGCAGATCTTAGGAATTTACATGACAGTATATGTATCCATCGGGGTGGAATCTTACAAGTCGCTAACTGTCGTTAAGTATGGTTAGAGGCCTGTTCAGCTGTAAATTTGTTCCCTCTGATCTTATACTCCCTCCGTCTCGCTTATATAGGCCACAAACTTTTTGGCGTTGTTTTTAAGACGGCTAATAGTTTTTTTTTGTTGGAGGAGAGATAAATGATAAAAAATGGAGACAGTATGAAAGATAAGAGAGAGAAATGATAAAGAATGAAAAGGTATAAGGTAGTGGGGTTTGCTTTTTTACTATTTTAGGAAGTGGCCTAAATTAGTGGGACGCCCCTAAAAGGAATAATTACATTTTTTAGCGGGACGGAGGGAGTATTAAGTTATTTTGATTTTGCATTCTCTTTCTAGAACTAGTGAATACTGGGATACGGTTAAATTATCTTGTTGAATTTCTTTTGCTATTTTCCCCTCAAAAGAGGATTGTAACTATGAGAAGTTGTAATAATGAATGCATTACGCCAAGATGAAAACCTTATCCTGGTTGTTTATTGACCTTTAGCTGTTTGTAAACTGTGTGCCCTTTTTTCTGTTATCGACCGAAAAAGCAACATGCTGAATTTACATCTATAATTACATGTTTACTTGTTAAACTTTAACTGGCTGTTTTGTATAACTTTGAGGTTTACTGATAATTGGTCATCACATCTGCAGATATGCTGCAGAGACTACAAATGTTGTTAAATATGCCAAAATTGCTCAGGCTTTGAAAGACAAAACTGTACGTGATGTTGCATTACGATGCAGATGGATGAATGTGAGCTTCTAATTTTTTTACAGCAGGTTTCTTCTTTTCAGTTGGCTATGGAATTTTTTGTTACCTGTGTGATGCATATTTGTGCTAAAATCTCAATGTATCGGTGATTTTGTCGGAGAGATAAAGCAGGCTATGTTACATGATTCTATCTTGGAAGATGGTGAGAAAAGCTTGCTGTGCGATTGTTTTTCATCTTTTGATCAAGTCCCCACATATTTTACCAATATTTTGCACTTAACGTTTTATCTGCTCTGTACTCGGAATTTTAACCCAAAAGACACTTTTTACCCTACAAAGCCTATTAAAACATCATATAGCTCTTACTTTTACACCCTACAACAATATACTTTCTCTCTCATACAATCACACCACAATGAATCTCAATCCAACTCAAAAAAAATCTATCGAATGTAATACAGACAATCACTAAATTTTTTGATCTGACGGGCCCTCTAGTATTACTATAGTGGAAAATCCCCCCTCCTAATTGTTTTTTTTGTTTGTTTGTTATTTTATACTATTTTCTTATTTCTGAAACTGATTCAACTTTTTGTGTGAGCAGACGTGAATCAAGACTATATGTAGACACCTTTCTATCAGTTGGCTAAATTATAATGAGACTGCCAAATTTAAAAATGTCTCTTAGTCCTGTGTTCAGTGTCCTCCTTGTGCATATAGTGAAGATTAGGTTAGTGGCATATTAAATGAAATGGCATCTTTACTATGGGGCACAATGTTGTGAGACTGTGTGTACTGGAGAATGGAATTCATATAAATGTATTATTTTAAATTTGTTATGGACGAACCATTTAAGGAAGCAGTGACAAGGTATCTTATCCGTACACCTAGCTATTCTGGAAAATCTGACACGAATGGTCCATTGTCTTGCAGAAAAAGGAAAATGGCAAGAGAAGGAAAGATGATTCAAGGAAAAGAGACAAAAAGGTGTTTAGAATGTCTGTTGCTCTATCATTGTTCCATTGATTCATGGAAATTTAGGGTCATAAAGGTGTTCAGTATGGTTTTTGTTTTATCATTGTTCCAATGATTCTAGGAAAACTAGTGACATAAAGATGTTTCTCTGTTTTATTATTGTTCCAGTATTGTATTAATGCTTGAACTATGAATCACTTTTCTCCTTCAAGTATGTTTTCCATGCACAATTCATGTGGCAATGCGTGTTTGATAAGCATGTCTCCTTTTGAGTATGTGTAATGGTAAATCTGATTTACATGAACCTGAGATGGGAAATTAAATTTAACTAATTTTATGTTAATGTTTTTCAAAGAAAATTTAGCGTTCTAGTAAGATATTATTTTACAGACATATGACCAGTATTCCAGGTGGTGAGAAATATTCTGTTCTTTAATGTAACTTTATGCTTGTTTAGCCATGAGTAGCTTGTCAAAGAAGTTCACTCTACAATTTTTGGTTTAAAATAAGTCTTCATTCTAAATATTTATTACTATCATTCACCATGATTGAGTGATGGGAATTTTCTGGTTTTTACGAGTGTTACCAGTTTTATTTTAGTCTGTGAGCAACAATTCAGGAAGAGTTCTTTTATCCTTGTTTTATTTGAGACCCTTTAAGGTTGGTTAGGATGGAAAAGCTTTTTGATGGTTTCGATTAATTTTAGAATATTATAACTAACTCTGATCTGAAGATGCAGAAACTAGTTTGTTTGACTTTGATTGCAATCTACAAGTTTGCAATTAGCTCAATTTTGGGATTACCGGTTACACATCTAGTGCTTGAAACAAGTCTGAAGCTGATGGAGTTTACTGGCTCTAGACAATGTAGTGGATCCTTTTCTATCTTTCGTGCACCAAAACAAATTTAATCAAAATTTGGATTATACATTAGTTAACTTGGAGTATTAGTGTGTTCATTTGCAGCTCCTAAATGCACTCGTCTCCAGGAATGCTTTAAGTCGCTGAAAACATGTTTTATTATGCAGTTTGCTTCAAATTAGTATGCTCTTGCATCTGCTTTTGTCAATAAGAAAGCTTCACCCTTGTAATGCATGTCAATGTTTCAAACAAGATACAAGCGATTTTAATGATATACTTGTATGGGAAGTAGAGTTGATGTGATTAATCTGGTCCTTTATGTTATTAATTTGAAGTGAAGTTTATTTAACTCACTTGCATTCTCTGACTTCATCTCAGTTTGTAGACTCTAAACATTCATCCTTCTTTTTTATTTCTTCTTAAATTAGGAAAAAGTTTCAGATTCAGTGCCAAAATCTTCTCAAGCTGCGAATCGCTCCAATGGCCCAACCTATGTTCAACAGTCCATGATGCCAATGGATACTGATGATGGAATCACATACCAGGGTCAGTTTTCTCATCTCTCACCTTTTCATCTGGAAAGGTCATTACCACTTCTTTTTTGGGGTTCACTTATCCCATTTCATTTATCACGTCTCATACACAATTGCTTAGGCAACTACGTGTTCATTACTTTATGTAACCTGTCCAAAATTTCATATGCATCTGTGCCTCTGTTTGCATGCATGTTATCTGTTGCGCTATTCTAGTTACCCATATATAACCTTGTAAATGTGAGGGTGTTTCCACATATGTTAACATACATATACTGGTTTATGAATGGAACATTATAAAGTAAGGGTTCACTTATCCCATTTCATTTATCACGCCTTATACACAATTGCTTAGGCAACTACGTGTTCATCACTTTTTGTAACCTGTCTAAAATTGCATATGCATCTGTGCCTCTGTTTGCATGCATGTTATCTGTTGCCCTATTCTAGTTACCAACACACACACACACACACACACACACACACACACATATATCCATATAAATGTGACGGTATTTTCACATATGTTAACATACATATACTGTGTTATGAATGGAAAATTATGAAGTAATGATGCTGCCTGCACATTAGGTGTTATCAAGAACGTTTAGCACATGCTAATAGTGCAGACAAACAGGGTTGTTATCCTTTAACTGTTTATTCTCTTGTATTGATATGCATAGCCATGAAAATAATGTTTATTGGGACCATCAACCATGACGGTGTAATCTCAATTTGAGAACTCTTTAGTTTATATTCAGATACGTTCACATGCTTGAACATTTAAAAAGAAAAGGGCATTCTCCTTGCTGAACTTGAGACTGTTACTTTCTCTGCTACAGGATAATCCTTCCGTCGTAATTTCATTCTTAAATTTGGCACTTCAGTTATTTTACCTTTTTACAATTTTCCAGAGTCCAGACACAAAGTCATCATCATAGACCAACTATTTTGTTAGCTATGATATAGTGCTATTAGGTTATTACTATTTACTAGGGGTGTAAACGATTCCATTCAATCTTAGACCTTATCGAGCTCATGCTCGTGTCTACAAGTCGATCACGAGCTTGAGCTTTGTCTGTTTGTCAAGCTTCAAAGTTAAGAGCTCGTGAGCATCGAGCCTTAAAAATTATTTAACTTAATATTGGTATGTAATACTACATGCTAAATAAATAATAAGTTTAAAAATGAACATGCTATTTCATTTTTTAACATAATATATACACACGAAGAATTTATTTTATATGGTTTTGAATGTTATATAAAAGTGTATATATGTATAAAAATATACTGTATGTATTCATTTATATGCTCGAGAGCTGCTCATGAATAGTCGAGCTTTTTACCATAGTGCTCCTTGCTCAAAACTGAATTGCGAGCAAACTTG
The DNA here is from genome assembly GCA_026545765.1 of Plantago major. Lineage (NCBI taxonomy): Eukaryota > Viridiplantae > Streptophyta > Magnoliopsida > Lamiales > Plantaginaceae > Plantago > Plantago major. The sequence continues at coordinate 107,357 of JAIFAC010000076.1, forward strand.
CGTCGACCGAGCTTGAGCTGAGCGTTGACCGAGCTTTCTCACGAGTAGTTTACAAACAACTTGATTCGTTAACACCCCTACTCGTCACCTTTTCTTGTGAGAGAAAGACCATGAGAAAATTTTCATTTTTACCTTTCAAATTCCTTTTGTCCCTTCCTAGCATTATTACTTTATCTAATGGTTGGCTGTGCTGATTTAAGGTTCTCCGATACTAATGCACAGTTCTTTTTGATAAAGCAAACTCACACACCCCACCCTCATTTGGGGAGTGGTTGTGAGTTGCGACATGGTTTGAATTACTCACCTCCCATATCAAACCCAAGTTCGTTACCACTTGCGGTGTCCCTTGGAGAGGCTCCTGCATAATTTCAACACCATATTAGTTCTGTGATATGTTATTGAAATTTGAAACTATCAAATTATATGGCGTTTCACCTTTGTACTTCAGAGGTTATGATCCCCACTGCATATGCGAACTTATATGTGATTTCTCGTTCACTTTCTACAGCTTCTTGTAGGTGAAAGTTTTTTTTCTCCATGCTTGCTTCATTTTCTATGGCTCCTTGTAACTGAACTTTTGATCAAGAAATTATATTTTGATTACAGCTATTGGCGGAGTTGCTGGACAGCTGCTTGAGCAGAGTGCTCTGGCTTTGGATCAGATTTCTGCCAACTTTTCATCTTATAAGGTACATCCATTTTCTGTATTGTTTCCTGGTTTTGCTAAAGGAGTATGTATATATGTACAACATACCGGGTTCTGGTTTTGATGGGTATGTTATAGTTGGGGATAGCAACTTGTAAATGTTATATTGCAGGCTAATGTGCTTCGCAAATTTTACTTGAGTATGAACCAATATTGGTTTCTATCTTGATTTTGCATTATCACTTATCAGTATCTTTTTTGTCAATGGTTAGTTTTGAATCCTAGTTGAGTCAATAATTGGCTATACACTGCTGCAACTGTAATAGCATCTACATGTCATCTAAACTAATCTTATTACTTTATACTGTTGATACGTCTGTACCAAATTTCAGTTGTATGAATCACTTGGCCTGCCATTTCTAGGTTCAATTTTGTGCCATTGGCTTTCTTGTTTTGTGCTATAAGGCACATTCCTCAACCATTAACCGTTATTGGTGGTTTTGACATGAATCTTTTTTTAATTTTTTTTATTTTTTAATTTGTATGTAGGTACATGAGAACCTCAATCTCTTTTGCCAAGCCCGGAGCAATATTCTTCAGATCTTAAATGAGTATGTTCACTCTACAATTTCTACCTTTTGAAATTTAAAGATTGTAATGGCACCCTTATTGCTTTAAAAGAACAAAATAAATAATAATCTACATTGAAGTTCTGGATCCATGCAGTTTTTGCTACCTAAATGTAATTGCGAGCTTTATTTTCTTGTTTATATGGTTCTTTGAATAAAACATGTAGTACACAATAATTTGCACCTGTAAGCCCAATATTCCAGCTTAACTTACAAACTCAGTCCTATTTATATCTTTGCTTAATTTTGAGTTGTGGAACGCATTGCCTTTAACAAAATAAGCAACCAAACATTGGCTTGCAATTTGCTGATGGCGGTCCGTTAAATTCCTAAAGAATACCAAATCTTCCCTGTTCGTCTCCGTTACAATTCTTTCCTGAATTTTTTATTATGCAATCTAGTTACCACACCTTTATCCCTATGTTTAACTAAGCAGTGTGGTAGAAATTATTATGGATATGCATTTGGTTGCAATCCGTGGAGTGAAGTAGTTGAGGTGTTTTAATTGATGTGGAGTCCAGAATATTGTGGAAGTTCACAGTGGAACCACCACTTTGGATGGCCTTAAAAACTTCACATTTGGTAATTATCCGTGACAAATTTCTAAAATACTTTACTAGTTATATTTATGGATTTCTCATACCTTTCAGATTTGTGCAACTGAACTTCAAAGTTGCTTCCTCCTTAAACAAACCTTGAGAACATTTTCTATGAGAACACAATGATAGTGGAAGGCAACTTCAACTTTCTTGTGAACCCCTGAGCTTTCAAACTTCTTCAGCTCATTTATCCTCTTTTGTCCTTCACGTCCCTTTTTTATTTGTAACATTGTATAGTTATATTTTTAGTATTTGTGCCTGGAGAAGTGAAAGTTGGTCGAACTTGAAGAAATGGTGAATTACAGGAATATTAGACCTCTATTCCTATGTTTTTGCCTCATCTATAAATTTATGTTTACTATCGAAAAGTAAATCCTAGCTCTCTTATTCTGCTTCCTAATTTATCCGAATTGCAGCTTTGCAGATACTCCGGAAATAATGAAGGCGATGCCACCGCTTCCTGTCAAACTGAACGAAGACCTTGCACGACAAATCCTTCCCCAAACATCCTTGAAGAACACTTAAGGCCCCTTACTTGTAAGGGCGAAATGTACCAAATTACTTGGTAGTATTAAACAAAATAAAGTGGCTAGTAATGGGATTTTACCAGTTATAGGGATTGTTTCTGTATTTTCTTTTTTCCTACTTATGTCAGATTGTTTGGTCGATTTTCCTTGGTCCTGGTTCGATCAAGTCCCATGTTAGAAAATAGTTTATGCAGCCTATGGTTGCAGTTTAGTGTTAGCTTAGAACTGAGTTACCATTAGTTTCTGTAAATAACGTTTGGGGGGAAGTTAATGGAAGTCCATGACGCACAATGTCGATTCCAATTTATTTTGTTCCTTAATACAGCATACATAGTACTACTATTTTCTTTTCTAAATAAGGAAGGAGTCCCAATCCTAGTTCTTGTTGTGAACTAAATGTAGGAATATATCGTTTAGTATGTCTTCCATAAGGAGCGGTCTGGAGTGAATGATTACAACTTGCTTTCAAAAGGAAGGAATACCTCTAATTTAAGATGAAACCCTCAAGCTAGTAGTACTATATTTCTAACTGAATGAACCGAACATTGACCTTAACGAACCTTTGTTCGTTAATGCATGTCATGTTCGTGTTCATATTCGTCGAACATCTCAACACTTGTTTCGCTCGTCATATGCTTTCACATGCTCACGAGCCTAATTATTATAGGTTTTGTGTAGGTTAGGTTAGAAAATACTTACTTCATCCCGAATTCAACTTCCCGCATGTCATTTTGGGACGTCCCAATTTGAAGTTCTCTTTCCTTTAATGGAAATTATCTCTCCTACTTTATTCAATCTCTCATACTTTATTCACCATCCATCATACTTTATTCAACATCTTTTCTACTTTATTACCATATTTTATTCAACTTTATCTTAAAATCTGTGTCCGGACAGGTAAATGAATTTGGGACGACGGGAGTATTATAACTTATGTAAAAAATGAAAATGATGGATTAGATAATGAAATATTATACTCCATATATAAAATAATATAAAATTATTATAGATATAATTTGTTCACGAACATTTCGTGAACTACCGAACAATAAATTATATGTTCGTGTTCGTCTATTAACGAACATGTTCGTAAACTGTTCGGTTAGGTCAAACTCGAACACAAACTGAGCGTTGACTGAAATTTTTCGTGAAATCTTCATGAACGTTCGTTTCATTTACACCCCTAACTCATGGGATTCATTTACACCGTTAATGTAAAATGTTCAATTCAATTATATAATGAAACTTTACTTTCTAAAATTTCATTATATAATTTAATTGAACAATTTACATTTACGATTTATAATTAAACCCGAGTCAAAGTTGAAAAATGTTGACTGCAAAAAGTAAAAAACGTAACATTTGTAGTGGGACAGAGGGAGTATATAGTTAGTAAAGACTCATGTGATATGATCTTTAAAATAACTTATTTAAAAGCATACATATCTTATAATAATCGATATTATCAATTCAAACATTCATATTATTTATCAGATAATTACAAAACCCACCCTGCTAGATGACCTCTTTACAAATTAGTACCTGCTATTTGAACAATTACAAATGATTCTAAAAAATGAACTGAGTGTTAGATCTAATTACATATAAACCCATTAGTCAACGCCGGAGGCACAGTCAACTCGGACCATGGCCGGAGGCACACGCCTCTTGATGACATGGACTGCCATGTCATTATATTTTCCAAATAAACTGGGTTTATATGTAATTGATTTGAATATCTATTTGATGAATGTTGTAACTAGAGATTGACACACACGCGCGGACTACATGTAATTGGATAGTTATTGTCTGGGTTTATATGTAATTGAATTTTTTCTTTTTGAAAAAAACTAGCCGTTACTAGCCGTTTTTTAAGGGTTTTTTTCCTTTAAATAATGATTCTTCTCCCATTTTTCACCGAAACAACAGTCCTCGTACTTTTCAGTCCAACCCACAATTTCGGTGACACTATAGAGACGCAAAAGACTACTGCACAATTACCTCACTCGATATGTTTTGAAGGAGATAAATATGAATTGTTAATGAAGTGAAAAAAAAAAAAAAAAGAGAATGAAAGGAAGAAAGGTCGACAAAAAAAGAGAATGAAGGATTTAAAATCCTTTTTGTTTAATATCTCATAAAGTTATTTTTAGGTGGCTTAAACCTGATTGGGTAATTAAACTAAGTGTCTTACTCCACAGTCGTTTTCGGATCTAACATGTGCAGCGGCTACAATCTTGTTACTCAGGGGCAAAATAGGCATTTTACGGATCTGGGGCCAAACTGAAATACACTGCAAGTTAGTCTATTACACGTGAGGTCCCTGGCAACATCAAATTCTTAAAAGGAAGGGCTTTAATTTTTCAAAAACCTCAACTTAATCCCTGCAACAATCCAAACTTCACAAACTCGATCCAATCAATTCCAAATCCAAGCAAAGGCTTCAGCAATCGATTACCCATCATCTCCTCCATCTAAAACGATGAATAACAGTCCCAAAACAACACAAATAAATCCAAGCATATTGGGGTTTACTGTTCTTCCCAACGGATGAACAGAAACCAGAAGAACAAGCGTACTGGGTACGCTACGCTGTTCGTCTTCACTGGCTGAAGCCCGTCCTCCACCGCAACTCCGGGCCACCAACCACCACCATCTCCTCTTCTTTCCGCCTCCCATCATTAATTTCAGTTTTCATACAAAGGCTTGAGGAATCCTCATGACTCGAAGGATTTGAGGCGGTGGTGGGAGTTTGGGAGGAGAGAGGAGGCGATGATGATTTTGGAGGCGTAACGGGCGGGAGATTTTGTAGATTTCCAGGTGGGTTAGGAAGTCTCTGTTGTTGGGTTTTGGTGGTGGTGTTGCCATGGTTGATGGTTGATGATGGGTGGTTTGTTTGATCGGTTAGCTGGTTTGGTTTTGCAGGTCGAGTGGATGGGTTATTGGTGCTGCCATGGTTTTGTCCCTTTTTTTTTTTTTTTTTTTTTTTTTTTTTATTTTCTCCACAACATGCCACACAAGCAGACTGGTGGACACACAAGCACACACGTCACGAAACCAGCCACATGGATGCCGGAGTCAACGCCGGAAGTGTAAAATGAGTTTATATGTAATTTTACAAATAGCAGACATGTATTTGTAATTGGCCCATCTTGCAGGGGTGTATATGTAATTGACCCTATTATTTATTCTTCTTATTCTTCTCATGTCTCCTCCAATCATTGTCATCGGCTTTTGCACTCTTTCTTTGGACGCTACTAAACGCAACACAAAATATTTGTAACTTTACCAAATGCCCCAAACTGAAAAACAATCTTACAAACTTAACGAAAAATCGAAATAACTTGTATATGCAAACACAAAAACATTAACATGCACGACCGAACACAAAATAACAACACTAAATATAAATCGAAAAAAAATGAATGAAATTTTTTTTTTCCGGAAAATATTTCGTTGATACAAAAAACATTAACATGCACGATCGAACACAAAATAACAACACTAAACATAAATCGGATTTTTTTTTAAAAAAAATCGTAAAATATTTCGTTTATACAATCCAAGACCTGAAAGGTGGTTGAAAACGGAGTTGATCGGTCGAAACGAAAGTGGATTCGAAGTTCGGACGGATATTTTAGAAATTCGCTAAATTTAAATTCGAATCACGATCAAATTTGATTTTGGCCATAGATTTCTCATATGAACTCCGATTGACCTGATCTTGGTGTCCACGCGTAGATAAGACCAAGTCTACAACTTTCAAGAAGGAACCATGTCCAAAGTCCGACGTTTAGACACTCACAAAAAAGGACAAAAAAAAAAGACCTGCGGATGAAACCGGCCATTTCATGAAGATCGCTGGAATCTAAATAAGGGAGTGTGTGTGTGTATATATATATATATATATAGTGTTGGTTAGCCGCACCAGGTGACTAAAATTCCGCAGACGCCTTTTCCCTTGTCCGCTAGATCAAGAAAACAAAAGGTACTCGGGCGAAGGAACACCAAAGTAACAGTACCAAGAGCTTAGAATTCCGCACGCCACGCCTACCTAATTACCACCTTCAAATTGCCTCAAAAAGAAATTCAGACTGGACAAGAAGGAAGTCATTCTTCTTGGCAATCTCTTCTCTTCTCTCCTCTCCTCTGTACAGTGATTAGTGACAGTACACATGACCATACACACATGATGTGGATTACAAGTGACTTGGATGGACCTCATATTTATTAGGTTAATATATATATACTATTTGGATAGAATCAATACCATGCTTGGAATTTCGACTGTAATTTTAGTCAAGACGGAACGTACCCATTTTAATCCATATACTATTTATAATTCAATTAAAATTTATCCATTTATCTATTCTTTTTTCTCTCACGTTATTTTCACATTTATATAATGATATTAAACCAATCAAATAACATTAAAACATTTTATACATATCACTTTACTTTTACACACTATATATAACACTTGTAAAAAACATATAAAATTTTTACTCTAGCCAAACACAATTTTTCACAACTCAATTAATATTTAGTTACTATTTATCAGTTATACCTCAATTAAAATTCACTCAATTAGAATTACGTGTCAAACAATCCGCAATGTATATTTTAAGGTATATACTATATAGAAACCCTCATAAAAGTTCCACGGACTGTTTGGGATAGAACTAACGCTCCATTTTAATTGAGTCGGACCTTATAACCGTATTTGGTTATCCCATTATAATTGAGCCACCATTGCAATATTATAATTGAGATATAACTCAATTAACTCAAAACCTACATAACAAATCTACAAAAACACCTATAAAATTTTAATTATGTACCAAACACAAATTTTTCACAACTCAGTTAAAATTTAGTTACTATTCATCAGTTATACCTCAATAAAAATTCTCTCAATTAAAATTATATACAAACAGTCCGCCAAAATTCCAATACACCACCTAGACAGGTAAATAACCAAATTTCGACGGATTCTTAATTTTAACCCGGATTTGGTTTTTCACGGGTCAAACCTGGCCAACCCTAGCCAGGTTTATTATATAAGGTGGAAATATACAAAAACCTCCATTTTTCTACTGTTTTCGTCGCTTAAACGTGAGATAATTGCTCAAACGTGTGAAAATGGCGAATCCAACCCTAACCGATCATTTCCATAGACCTCAAATTATTCAGTTTGATTACATTGGAAAACTGAGTGTATACCAGACCAAGCGTATTTGATTGCTTTAATAAGTGTACATAGTATACATCTGTATTAATACTCTAATACGCACGTGCACATCTTAAATACCCTAACCAATCAAATAAGTATCGTCGTAAAACATAGTGTACATCTGAAATACGCTTCACACGCAGCGTGTGAAGCTGCTTCTAAGTATATTATGTCCAAGTAATTATTTAGTATGTTAAATTTATTTTAGTTTTGTAGTTACCAAGTATTTTAAACTACATGTTTCTATTTGGCTATATGTTTCTTACGTTAAGTAGCCTTTTAGTTTGGTTAGAGTTCTTGTGTTGGACTTCTTGATCCTCTTGCCTCTTTTTTCCTTCGTTATTTATTCTATCACAACTCCAGTATCAAAACTAAAAATCCTCTTCCAAAAATCCGATAATTACTGTTCGATTGTGGGTAATTTCATATCCTCGTTCCTTGTTAGAGCTTTGCGGGGATGGGATTGAGTGTATTGGTTGTTTCGCCTTACTCTGTTAGTTTAGTTTTTTCTGTCTATATGCTATGTTATATTTAATAACATTGGTCCGTCTGATGTTACAATGAAATGTACGATATAACATACTTTTAAACCCTCGTTTTTTTACCCTAAATGCAATATTTGTATTGTTTTATGGTTAATTACCAACTTTGCGTGTTTTATGTAGGCCATGATCGCGGTTTTTAAGGATTTGCACGATTTCAGGCACCAAAACGGCATAATTGTGCCAAATTGGGGCAAGGAAGCAAATATGCTGGATTGACCGTTGAAAGGAGTTCGAGGAGTCAAAACATGTCATGCGTCCAACCGATGCGAAGATAATTGAAGATGGAACAACTTTGTAGAAGACCACTTTTTCGAGGAAACGGGTTACGGTTCAAATTGAAGAAAACAGATTCAGTCTCGCGCATCAGACTCATGTCCATGGGGATCAAGATAGGTCCATCATGTCCACAAAGCATCGCAGTGGAGCTTCTGATTTGTTCCTGGGCTGTTCTGTTGGCCTGTCAGGCTGAGACCCGCCTTCCTAAACCTCCCTTATTGAAGAATGGCGGTTTGGAGCTCGAAATTTCACCTATAAATAAGACCCCAGGGGTCTCAGAATCCACACAGCTCACAAAGCAGCTCTCCTGGAGAGAGAACCAGTCATCGGGGAAGTGAAACCCCAAATTGCTGGCCGTCAGGCACCCTAGAAGCAGCAGCACAAAGACATCAAGAACATCAGAGACTAAGCTTCTTCTTCATTTCTTATTAGATTTTGATTACTGTTCTTTGTTATATGAGTAGCTAATTTCCTTTTGTAAAGGCGAACCGCCGTAACTCTACTTTTGCTACTTCTTTACATACCGGGATATGTTAATGGAATAGTTATTTGACGTAATTCGTTGTTATAAAACTCTATACATCCTTCATGGTGTGATGTTCTGCTGAGTGACACAGTAGTTTCATTGAACTGAGTAGGGGCATTCGTGCCGACTGCGCCTTAAGCACCATAGTATTATGCCCTGCTGTCGTTAGAGGTAACTGCGTAGGATTTTAACTGCTAGGAAGTTGGGAGTAGCATAGCTGAGGGAGGTTGGGTAACCTTTACGCCTTTCCATCATTGATTGACAAATAAAGAAATTTAGGGTTTACTCCGAACTAATTATTCTGTCTGAGATTAGGATTTATTTGCTTGCCTATGCTAAGTGGCCGTGGAGAACGACATCCCGAATTAACTTTCCGCTATAAACTGTGGATGTGAGGACTTCCGACATATAAATTTAATCTTGATTGTATTTGGAGATTACAGGTTCTACAACGAAAAACGATATCTCTGAGTGCACATCACTGTCACTCAGGTACCTCACCAATGAAAGTTTTTTTAGTTCTTTTTTAGGAATTATAGAATTAGTATATACTGATTTCGTCTAAAAAATATTGTTGCATTTGAACTTTTACATCCACCAACTTCAAATTTGACGAATGATTAATCTAAAGTTATAATTGTAAAATGTTTAAAAGTTTAGCAAGTAAAGTTTCATTTAAAGGTTAATATTATTTTTAGTAGAAGCTGGAACATATGGATGTAAAAAAATGTAACAAATTTCCTTAGTACAAGTGTTAGATTATGTAAATATTAGTTAGAACATGTTTAGGATTCTGTTGGTAATTACAAGTATAGTTTGATTAGGATTCCTGGTAGCTAGCTATACACTTCAGATATATATGAGTTGGATGAGAATCAACAGGGAAAATAATTCTTTCATGGTATCACGTTCCTAGGTTTCTTTCCTCTTCCGCTGTGCTCTAGCAACGCCGTGACTTTCTCTGTTCGTCCTCTTCTCTGCGCGTCCTCTTCTCTCTTCCTACTTCGATCATGACTTCCATTCCGAACGCCGGCGACCGAGTCCCCCTTCTATCCGGCTCTTGCAGTCTCCAATATCCGGAATAACATCCCTATTATTCTCGAGATGGAGAACGCCCAATATGGAACATGGGTAGAGCTTTTCAAGATCCATGCTCGATTCATCATCACATCATATTTCTCCACTTCAGGTTCTCTACCAAAGGAAACCCTCCTATTCTCATCTTCGTGTCTTCGAATGTATTTGTTACCCGCTTTTTCCATCTACCACCATTCACAAGTTGCAAGCTCGGTCTACGCCTCGTGTATTTTTAGGGTACTCTCTGAACCATCACGGTTTCAAATGCTATGATTTGTCCTTGCGCAATATTATTATCTGTCCTCACATCATTTTTTATGAGAAAGTTTTCCCGTTCTCCAAACTTCATCTACTTCCCACATGTATGAATTCTTGGACGATGGCATTAACCCATATTTAATCCATCATATGACACTGGACCATCCTATCTCAGCTTCACTACCTTCTACTGGGCCTGCTACACCACCTTCTCCAGTTTCGCCGGCCCAACCTTTAGAAGCCCTCCGCGACCCAAATTGGAAAATGGCTATGATGAATATGATGCTCTTATTAAAAATGAGACGTGGAAATTGATACCTCGTCCTTCTAATGTCAATATTATTCGCTTTGTGTGGATTTTTGCGCATAAGGTGAAGTCTAATGGAGATTTTGAGCGGCATAAAGCCCGACTTGTAGTTGACGGTAAAAATCTACAGGTTGGAACTGATTGTGGTGAAACTTTCAGCCCCGTGGTCAAATCAGCAGTAATCCGTACCGTCTTGAGTCTTTCCTTGTCCAAGCACTGGTCTATACACCAACTAGATGTTAAAAATGCATTTCTTCATGGTGAGTTAAAGGAAATCGTCTATATGCATCAACATATGGGATTCCGAGATCCAATGCATCCATATTAAGTGTGTCGGCTCCGTAAGTCTCTGTATGGACATAAGCAACCCCCACGAGCCTGGTATAAACGGTTTGCCGATTATGTCTCATCTATTGGTTTTGTTAACAACCAGTTCGACAACTCGTTGTTTATCTACAAGAAAGGATCTGCCATGACATATATTCTACTCTATGTTGATGATAGTATACTTGTTGCATCTTCAGATTCGCTTCGATGTTCTATTATGGCTCTGCTTGCTTCGAAATTTTCTATGAAGGATTTGGGTCCCTTAAATTATTTCCTGGGCATTGCGGTTACTCGCCATAAACATGGCATGTTCCTTTCTCAAATAATATGTCATGGAAATAATTGATCTTATGGTCATGTCATCTTGCAAATATGTCTACTCCAAGGACACAAAGCCAAAATTGAGTAGGATTTCTAGCACACCATATGCTGATCTAACTCATTATCGAGATTTTGCAGTGCACTTCAATATCTCACGTTCACCTGGCCAGATATATCCTATGCGGTTCAACAAGTCTATTTACATACATGCGCTAATTGATGATCATATGCTGGCTCTTAAGCGCATCATTCGGTACATTCAAGGTACGCGTGATTTTGTGCTGAATCTTTATCCGTCTACGCACCATAATCTGGTGTCTTACACTGATGCTGATTGGGGCGGTTGTCCAGATACACGTCGCTCCACGTCTGGATACTGTGTGTTTCTTGGTGAAAATCTGATCTCCTGGTCCTCAAAGCATCAGCCTACCCTCTCCCGTTCTAGTGTCAAGCCGTAATATAGGGGTAGCTAATGTCGGTTCGAAACTTGATGGCTTCGCAATTTGCTGTTGGAATTGCATTGTCCCATTCATCAGACAACTTTGGTATATTGTGATAATGTTAGTGACATTTATCTTGCTGGAAATCCGGTGCAACATCAACGAACCAAGCACATTGAAATGGACATTCATTTTATTCGGGAGAAAGTTGCTAAGGGACATGTCCGGGTTCTTCATGTTCCATCACGCTATCAGATTGTTGATATCTTCACTAAAGGACTTCCACATGTTTTATTTAATGATTTTAGGAACAGTCTCTGTGTTCGTCCACCTCCCGTTTCAACTGAGGGGGAGTGTTAGATTATGTAAATATTAGTTAGAATATGTTTAAGATTCTGTTGGTAATTAGAAGTATAGTTTGATTAGGATTTGTGGTAGCTAGCTATACACACTTGTATATATATGAGTTTGATGAATGAGAATTAGCAGGGAAACTAATTCTTTCAACAAGGATATCTCAGACATTAATTTGATAATTCGTAGGAATGGGTGAATTTGTTCTAATTTTAAGTTCGTATACCCGCATCATCATTGGGTCAAGACGGAAATCATATGTAAGGGGCAATCCACAACACATTTTAAAATTTGGGGGGAAAATCGCAAACTAACAAAGATAAGGAGGCAAACCGCATGAACGTATAAACAATCTTTTGCCAAAAATTTAATCAACAAATTAACCGAACTCTTCTTCTACTCTTCTCTTCTCCTACTCTTCTCTTCTCCTTCTATCCGAACAACACCATTATTTATTGGATCTGATCATCATCAAGTCCACATTTTATGTTCGATTTCGTGCCGTAATCCATGGCGTCGACTGAGCAATGGATGAGCGGTGTCGGCCCAAAGCACTCTGCATCGGCACCATCGCCCTCCTCCTCCTTTAACAACCCAGACCCGACGCTGGTGATATTAGCCCTACTCCCTTATAATAAAAGTTAAGCTTGCTTATTGGTCGCTATATTTTTTATGTAAAAATCCGAAATTTATTTTTGAACCGTCTATTTGAATTTAATTTGGAGATGAGAAATTATGTCGCTTGAGTTGTTCTACGATGATTTAATTGTATTTGGACAGGAGTAAAGTCCAAGTTGGGCCCAAAATAAGCCCAATTATTAGAAATTCCAAGTTCACTTATATGAAAGCCCATTACGTTGATTTATTTATTTTAGTTATTTCCTTTCTTTCTTCTTCATGTTCTATTCTTCTTCTGTCTTCTTGTTCTCTTCTTCTTTCCCTCACCGACCAGCCGCAACCCTGCCTTCGTCTGCCCTTCTTCTTCGTCAACACCGTCCCGTAAGCTAGGTTAGAGGTATGAACCACGAGAAACCTAAGCTCGGAGGATTGAAATCTCGAAACTTGATCAGGACGAATTCGCGAAGTTCTTGGAACGATTTGTTGAGTTTAGTTTGTTGTTATTATGCTTTGTGCATGGATGGATGCTATGGACTAAGTTAGGACCGAGATTGACCTGGGTTATGGTGGAAATCGCAAAACAGTAACAAGAATTAGGGAAAATCGATTTCGCGATTCGATTGGATCGATTCATTGATGTTTTGGACTATTATTGATGGTTTTAGATGGAGGAGATGATGGGTAATCGATTCCCGTAGCCCTTGCTTGGATTTGGAGGAGTTTGGTTCGAGTTCATGGAGTTTGGAAAGTATTAGAATTCGCAGGGATTGATTTGAGAGATTTTGAAAAGTATAAACCCTTCCTTTTGAGAATTTGAAGGCGCCAGGGACTTCAACGCAATTTAGCAAAGTTTTGTTAATTATGAATCGCCATTTGCACGGTGAATCGCCTTATTAGTACACCTCCGCTTTTATATCGGCTGTTGTCGCTCACTGGATTTGGCTGCTTCCATGCAGGAGGTCAATTGTATTCTTTTATTCCAAATTGCTTTCAATTCGCTTAAATTATCGCTTTGCCCTAACGCTATGCAGAATTACAATTATACCCTTCCACCATTTATTCCTATTTTTCCTAGCTCCGTAAAATTACCGCTTTGCCCTTGTGACCTACTTTTCGCTTCAACCTATTAAACCGTAGTAGAGACTAGCGAAGTGTACTAGTGGTGTTTTGGAGGTGACTTTTGGAGAATTTGAGTTGCAAGTTGGAGCTGGTTGGCTATGTTAAGTTGGATTCGTATCGACCTTGATGTAAGGGGAACCCTTGACACTTTTGCTTCTATTTTATTGTTATCGTATATATATGTATGTTTTATGATTGACAAACTACTTATGGTTACTATATCAAGGAATGAGACTTGGTATAATAATATATTTGAAAATGATCAAGTATGTATTTACAAATGTTTTATCGTGATTGTGAATTGTGAAAATTATTTTGTTCAAAAGCATGGATTGAAAATATGTTTTATGCTCATTGATATGCTTATGAATTGTTTGGGCCCTTTCGAGAGAATGTCGAGCTTTTGGAGATCTCCGATTGTTATGTTATCCCTTTGGTAGGGCATTGTTATTGTTATGTAAAAGCCGACCTGTGTGCCACCACGGTTCGTGTGGCCATAGTGTATTGTCTGATTGAGCTAAAAGTAAATTGCTATTGTTTTGATAATGTTCCATGTAAACGATTATGACTATATTCTATTATTGGCGAGTGTATATATATGTATGTTTTACTACTGTACTTGATCCGGGTAAAAGTGTCAGGAGCTCACCCTTACACCTTTTTTTTTTTTTCTTGAGTAAGGATCATGTTTGAGGTGGTTGCTAGTGGAAGCTAGTTGGTCTAGAGCCGTTAGTAGTGTCCGTGGAAAGTTTTGTAATTTCAAGGCTTTGTATTTTTGTATTTGAGTTGTAGTTGCTCTCATTGTACCACCCTTTTCAAAATTATTTATAAAAATTGAGGTTTCGTCTTAGCGTGAGCCCATCTCACGATAGATGGTCGATCGCGCCAAAATATTTTAATTTTGGGGCGTGACAGTTTAAGGATTAATTACAGAAACCACCCCACCCCTTATAATTAAGATCCAATTACAAAAACCACCATGTATAGTCAACTAGAATCAACGCAGTTCGCCAATACACAGTTTTTATGACGTCATACGTATATAATATCCGAAGAATTTAAAAAATTCATGACTTCATTTTAAGGGGTTTAAATGTAATGTTTTCTATTCTCAACATGATAAGTATCTACTGACACTCCAATCAAAGTAATAAAAACTGTTACTTTTATACCTCCTCACATAATTTTTTTTAAAGAAGGAAAAAATGTTACTTTTATAATGTTTCAAATGATGTTTGCAATTATATATGTAATGTTGATCTGGTCTTTCTGAAAGATTACCTCTCGCAAAAGTTGTATTATGTAATTGACCCATTCTTTTAACACAAAGTCTCATGAGAGATGGTTTTAGATAACTTAGAAACGATCTATATTATCAATAAAATCATCCATGTTATTAATCAAAACGTCTATGTTGTTAACGAAATAAGACTTGTTTTAATATAAAAAAACACCAATATTGATAACATAAGTGTTTTGATTAATAACATCCATAATTTTATTGACAATATGGATCCGCCTCTAGATAAATTATCTAGAGATCGCTTTCCTGAGACTTAGGCTATGTCTTCGTCTAATAATCGATCCGATCGATCAACGACATCAATGATTGAAACTAAATCAATCGTAGTATAAAACAACTAAAAATCAAGTGAATCAAATTAATGAGTTTTCAAATGAAAAAAAAAAAAAGGGGAAAAAACCATTTTTGGTACCTTAAGTTGTGACATTATCGCTTTGAGTTATGACCGCCTAATTTTGGGAAAATCCATTTTGGTACCTTGTTGTGACAATTATCGCTTTGATACCTTAAGTGACCCGTCAATTTTGGTACCTTAAGTTGTGTATTCGGCCAATTTTGGTACTCCGTTAGTCAAACTTAACGGAACCGTTAATTTTGACCGAATTAGTAAAAATTAGCGTGAATTAGTCGATTTTCCGTTAAGTCGGCACGTGAATTAAACACGTGATTAACAAAATATTAATAATTTTTAATTAAAAAATTAATTCATGATCAATGGAAAATCGACTAATATTAATAAAAAATTATTAATATTAATAAATTTTTAAAAAATGATTCATGATTAATGGAAAGTATTAATGTCCGAAATTCCAGTAAAGGCCTTCAAGTTGAAAATCGAAGCAAAGTGTTAGTATTCAGTATTTACCGCGAATACGAAGGGTCGTTTATTAATAATGAAGAAGAAATATAGAAAAGATGAAGAAATAAATCTAACGGTAGTTTTGTTAAATATTGAAATTTTAGGGGTTAAATGTAGGAAATATATAATTAGAAAGAAAAGTAAGAATAAAAGGTCATCCCTGACAATTCACTACACTTTTGGACCCATATGTAAATAAAATTTAATGACAACACAATATTAAGACTTCATCGTAATTCATGAAACTATAGGGACCTATCTGCTATTCGATATCATAAAAGGGTGATATATGAAAATTGCCCAAAGTATCTTTCCTCTAAAAATAAAACCTCTATAAATTAATATTGTCGGCACAGAGATTTTATTAATTTAGCGAGATATTATATAATCGATATTTATTAATGTAGAGAGGTCAAAACAAAAATGTATACAAAACTCAAAGTTTAAAAGCATATACAAGCACTAAAGTGAATAAAACAGGAGGGACACATCAAGAAGTTTATCTAGAATACGTTCACCTGCGTAGCGTGTGACACGATTTCTAGCTTCTTAAAGTAAAAGTCATTGAAAGTAAAAGTGAGCTTATTGAACATTGAAGGTTAAAGATTCACAACCTGAGTAGTGAAATATAAACACTTAAAACATGGATCTGAAGGAAAATATTGTTGCAAAATTTGATCCAAATAGAAATTGAAATATTTTTAAGAAACTTAATTTATATAGAAAGATAAAAAATAAAAATTCAAAAGATCTAGAACTTGCCCCAAAATTTTTAATTTCGTCCATGCTCCATCATTGATTCTATGTTGCCACCCTTAACATATTAGCAGGGAGAACCATTTATCATGAGATATGGTGAAAGTAGGAAACAAGAAGGTGATCACTATTGTGGTGTGCAAAGATTGACTTTGCTAATGTATCTGCGGATGGATGAATGTAAATTGAGTATGTTAAGGGTATATATAGGATGAAATAAGAGAAATTTGTCGTCATGATTGATACTAGGGTTTCATATCGTAGATGGTATATAATGACATTATTACCTCTTAAAGATACTATTAGATGGTTGGTAGGTGCAAGATTTGATTACATTAAGATTTTCAATTTTTATTAGTCAGGTTTGTAAAAATACGCTTTTTGATGTGGTAAAGTTGGCCAATGCTTGAATATGTCTAAGCAAGATCCAATTATTTGATAAAAATGGTCAAACCCATAAGTTATGATCATATTCCAATCAACTCCATCCATCCAAATCAAATGGGACGACCAGAGGTTACTAATATCACATCTACGTTATGGGTCAAGGCTCAACTCAATACACATTGGTTTGGACCCGTCTAAAAGTTCTTTGAGACAATTTAGACAAAATGACATGCATCACCCCCACTAATTTAGGTTGGCACGTCAAAGGATGGACTCGTTGGAACTATCTTGTCGTATATGCGATAACTATCTCAATAAAGGAAAATTAAAGGGTAGAGAGTCCAAATGCGATTGAACATCCACAATGACTTGGAGAACATTGAGCAATTACCAGTACGTGAACTATCTAAAGTCTCAATAATCACCTACTCAATCTCTATTCGAAGTTAGTTCTATTCTTTCAACCGAAAACTCTTCGCCTCAAATTCGCTTAAGTTCGCCTTTCACTTCGGCCACAAATTGCCTTGCCTTCGCCTACCATTAAATTCATACTATTATTATTATTATTATTGTTGTTGTTGTTGTTGTTGTTGTTGTTGTTAATAATAATAATAATAATATTATTATTATTATTATTTTATCATTTATTTACACACCCGATCTTTTGTACGAGGAAAATAAGAAAATTTATCCAATTGAGTTATTTTCAACTTTTTTTCTTTCTTTCTTTTTAATACGACTTTTAGTAGATCAATGAAATAAAGAGTATAGTTACAATTTGAACTAACAAAAATCTACATGTTCAAAAACTCCAAAACAAGTTAAACCAAACCAAAAGTCGGACCAAAATTTATAAAAATAATATTATATATCACAAATATTGAAAAATGGCATTTATTCCTCCATATTATCTTCCTCGGACTCTATATTATCTTCCTCGGACTCTATATTATCTTCCTCGGGCTCTATATTGCCTGGAATAGAGCGCCAAATTCTCAATGTTATCTCCTTGTGCACCCTGTTCATCGTTTCTTACCTTGTCGGTTCAATAAATCATTATCCACTCCACCTTGGACATTGATATCATGTTGCAAAACTGGTATTTCAAGTTTACACATGCGCATAAAATTATGAAGAGTGAAGGTAGCAACAATCACGTATATTTGATATGTGTCTTCCATTTGAGGCATCGTATAAAGGACCTTCCATCTCCTTTTCAAGCAACAAGGCTCTTTCAATAGTAGTTCGTAATGAAGAGTGTCGATAGTTAAAATGCTCAGACATCCCTTTAAGAACTCTTTTCTTCTTAAAGTCTGGAATATGATATCTTAATCGGGGTCCTTAATTGGAGAGAGATAACCAGTGGTATTAGGATATCCAGAGTCCACCAAGTAGTATTTTCCTGTCAAAATCATAAGCACATAATAAGACAACAATTGTAACATACTCCCTCCGCCCCGGTTGTATATAACAAAATTTGGTCATTGGTAATAGGAGTACTATTTTACATACCTGTTGGCGGATGGGGAAAACAATATTTTGATCGAGTCAAAGAATCAACCCATACTGTCATATCATGAACACTTCCTTCCCATCCCACATTAATGAAAGTGAAAATCCTATCAAAAGAGCAACAATCCAAAACATTCCAAGTTTTGGTGCCCTTTCGTCCTCTAAATGGTATACCTTCACTATCGGATATAACAGCCTGAATATGAGTTCCATCTATTGCTCCAACACAATCCTAAGGATGTTATAACAAACATATTCCAATTAAATAATATAAAATAAATGTTGTCAAATATTAAAATTTATGAAAGTAAATTTACTCACTTTAAAGAATGGCCAGTACAACGCATTGTTCTTTACTTCGGGTGGAACCAGAGAAAGATCCGCATGTGGTCTAACAATATCATACGATAATGTAACCAGGGCAACCAACACCTTTTTGAAATATTTGCATATAGTACTTATCGAATGCTTGAATACGTCAGCAGCATCTCGATAGGAAACTCCTTTCGCCAATATAAATATACATATCCCAACTTGTTCTGCTACTTTTACAAATCTTCCATCGGATAATAGTTTTCTAGTAACCATCAAGTCAACTAATTTTATAAACATACCTCTATGAAGTCTTAATTGCTCTTTGCATAAGTCAGGATGTGCATTCAAAACTCGTATATACTCAAAGACCACTTTCCCCTCCGATTCGTAGAGATCTCCTTGTTGGTGTTGATTCAATAGATAGTAATCTCCTTAGCACTTCTAATCCAACTATCATACAAGCTCGTCTAACATTTTGTTCCATTCTACATCAACGAGAAAGAATAAGATAACTTGAATTTTATTAAAATGCATAAAGAAACAAAAGCAAATGTATCAAATTCAATCATTAAAATAACAAGAAAAATGCAAATGCAGAAACATCTTAAGGAAACTAGAATTACAAACATATATTCTAAAAGGAAAACATCTTTTTATAGCATCATCGAGTCATCCTCAGAACGGGGATGTAACAGTGTCATCTTGATTCATTCCTTCATCCAAAACATCCACTTCGATTATCATTCTCAAGTGCCGTAAATATATCACCGTTATTTCCTTCACTAAGGTACCTCATAGCAAAGAATAAAATACCTATCCCTCGCTCTTTAGATACCCCATCTCATTTAATTGCAAGACTAACTGCCTTAATTTTGTTAATCTCACCGTCACACTTTTGTACAATAAATCAAAACTGTATCCAAGTTAGGTTGAGTCGCTTTGTTTTCGGCGTCTTTCTTTTCTTGAGCTAGTTGTTGTTCCTAGGTTAGTAGGATTCTTTTCACCTGATACTTCACAATCAGAGTAAACATTGGGATCAGCCCCATCCACATTGTCTTGTACTACTCTTTCTGCTTCTCCTTCTCCTCCTTCAAACAAGTCATTCACCATTTTAGTTCTGGCCATTGCAGTAGAAAATCCCCTTTCACCATGAGCAGTCTTTCCAAAGAAACAACCTCTCTAGTTCATCAACATTTTGCAATCCCTTCTTCACCAACATATGAGCATACTTCCTATGTTTCAAATAAATATAAATGGCCATTAACATGGTTGATTAAAGAGCGAATAAAATAAACAGGATTTTCAAAGTTATAAATATGTACTGAATTTTACCTCCTCAAATGAATTCCATCGCTCCAAGTCATCAAATACGAATCCAACATCCTGTTTTCTTATTTTTAGGAAAACCATGGTAAGGAGAAATGAAGAAAAAGAAGAAGGAAGAAACATGGAGGAGAAACTTACCAAGCAGAAGTTGAAAATCACAGGTTTGAAGAAGAAGCTGATTTCACGTAAAAGATGAATAAGAACGCTCAGATAAAAGATGAAGAAGAACGCTTTGTATAAGGGTTTTAATGAGGTTTGGGAGTCATTTCAACTCGACCTTTAACAAGTCCAATTTAAAATTTTTCTCGTAAGCCTATTATAACAATACGTATAAAATCGAAAAATTTCACGGGATTTTACAATAAAACAAAGATACGTTAATCAAATATACTTAATTTCTTTTCATGAAAGTTGAAATATGAGTATTGGGACTGAAAGTTGAAGAATCAGTTTGGAAAATGGAACAATGCTGGAGGTTCTGGAAAAAAAGAGTGTTGATGTAAAGTTGTTGATACGAGCTTGTGCATGGTTTATGGACAAGTGATTTTGGTTAAGCTTTTAATTATTTTATTTGCCGAACATTGTCCATACTCTTGTAAACCTTTTCAAGTTGTAATAAATTTCACCGATTCAAAAAAAAAAAAAAAAAACTAGACAAAGACAGTTTATACGACGATTAAAATTCAGTTTTAATCGAGTTATCATTCTAATATTGTTTTCCACGCGGTTGGTTTTAAAGTTTGTTATACAATAATAAATAAAAATGTAAAGTGACAGAAAAAAGAGTAGGAAGAATGTGAGAAAGATGACAAAAATAATATATTTTTTAATTGTGATTATATATACCATCATATAATTGTATTTATTATTACACAATAATTTCTTCGCCTGGCTCAGCTTCGCTTTCAGGCCATTCAGCCTTCAGCCCATTCAATAAATTTCAGTTGAAAAGAACAGAGACTTATTATAGTAATTTTCTCCCAAGTTCCCATTTAAAGACAGAACCAATATCACTGCACTCTCACCACCTCCATCCAATTCCATAAGCTATGGACTTAATTTACTCCGCTGACGACCCGACCCACCCATAAGCTTACTCGACTAAGTGATGGGTGCTTGGAAAATCAATAGTCGTTGTATTTCCAGTTTTTCTCCAAACACTCGGGACTAATATCGCGGAATGTTGACCCGGGATGTCGTTCTCCACTGACACTTATCATAGGAACAAACAAATAACAATGCAGAATAATCTAATTTGCAGAAAAGTAAACAGTTTTATCAATCGGTGTCTTGAAATCGAATCTTAATCTAGCATGTAGGATCGTATATAATTGCGAATTGTAAAGAACTAGTTTTGTAATCAATGTTTAGTGTAACCTTCGCTCTTACTGTGCTACTCCTAGCTACTTAATAGTAAACAACGTATTTACCGTCTATCGACAACAAATATACATGCTATATATGAGGATCAAGGCGCAGTCGACCCAAACACCCCTATTATGCCAATGGAAAGCTGTGTCACTCAACAGACCACGACGCCACGTTTCCAGACAATATAAACAAGAAACTTGAATATCCCTACCAACACCTAATAATAGGACACTAAGGTACATCGCAAAGAGGGTCGGGCGAATAGAGACCCAAATATGAATTACATCTACAACTAATTCATTAATATATCATGGTATATAAAGAAGTAGCACAATGTAGTTTTCATGTTCGCCTTTACTAATAAAGTCTAGATATTCTCAAGAGAGCTACTTTGAATGCGGTGTGTGAATTATGAGACCCAAGGCGCTCTTATATAGAGCTAAAAAATGTCCAAGCTGTTTAAGGAAGGTATAGAATGACGGTCGATAAATAACGATTGGGCCAGAAAAATAGGCTCTAACAGCCTTACTGCAGTCCCTAAGAGACCAAGAGATGTTCTATTATGCCACTATGTGGCCGCCATCGTCGATTCTTTGCCAGATGTTTGCTGATTCGTCTTGGGGCTATTTTTGAACTTCGAAACCTCATTATCTTGAAAAGTGGTCTTCTACAAAGTTTTAACATTTTGAATAAGCTTCTCAACGGTAGGTCATGTGACTCAATTGGACTCAAACTACTTGTATGATTAAATCATCGTATTTCTTTATTTTCTCTGATTCGGCATAAATATAGCTGCTTACACCGTAGATCGTGCAATTCCTCGAAAACACGATCATCACCTACTAAATACTAAAGAAAGTGGTAGTTGGCTATAATATGATATAAATATTGAATTTTGGGCAAAAAAAGAGGGTCTAAAAGTATGTTAAATTACACATGACGTCATGGTCACATCATACCCCCAAACCAGTTTCTTGCTCATCCTTGAGCAAGTCAAATAACGATAAACAAAAGTGTGACTATAAAGAGCATTAACCGTGAGATAGATAAGCAACTAATCTTTAAGGTTTCACACTCCACTAACTTACTCGACTTCTACTCGACTACTATGACTCCACATCAAACAATTAAGAAGCAAGCAATACTTACTACGCACCAATGGTTACAATTGTAACTCAATGTCCCTTAAGGCATATAATAAATTCATTACCTCACTATTAATGTTGTGAATCCTACTCCCACAATTCAAGGCACAAATCAAAGTAGTAATCGAGGTCAGCTCGATAAGGAAAGTAGGTAGGATAATATAGGAAAATTCTAAATATCATCAAAGATGAGTATGGTGTCCAAAAGCAACTTCAAGGACTTATCCTTTTTGGACAAGGAGTTCCTTATTTCAACTTCGTCTTTCTTTGTCAATGACGTTTCGCCATTTCCTTCTCCATCATTGTAAATACTTCACCAGTTACTTCACACATAGACTACTTACTCCTTTATTTTTCTCTTTTTTTCGTTTTTATCTTTACATACTATTTTTGCAATCGTTTTACCGACGCGTATGTTTTTTGTTGGCCATCATTGGGCTCTTTTAGTCTCAATTTTTTGGGTAGTGTATGTTTTACCGAAATTCTGCATTTTTGTGTGTGCTGGTTTGGTATACATGTCATCAATCCTCACGGACACGTAGATTTTTAGGGCCACGCCGGTATGTCAGGATTATCTGTAACATGCCCAACATGAATAACAGTGATCACAAGGACCATAGATCCACTCCGAGACTTTTATATACATTGGTTTTTTTACTTGGTACGCCTTTTTTCTTTATTTTTTGGAGCAACCAGCTAGTTTTTAGTAACATTAATATAGAAGTAGGGCCAATAAAGGTTACCTGTCGATGGTGCTTCTCTTTCACATCTCCCCCAAACCAATTTCTTCATCTCGGTTTGGAGTTTTCTTCTCTACTTCCCCCCAAACCAATTTCTCGATCGAGGTCAAATCATGAGCAGCCCCAAGTTGATGATGAGTGCCCTAGTCGATGTTAATTTCGATTTGCCCAAAGCTGGCTATTAGGATTCCACGTGTAGAGCTGACTAGCCGCGGCCTACTCGTGAGTATGTGTGTTAGAATATCCCACATAACTTGTGAGAGTATCATGCAAACAACATGTAAGTTGGATAACCCTCTCCCCTTAATAAGGCATTTAAGGGGATGATGACCCAACTTAATATCTAGAGAGTGCAGAAGCCAATACTCGCTAGACATAAAATCAAGTAGCATCCGTAGGTGGGTCCCACATGTTTACGTCGATTTAGTGCATGCATCTTGCCTTTAACCTAGATGTGAGTTGGTTAGCTTGATATCATCAAGAAAGGTCAGTGTTATGACAACACTGGATAATGAAGAGAGTTGGAAGACTGGTGTTACTGGAACACTGAGTGTGTTGTGTTTGGTGTGGCAATGACACTGGGGGAAACACAGGAAGCACAAATGAGTGATGACAAGATATGCTGACGTGTTATAATCTGATTGGCTCTGGTAATTTGAGAGGGATAATTAGTTAGTTGCGTGACTAACTTGCAGAGTTCATTCCTTGATCAAATTGGAGGCGGTTCTCATTAGTTTGGAGTATATAAGCATATTGTAACTGTTTGTAGCTCACAATAATCATATTTCTTCATTGTATTTCACTTTCTAGTAGAGCAATTCTCTGATTTCTAAGAAGTAGCAGTTAGACGAAGAACAGAGTAGCTTGAGAAGCTTGAAACACGTTTGATTCGTTTTGTAATCTGTTTATTTATTGTGATAGTGGAAATCTGGTACTCTCCGTGGATGTAGGTGAAAACCGAACCACGTAAATCGTTGTGTTGTTTGTTCGATTGTTGGTTATTGTGTGATTGCTTGGTTTCGTGTTTATCATCGATCGGAATTCAATTAGTTGATTTACAGAGGTTAATCGTTACAATTGGCACCGTCTGTGGGAAGCTTTGCAAGTTTCAATCAATGGCGTCTCCCATATTCGACATAGAGAGGTTAACGGAGAGAAGTGACTTTGCACTGTGGAAGGTGAAGATGAAGGCGTTGCTGGTTCAACAGGGTATTATTGATGCTATTCTCGAGGATTTTCCATCGTCGATTACAGATGCTGAGAAGAAAAAAATTATGCAGAAAGCTCATAGTGCATTGATTTTATCTCTCGGAGATAATGCACTTAGAGAAATTGGTGATCTCAACACTGCAAAGAAGGTATGAAAAATGCTTGAAGCACTGTATAATGTCAGATCTATTGCCAACAAGATCTATGCGAAGCAACGGTTATTTCAGTTCAGAATGGTGGAGGATAAATCCATCTCAAGCTAGCTTGATGAGTTTAAGAAGGTTGTCACTGATATGGACAATCTTGAAACTGATGCAACAAATCGAATGAAGAGTGAAGATAAGGCCATTCTTCTGTTAAGCTCTTTTCCTCGATCTCTTACACCTTTTAAAGATGCTCTAGTGTATGGTAGAAGTACACCTCTATCAATGGATATTGTTGAATCATCCTTGAGATCAAGGTAGCTAGATCAAGAGAGTGTAACTCAATCACATATCAAAGGTGAAGGTCTCACTGTGAGACATCAGAAGAAGTTTCCACCCAAGAAGAAGCAATATCCATATCAAAAGAAAGCTCAGTACAAGAAGGACATGGGGGATAAAAGAGATGGCACTGAAACAAGGAAGTGTTTCTATTGCAAGAAGCAGAGCCACTTAAAGAAAGACTGTCCAATCTTGAGAACACTAAAGGGGAAGGGTGTGCTGACCACACCACAATCTAGCTATGGCACAGATATTGCAGGCACCTCAGAAGCCTATCACACTGTAGAATCTCTTGTTGTCATTGAGGTACGTTCAGTCTCTCACTCTAACATTTCAATTAAATGGGTCTTAGATTCAGGCTGTTCCTTCCATATGACACCCATTAGAGAATGGTTTTCAACTTTTGAGCATAAAAACTGTGGTTCAGTGGTGCTTGGTGATGATAGACCATGTAGCATAAAGAGTATGGGTACAGTGAGGATTGAAATGTTTAATGGTGTGATAAGGGAGTTGCTTAATGTGAGGTATTTACCACATTTAAGAAGAAACTTGATATCCTTAGGTTTGATGGATACTAGAGGGTACAAGTACTCATCCTCACAAGGTGTGCTTAAGGTGATGAGGGGTGATAAGGTGGTAATGCAAGCTTTGAAAAGAAGAGAGCTATACTACCTCTGTGGTAAGATCAGAATCGTGAAGTATCCAGCAGTAAGCAGATAACAACACCAGCAAAAGGTCCTGACAACACCATACTGTGGCACAGAAGACTAGGTCATATTGGAGAGAAAGGGCTCATGGAATTATCAAAGAAGGACCTATTATGTGGTGATAAGATACATAAGTTGGGGTTTTGTGAGTTATGTGTGTTAGGGAAAGCTAAGAAGAATAGCTATGGAGTTGGTAAACACACTACTCAGAATACACTTGAGTATATTCATGCAGATTTGTGGGGACCTGCCAGGACTGCTACTAGGAATGGTGGTAGATATTTCCTATCATCATTGATGATTTGTCCAGAAAAGTATGGGTGTTCATATTGAGGTCAAAGGATATGAGACATTTAGCAGATTCAAGGAGTGGCTCACAGAAATGGAGAATCAAACTGATAAGAAACTTAAGGTGATCAGAACTGATAATGATTTAGAGTTCTTATCAAGTGAGTATAATGATTTCTGTAAGATGAAGGGTATCATTAGACACAAGTTTGTTCCTGGGAATCCTCAACAGAATGGTGTAGTAGAGAGGATGAATAGAACTATCCTGGAGAGAGTGAGATGTATGCTTCTTGGAGCTGGTTTATCAAAGAGTTTTTTGGGGTGAGGCAGTGACTACTACAATTCATTTAATAAATCTTTGTCTCTCATCTGCTATTGAGTTCAGAACACCAGAAGAAGTATGGAAGGGTACTCATTCAGACTACTCATATCTTAAAGCTTTTGGATGCTTAGCTTATGCTCATGTCAAGCAAGATAAGCTGTCAGCTAGAGCTTTAAAATGTTTATTTCTGGGATATCCTAAAGGTGTGAAAGGATACAAGCTATGGTGCTTGGAACCAGGAATGAGCAAATGCATTATCAGTAGAGATGTAACTTTTCATGAAGATGTAATGCCACTACTAAAGACAAATTTGCTTTTATGAGAACACAAGAGGTGGAGCCTATTGAAATGGTACGGTCAAAATACAAGGTGGAGCATACAGAAGCTAATGTGATACTGACACCAAACTTACATCACACAGATCCTGGTGTTATGCCAACACCAAACAGAGCATCTCCTGAAAATGCAGATCAGCAGGTTCCAGATGAACATGAATTATCTAATCAGGTGGAGAGGCCTGAGATTAGAAGAAGAACAAGTATTGAAGTTGTTAATCCAGCTGATGTCAGAGATTATCAACTTACAAGGGATAGAGCATCAAGAATCAGAACTTCAACAGCTGATCCAATGGTGTATTTTGCTCTAAATGTTGCTGAAGAGATTGATTGTTTTGAACCCGATACTTATCAGAGAGCTATAAGCTGCTCAGAAAAGGATAATTATTGGTGCCTAGCTATACAACAAGAACTTTTGTCTCTTGAAAAGTATCATACATGGGATATTGTAGCAATACCAAAAGGAAAGAAGTTGGTTAGCTGCAAATGGATTTTCAAGAAGAAATTTGGAGATGAAGGTGAAGAAAAGGTGAGATATAAAGCCAAGTTGGTAGCTAGAGGCTTCACACAAAGAGAGGGCATAGACTACAATGAAATCTTCTCACCAGTTGTTAAGCATAGCTCAATAAGAATATTGGTTGCTATGGTAGCTCAGTACAAGTTGAAGTTACATCAGATGGATGTTACTACTGCCTTTCTACATGGAAAATTGGATGAGGAGATATACATGAGAATACTAGAAGGAGTGGAAACAGTTGACAAAGAAAACAAAGCTTGTTTGCTATTGAGATCACTCTATGGTCTCAAGCAAAGCCCAAGTCAATAGTACATGAGGTTTGACAAGTTTATGCTCAGTCATGATTTTAGAAGGTGTGACTATGACACCTGTGTATATTTCAATGGTGATTACATTGAGAATATGACATATCTGCTCATTTATGTGGATGATATGCTTATAGCTAGCAAGCATATGGAAGGTATAACACGTGAAGAATCTTTTAAAATCAGAATTTGAGATGAAAGATCATGGAATAGCTAAGAGAATACTGGGAATTGATATCATTCATGGAGGTGATGGTACACTACAACAAAAAAGGGATATCCAGACACTAAAAACTGTCCCGATATGTATCATATTGAGACACTTTTGTATTTTGAGACACTTCCATAAGTGTCTCCATAAGGGTCTCAAGATAAGGCGTCCCAATAGAGTTGGGACACTTTTTTAAGCGCCTCCATATTATGAGCTTTCGAGACCCTTACATACGTCTTTAATTGTTTCTTGAGGCGCATATAAGTGCCCTCTAAGTGACTTTGAATTGTCCAAGTAAGTTTATAAGCACACTTATTTATGCCTCTAAATGAATCTTGGGACACATATATGGCACATGGCATAGAGACACTAATTCATTTATGATTATAGAAACACTATTGTATCTCGGTATTAATATAATAAATAGTACTGTAAGTTGAAAATTGAAATTTATTGAAACATCTAAGAACAAATATTATTTGTTTGAGAATAAATAAAATATATTAATCAAACTTGTAAGATTACATCAGGAACAACAAATGGAAGGACAAGTTCCATCACTATCTATCACTATCTAAATCAATGTCCTTGGCCAACAAATGAGCCAAATAGTTTCCACATCTCCTAATGAACTGCAAATATGCAGAATTTTAAGTGACTTATAAAACTCTAATCTCAGCAACAATACCTCCAGCAGGTCCCAAAGAAGATTTATTCTTGAAGCTGGTTCATTACATTAAGGTAGTCACCCCCAAACAAGAAATTCTGAAACTGAAGATCTTGAATATCAAATCGGAAAGCAGAACGAGCAACCAAGCTCTCAACAATTTCCGGACATCTGATAAAACCAAATTTTCTTTCTTCTCCATCACTGTTTCTGATTCCAACTCCTGCCCTAGCCCCTACTTGGTTTCCATATATTGATGCATCAAAGTTAGCTTTAAGAATACCTGTTGCCGGTGGCTGCCACTCTTTATATGGTTCTGGTGGACGAGGCTTAGAGAAAATGATATGGGCTTCTCTAAAGTCACTGAAAAACTCTTGCGCATACTGCACTGCATCAGAAGCGTCCGGATGGATGTTATCATGCACTAGTTTGTTCATTTGATTCCAAATCTTCAAGCATAAAACCGCAAATAGAGAAAATTCATCTGATACAGCCTTCAATATCCGCACTTACTCAATCCAAATACATAAGTTATCTGTAGAACAGTTTGTGATAGAATCAGAAATTGGATACATAGCCCAGAATAACAAGGCATAAGCACACTTCTTAAATATATGAATCACATATTCATAACAATTCAAACAGACAAGACGCAAAAAATCAGTATCAATCCCTCTAGGACGCAAAAAACTCTAAATAGGAAGAGAGTTTCTACTTTCTCAAGACTCACCAAAAAAATACTTCACTCTTAATCCAAGAGGTGAAATATGTATATTCCTAATTACTTGGAACTTAGTAACTGTTTTTAGAACAAACTGATGAGTGATGTCCAAATCATATAATAAAAATAGCGCAATTGCATTAGAAATGAAATGAAAAGTTGACACCAAGTAAATTGCAAAATATGAGTAGCTCTGTTCCTGTGTCTGAGCCATCAACTACCATTGTTTACAAAGACGACCTGCATAGGATCTATACAAAAAAGTTCGAGATGATCACATCAATTATATCATCAGGAATTGTTAAATGTCAAATAAATTAATAATGTGAAACATAAACCAACTAGTATGAATTATATTGTGCAATACATTTGAGGGATTGGCATCTACATGGTTTAACTGCCAGTCTACACAAAAAACAAGTCATGAGATACTTAAAATGACTGGCAGCTAAGGTCAACAATATGAATAGCAAATTATACCCCATACAAAGCATGACAATTGCACATGAAGTTCATTCTCTCAATTATACCCAATTACTATATACCACCTCCAGCCGGTTTCAACTTCCGGCAAGACCGGGCACAAGTTTTAAAAGAAAATTGAATAAAGTAAGAGAGATGGTGATAAAGTAGGAAACAAAGTGAATAAAGTAGCAGAGACAGTGAATAAAGTAGGACAAAGCCTTTCCATTTAAGGTATGAGAAGTTGAAATTGGAATGTATCAAAATGGAATGCGGAAAGTTGAAATCGGGATGGAGAGAGTATAACAAAGTTTAGTTAAAAGAAAAATACATGATAGTAACTTTTGATTGGACCAATTTTAATGTGAGCACATATGCTTCAACAATTCTTAGCAACAAATTCATTGATAATGAAAACTACTATAAAAGAAAGCAGATGAGATGATATTTCAATCTATCAGTACAATTCAGGGAATGTAGCTAGCAAGCAAAGTAAACTTTGCGAAAATCAACTTAAGTTTCAAGTTTCAACACAACGAAGTAAAATTTAGGGAATGTATGATGAAACGAGTATATTTACTTAAAGATTTGAGAAAGGTTCTATGCTGCACCATTGACGGACAAAGAGCTATAATTATCATCCACTTACAAGAGATAGCACTCTGCCAAAACCAACATTAGGTGGCTGCTCTGACCAAGAACAAAGTCATCTTCCTATAATACAACAACAGTTAGTAAGAGTAATAAAATCTTCATGTATGTATTTACAGCCAGGAAAATCTCAACAAAAAAAATAACAACTAAAAACTCGACGCTCAGGAGAGTACTTGTGATGTTGTGATTGTACCATTATCACCAACTAATGCAATATTAGTAGAATACCAAGTTCTCAGCTAAACCAAATGTAAATCAATAAAATGCACTAAATAGCCAATTGATTCAATTCCCAATCCGACAAGCTATAACTTAATACACTAAATGAACCCAATGAAAAAACAAGCTATTCAGAATTGAATTAATGAAACCTTACTTTGTTAGAGGAGATTGAGGTTGTAAAGGCATCAAGCTGGTAGAAAATTGATTTTATGAGCTGCCAAATTAACCGAATGCTTCACCAACCATAACCAGCTACATTGAAAAATTCATGAATCACAACATTAAAAACTCTATGAGACATTGAAGTACAGAAGAATTGGTGCCAACAACAATACACAGTGAAGCTCGATTGAGAAAACAAGCAACTATTATAACTGTAAAATGAAACCGGATTTAATTGGAGCAGTAGCTATGTTTGGCTAGATAATGGATAAACCTAACCTAATCCACGGAAATGGAATTAATTATCAAACCTAATCAACAACAAATAAAGTTAGCTATCCGATGAAGAAGACAAGTGGAGAATACCTGTTTGATAATCCATTGCAGAAGACAATAATGTAGCTTTAATTCGAATCAAGTTCGACCTGACAACTTTGTCGAGCTAGCAAACCTTGTTGGAGGAGACATTCTTGTCTTCCCATTAGTCGGTCGTGCGCGGAGCCTCTAGGCCTAAGAGATCCATAATAATTGGATGTTGAAGTGGAAGGAGAGAGTCATGGATCTGCATAGATAAAAAGGTAGAAAAGAGTTTGGGAGCAAGGGTTTTTGGCTGTTTGATTTCAAGGTAAATGATACTACAGGAATTTTTCTGCCAATAATTTTTAGTTTTTGGAATTAAAAAGTGCCCCCATATGGATGTATCTAGATAAATCTAATTAAGTGCCCCAAAAATTGAGTGTTGGAGACACTTAGTGTAAAGTGACCCCAAATAAGTGTCTCAATATCTTGTTTTTGTTGTAGTGGTAAGATTATTTTAAATCAGAGTGCATACTTGGAGAAGGTATTGAAGAGATTTAATATGCATCAATCCAAGGTAAGGATCATTAGGAAGTTGTGAAATGGCTACTCAGATATATTGGTGGATCTATAAGACTGGATTTGGTGTTTGAACAATACCAGTCAGAGATGAATTCACTGGGGTATGTAGACTGATTATGTCGCAAATTTGATACAAGGAAATCCTTAATGTGATATGTATGCACACTTTATGGTACAACCGTGAGTCGAAGTTCACTCATCACTGTGGTTGCTCTATCAACAATGTATGTAATTTATGGCTATGATCAAGTCAGAAGGAGGCTATATGGTCAAGGAATACTTAGTCAATTTGGTGTGATGCGTATATCGCCATTATCAATTGTGATAGCTAGAGTGCTATTCATTTGTCAAAGCATTAGTCATATCATGACAGGTCTAAACATATTGATATCAGATTTCATTTTGTGATAGATGAAGTTGAAAAGGGGACTATCAGTATTGAGAAGATCATCACAGATGTTAATCCTGTAGATGGATTTACTAAGTCAATTTATGTAATGAAGTTCGATCTTGTCTTAGTTCTATTAAGTTGATGGAGGGAAGGGTCAGATCCTAACTCTGTGGATACCGAGAGTGTCGATATAAAGCTAAGGTGGAGAATCGTGAGTCGTTAGCTTGATAAAAGGTCGGTGTTATGACAACATCGATAATGAAGAGAGTTGGCAGACTGGTGTTACTGGAACACTGAGTGTGTTGTGTTTGGTGTGGCAAAGACACTGGGGAAACACAGGAAGCACAAATGAGTGATGACAAGATATGCTGACGTGTTATAATCTGATTGGCTCTGGTAATTTGAGAGGAAGAATTAGTTAGTTGCGTGATTAACTTGCAGAGTTCATTCCTTGATCAAATTGAAGGTGGTTCTCATCTTTGGAGTACATAAGCATACAGAACTGCTTGTAGATCACAATAATCATAATTCTTCATCAGATTTCACTTTCTAGTAGAGCAATTCTCGATTTTTGAGAAGTAGCGCTAGACGAAGAATGAGTAGCTTGAGAAGCTTGAAACTCATTTGATTCGCTTTGTAATTTGTTTATTTCGTGATAGTGGAAATATGGTACTCTCCGTGGATGTAGGTGAAAACCAAACCCGTAAATCGTCAGGTTGTTTGTCTGATTGTTGGTTATTATGTGATTGCTTTCGTGTTTATCTTCGATCGGAATTCAATTGGTTGATTTGCAGATGTTAATCGTTACACTAGAAGTAACCAAGGCTTTGAATACAAAGTGATTATAGCTATTCTTCTTAGAAGAATAATAAAACAAATAGGTTGGAAATTTTGAAGATAAATTAGTGCGGGAGATGCGTGATTGTTTAGTCCGATCAATGGTGTAGAACGGTAAGATTTTCGAAAGTTGTATATATACAACCCGAGTAGTATTGTATTTGGGTACAATTTAAAACGTCTCATACCATTGAAATTTGAAATAGTGCATACACATCCTCGACATTTCTTTTTTTGGAATGAAAGAACTTATCTTATTGATACCAAAAAACAGAGTACGTACATTTAGGGGCTGACCATATCGTCCAAGCCCAAATCATAAAATAACTTGAATAGACTAGTGCAAACATGAAATAACTAAATCACTCAGATAGAACTTGGATCAGGGCAGCTGACTTCCGGCTTCTACATCGGAGTGTGGTAATTTGTATCACCGAGCTAATGGTACCTTGCATATCGAAGTTGCGTTGTTTGAATATCTTTCCATTTCGAGCATCCCAAACATGGTAGAAGACCTCAGCCAGTAGAGCACGGAACACCGAGGCCTTCCCCCCTTTTCCTCTCGCCATTCTTCTTGTCCAGCCAATTAGCTGGTGCCAACTCGTGATGCTTGGGTGGGAAACCCGTAACCATGTCAAAACTCCACGGATAACCCCATACGTAATGGGGCATTGGAAGAATAGGTGGTCAATGGACTCATCTCCATCGCAAAAACTGCACTTACCATCCGTGAATATACCATACGCCAATCGATCTTTTGTTGCCAAACGTCGGTGCAAGGCCAACCACATAATGAAAATAGCCTTTGGTCGAGCTTGGTTGTGAATGACAAGATCACACCACTCCACTTTGGCTGGCCTACCACGAAGAAGCACATATATGGCTCGAATGGAGAACTTAGGGGCAGCAATTTGCTCCATCCATTCCTGAGCTCCGCAAATCATCTCCCGAACCCGAATAATAGCCTTCATAGTCGAAGAGCTACAAATAGGCACTGACCATTCATCCATATCTTGATCTTTTATGTAATAGCAATAAATCCATTTGACCCACAACGAATCAGCCTTCGTTTGGATCTTCCACAAGACATTTCAATATATCGTGGATATGCTGTAATTCAAACAATCTTCCCCTCAAGTAAAGGGCCACAACTCCATTATTGTTTTGGGCCCATCGACGGAGTCCGGATGATTTTGTTCTTGTGTTATTTTGAACATGTCTTTTACAATTGAAATAATGTTTCTAATTATATACCCTTCATTATTCTTTGGATATGTTAACGATTTGATACTTTGGTTCCAATTCTAATAACGTAAATATACACCATGGATTATAGATTGATATAAATGTAGCATCCAACAACCATCTTATTATGATCATTGATTTGAACGTGTGGTATAGTAATGAATAACACTTAATTGTGATCTGATGCAACTATTCTGAATATAATTTTGAATTGAAAGGGTTGTTTAACCATAACTTCTATCTCTCTTATATGCTACAGCCTACATGAACAATTTATATTGGATTTTCTTACAAATATTCAAGTCTGTTTAGTTTGATTCAGAGGGTATAACTCTTTGTAAAATCCATTTTTGATACTCCAAATTTTCATTTTCGATTTTGTGATTTCAGCCATGCTCAATTAAGCGACTAATTATCAATAACTATGCATACAATTTATGTACTAATTGAATTTATGAGGTGCACCATCGCATTCACGCATGTAATGTCAAACGCCTAAAAATAGATAGAAAATCGACTGTCAAGAAGATATCGCGACTTCATTCCACTCACAAGTCACGATTGTTCATCAACATATTCTTTTGTAGGCTTTTTTCATCAATTTTGTTTCAATCGACTTTCAATCGATCAATTCATGTAAATCGAGTTAGTTAATTGTAACTCAGACCGATTTCAGACACCCACCATCTAATTTACAATTAGTACCTTAAATCGTAAATAATTATTGATAAATAGTACCAAAATTGGACGCGACCACTTTGGAGTACCAAAATCGGAAATGTCTCACAGTGGAGTACCAAAAATAAATTTTACCCAAATCTTTGACAAACACATTACATTTGAGCTCTTTTTATTCTGGAAACTTTTCATTATAACCTATTTGAACACCATTAATTGACATGGAATTTTACTAAAGGAAATTGATTCTATTGTTCCTCCAAAAATTGCCAGCTGAAAACCCATGAAAAAAAACCAAAATGAAAATCAATAGAACCAAATACCATTTGCAGCTAGAAACAAATGCTATCGTCTTGCCTGCATTATGCTTAAAAACTCCTTGGCATATATGATTAAAAATACCCATATTACAATGATGGCAGTTTGGTTTGGTCTTCTAAGCATTAAGGTATCTGCCGTTTCTCCGAACCCTCCGGCTCTATATGAGCCGGCCATTCGCCTAAAAAAGTTCCTCTTTCGCTGTCATTATCGTGGGGGCTCGGCCGTGAGGGCCGTGCCTCACGGCCGGCCGTCGGTGCTCCATTGGAGCACCAAGGCCGGCCGAGGCACGGCTGAGCAAGAAATCAGCCTTGCCACCGCTAATTTCTTGCTCCAGCCGTCACACTGTTCATGTGTGCTGGCCCACTTCTTTATATATTTTTTTTACTTTTTCATTTTCATTTAATTATAATTTATAAAATATAAAATATAAAAGTTATACCGATTTTCATGGTTTTTAGTTCCTTACAAATATAGATCACTCTTGACTATATTTCGATTATTTTAAATTTTACGGCTTTTAAACTCGTAATTAAAAATATACTTTTATAAATTCAATTTCATTAATTTTAACCTCTAAACACTCATATAATATGTTAATTAAGTTAAAAAATAATAAAAAATAATTAAAAAACACTATTTATGGTCGTCGTCGACGACCTATTAGACAATTTTTTTCTACAGTGGTCGTTAAATCGGCCGTCGCTCACGACTGCAACTATTCACGGTCATAAGCACGACCCATTGGGAATGATCTTATAAGTTGTACTCCCTCCGTCCCGCAGAACTTCATACATTTGCCATTTTTAGCCGTCCCACAGAACTTCATACATTACCAAAAAAGGAAGCTACCCCACACCCAACAAATAATAAACAATATCAACTTTACACTCAAATTATCCCTTTTGCCACTAAAAGTACACTTTTTCCCACATTTTCTATATTCTATCATTACTTTAACTTTTCGCATAAAATTGCACGCTAACCCTAATGTATGAAGTTCTCCGACATGAAGGGAGTAACCTACATAATCTATGCACAAAGACTACACATGCATAATGTCTCAAAAAACAGTTGCAATTTTGCACCTCATTGTAGACTAGTACAAAGTACTATGTTCTATAAATTAAGAAACCAAGCACCAACTCAATTATCATACAGCAAATTAAAGAAAAACAATAGGGGTCAGACTTGGACATTTTAGCTGCAATACAGCAATCAAATCCATACCTTATGTCAATCACCATGTGTAATGACATACTTTTCTTAGTCCACAATATATCATAATCACACACCAATACTTAGTCAACGAGTTTCTTTTCAAGTAATCTATATCATATATATACTACTATTAATTGTGTCTTCGATCTCTCACTTTCTTTCATCTTTCCACATCTCTGAGATACAGAGAAGAAAACAAAAATGAAGCCATCTCCAAAGAACATTCTCTTGTTCATTAATCTCATTCTATTTTGCTTCTTACATGTCATTCTAATTAATGCACAATCACAAGATTCATGCAGTTCTGCTTTTAGTCTTTCAAGTTCTTCATCAATCCCTTTTCCAACAAGTAATCTTGTTTGTGTTGACGTATGGCCTGGTCAAAACTACGTTCTCCGGGTAAGTTCTTCGATACCTTTTTTTCGTTTTCTTTTGAATCGTGCATTTTGCAAACACTCATCAATTAACACGTATTATGCGTAATATTGCAGTATGCACAAGGAGGACCAAAGGTGTGGAACTTTGTACTATCGGCTCCAAGCAGGAACGTGTATGTGGGGATGGGATTCTCCAAATGGGAGGATGGTGAGGTCAACAGCCATGGTGGGTTGGGCTGGTTCTAATGGCGGGGGCAACATGCGCAAGTATTACTTGGGAGGCGAAAGTCCCAATGAAGTCATAGTCCAGGCATCTGACCAGGGCTTAAACGTTGCAAATGACACCGCGTTCATCCACTCGGACCGGATTTACATGGCTTTTCAGTTGGTAACTGATAGGCCAAGCACACGCCTGATATACTCGGTAGGACCCTCTGGGTTTATACCAGGTCCGCCACCTGACTATCGACTTACTCAACATGAAGATATGATCGCAACCAGACTTGATTTTGTTACAGGTTAGTACGGTGATGATTCATACTATTTTCTATAAGTAAGTTAGAATTAATCTTTAGTGAAATTAAAGAAATTCATTTGTGTAGTAATTATTTTCAAAATCGTAGATGATACTTAGAGGTGATTGATTAATTAGGAATAAGTTTTAGTTGGATTTGGTGTGAGTTGATGTCATGATCAGGACAAGTTGTAGCTAGGATGAATCTTGACATTATCACGATGGGCCCATAAACAAGATAGCACTACATGTAATTATTATAGGATGATAACTAATGAATCTACTTTTTAGGTACTTTTTTTTCCTTCAAAATAATTGTTACATTTATCACGGAAAGTAAAAGGGGCGTCGCTAGGTGGTTGGAATAGAAAATGAATAAATTATAGTGGGGATGATTTCACATAAAAATTAAATAAATAATTGATAAAGTGTGTTTAAATTGTAAATACATATATATACTAATGTTTGTTAACGACAATGGTATTTTAAAAAAAAAAAGAATAAATGATATGGGACGAGTTGTTTTTATAGAACACTGGCGGCAATGGAATGTATGCTCACTCATGTATATTGTCGTCTTCACAAATCATAGCTATATATGCCCGTAGAAAAAGTTTACAAATAAAAGAATATTGATATGAGCAAATATCTGGAGATACGCATTTATAAAAAAATAAAATAGACCGACAAACATTACAATTATATAAAAAAAAAACATTAAAGGTTTTTAAAAGAATATCGGTGATATACATATACATAAAAAATTATATAAAATGTTTACTCATAAAACATTACTGATATTGTTTAAAACAATATATATATTTTATACTTAAAAATATCAGTCTGTCTCTCAGATCCTTCATATCAAGTATATATACTTTAATTATACTTAAAAATATTATATTTATATTCCATGTAGTCTCTTATTAGTAGATGTATCTTTCAAGTTTGTGCGCATTTGATATTTTACGAAAAAGTCATCGATGACTAAGTTCAGACATCTAAAGATCAATGAGCGGAATTGTTAATTAATTTTGTTTAGTAGTATAGTAGAGTAGTAATGTTACATCGGAGTTAGGTATTTTTCACCTAACACGCGCGATAGAAACATATTGCATGACGAGTTCATGTATAAGAAATCTATGGAGTTGTTGCAACTCATTACCAAAGCAAATTGATTGTTCAAAGACTCGTTGTAAATTGTTTATATAACTCATTACTTTCCAATAAATAACAACTTTAATTCTTTTAAAAAACAGTTTCCAGCTAATTTATTTAAAGACGAACCTATATTGTTAAGAAAATTATCGATGTTATTAATCAAAACACATATGTTTCCAACAATGATGTTTTTTCATATTACAACAATACTTAATTTATTAACAATATAGACGTTTTAATTAATAATACTATTGCTTTTATTCATAACATACCCAGATTCAAATAAATTATCTAAAAACTATTTCTTATTAAACTTTGTGATTTAACGAATATTACAGAAGATCATTTTACGACACATTTTTTAACACTTTTGAACTTAAGTTCAATTGCTAAAATTGAAGGACTCGTACGTAATTAGGCGATTCCGAGTACTCAGATGAAATTAGTGTATATATGGATTATCTGTTTACTTTTGCCAGGATGATTTATTAAGCAAGTGGATTTTTCTCAGAAAAAGATAAGTAAATCTCTTAAGAGATTTGGCCTCAGATAAATTATTTGGAAAGCACCTATATCATAAGAAAATCATCGATGTTATTAATCAAAACACCAATGTTATCAAGATGTTTTTTCATATTACAACAAGACTTATTTCGTTAACAACATATACGTTTTGATTAATAACATGAATGATATTATTGATAACATAGGCCGTCTTTATCTAGATACTGAGAAAAACAAAAGTTTCATGTCAACTTGTGCAAATATCTATCAGCACACATCAATTTGGTCACTTGGCCTGCATGTAAGATTTTGTAAGTTTGAAATGGTCCAAGTGATACAATTCGTAGCGCATTTATTTTATTTTATTTTGGTAAAATAAATACATCTAAAATAAATTAAAATTAGTTTACATCACTTTCCAAAAAAGGTACCACAATAGCAGGTTGGGTTCTCCCAAACGACATCCACCCCTAAATCTTCATCTTGACAAAATGCAAGCTTGGCAATAGCATCAGCAACGCCATTATTCTGTCTGGCCTGCATCAAGCCGAGTCCCAAGGTTTCCAATCAAGCATCGACACTTTTAAATAAGAAAGCATCTATGTCGGCCGAATTTCTTTTCTCACGCAACTGATACCACTCTGCGAATCGGATTCCACAATCAGCCGTTGAATTCGTATTTTCCAAGTGTGTTGAATGATTAAACAATCACCAAGTTAATTTTATAGATGGAGTAGTTAGTTATACTTTTGAGTTAATTTCAAATGCCAACACTAGAATTTATGCCAAAATCATATAACCATCAAAACTTAATTTTTTTTCAAATTTCTGAATTACAAACTTAGTCAACATACCAAATTTTAACCTATTTTATATTTTCTTTTTATTTTATATTTAATTGTATTTATTTTAATATAAAATAGTCGTCCTTAAGTTCAGAAAAACAAGCAATCTCCATAGAAGCTACGTTCTTTTTTGTTTGAAATAAGTATTTGTTTTGCGGTTACTTATAAGTAAATGTGGGACAATTTGAAAGGCATAAACCCGTGGTTTATTCAAATATATTTTTATGCTAATTTAAGATACAAAACATTTGAAACAACTGTATAATAAAACAACAATTATACATTTTAAACTAATATGTTTAACTTCATCTTCTACTTGATCTTAATTAAAATTTTCTAAGACAACTTGGAAAACCAAATTCTACTCATATGTAAATAGTAGGGATAAATTTATAATTGGGGCAAATTTTAGGGGTGTACTGTATAATTCACCCTTATTTTTCATTTGAGGTAAAGTCTAAAGATTAGACGAGGTCATTAGTACGAACAATACAAGTCTAATTTTGTGCACTCACCTCTCTTTTGATAAAGTTTAGATTTTGCCTCCCCAACCTCGAAAATAGTCCCTATACAATTTGGCTCCTCCGAAGATAAAATTATGGCTCGAACCCTGTTCTAATTGATTGAGCTTTATTCCTTACCATGAAAAAACACTGAAACACATATCTATTACGCACATATGACTTATGCTTCATGATTCAAAACAGGTCAATTTCAAACTACTCAAGGAAGGCCAGAAGCGAGCCTCCGTAGAACGCATGGGTTGTTGAACATGATCGGTTGGGCCATCCTACTGACGATAGGGGCAATGGTTGCCCGTTATGCAAGGCGGTTCGATCCAGCATGGTTTTACGCGCACGCAATCATCCAGTTGTCTGGGTTCATGTTGGGCGTCAGTGGCGTAATCTGTGGGCTTGTCTTGGAAAATCGTCTCGGCATCTCTGTCAATACACATAAAGCTCTTGGCATCTTAGTTCTCGTACTTGGCTGCCTCCAGGTTAGTTACATTATCAGTAAATCAGCAAATGTAACCTTATCAATTGGTTTCATTTTTCTTCTTCTAGTGTTCTCTTGAAAACTTAATAAATCGTAAAATGAAAGTTTTTATCCCACTCATAATTTTTTAATATAAATCATTAGAAACAGACTTATTTTTATAGTTTAGAAACTTTCTACAAGAGCGATGTGGTAGAAACTATTGGAGTATTAATATAAACGATTGTATTCAGCCTTGCTTTATATGAGATGGAATTAATTTCACGCCTAACTGCTCAATCTCCACTTAACAATCTCCGCCATATTAAATTTCCACCGAACGATCTACCCAAAGAGATTAAAATCGGTCACGAAAAGGAGGAGTATTGAGTTTTAATAAAACGACTAAATTCTATAACTCTTACAACTTCGATTTTTATTTAAACGAATTTATCGTAAACAAGACTTCAACACCACTTGGTATAAGCTTGCATATCTGATCTCTGGTTTTGAATGTTTATGCGAGGTTATATGCTTTTGATCAGACCAACAAGGAAGCAAAAGTGCGAAAATATTGGAACTGGTATCATTTCGGAGTTGGAAGGCTGCTACTTGTTTTGGCAGCGGTTAATGTGTTCTACGGGATTCATTTAGGCAATCCTGGTTCATCATGGAATGCAAGTTTTGCTATTGTTCTAGTCATCTTCTTCGTCATCACCCTCATTTTTGAGCTCAGGATGTGCTTTAAGAAATGATCCTTTTCTTTTCTGTTCTTTTCTTTTGATTTTTCTTCAGAGGTTAAAATCATTATTATCATTTTCCATTTCTTGTTACATATTTATTTTTTGCACTTTTTTACAATAATCATTTGTATAAAACATGATACTTGTGTATGTATGTTATATAAAGCTTATACTTTAGAGGTAATGTATCCATGTTTTAGTACTTTATTACATTCCTATCTTGTGTTGCAGCCTTATTGCAGATAAATTAACATAAAGTGCGGTTATGTGTTACCAAATAAACTGGGAACACCACCGTAGAAATTTCAACGGAACAATATCTATTAGCATTAGAAATAAAATTATCACAAGAGGAGGAAAACACGGCGTCTCCCTGCATCTAGGTTCGACTCGAACCTCGCTGCAACGCCAACATGGCAGAATGTCCAGTGAGCAGAAAAACGGAAGCTCGCTGCAGCGAGTGATTGGCGATTCCCCCTAGATTCCAATATATTTTCCTTTTCTAGTATCTTCTTTCAACTTGTATAAATAGAACTTCAATATGAGAATATCACAAGTCCCTAAGTACCAAAAAATACTGAAATTTTAGGACATAGAGAGAAAACTTAGCTTTTCTTTTCTCTCTTTTTCATCATCGAGGATCAAGAAGATCATCAACGAAGGTGGATTAGCTTGGATTGACAACTCAATAATTAGGTTTGATCGTTTTTATCATTAAGACTTTGCTGATTCTTGTAAACTTTACTCTTATTCTTGCAATTTATTCAAAGACAAAAAATAGTATGTTGGTCCAAGACACAAAGAAAAGACCTGGAGGGGGAGATGAATAGTCTTTTCAAACTTTTGTCGACCAAACAATTTCTCAGATATCTATGAAGGTATCTGATACTTATAATCAGAGAGCGGAAGACTTTTGTGATAAGTGCACGTGCTCAGCAAGCTATAAGTGTGTAAGTACTCATCAAGTAAATAAATCAATAAGTAAAGTACCTTAAGTAAATGACACAAAGCATGGCTCGATGTTGGAGCAATCTGGATAGACCTCCTCAGCAACCCCGCACATTTATTTCTTCTTTTGACCAAAATCAACCAAATCATGAGTGATGCCACACAACTCTGGTGAAGGCAATTTGGAATCATCTGAGTCCTCATCCTCAGACTCAGAGTCAAGATCAAGAGCATCCAATTGAATTTGAATCTTTTTTCCTTTCCTCGGAGCATAGCTCGCCTCTTGAAATTTCTTCTATCTTTCTTGTCACCGCCTTAAGCTTGTTATAAGTCAAGCAATCTCTTTAAATTGACCAAGTTTCGATAATAGAAGCATATATCATTTTCGATTTCACACTCAAGATTTGTTGCTTATCGAAAGGTGCTTGTTCAATGAGCTAGTCAATCAGATATTCTCAGATCGTGATAGTTGGGACCTAGATGCTTTTTCACTTCTCTTCGCCCTTCTTCTCTTCTATTTCATGACTGACATATTTTCTCATATGCTTTACAGCAAGAGCATTTTCCTCAGTCACCTCTTTGGTATCCTTCTTTTCAAAAGTACATTGAGTTATGAGAGCAACATTCTGCGAAGTTTCAGCAGTCATATGTCCTCTTTTCTTTGTCTCATAGTTGACAGCCACAAATGTGAGAAAAGCTCCAATCGAGTGATGTCATTCCTCGTTGAAATAGAAGTACTGATTATGTTCCCAGTTTTGATTTAAGCTTCTCACGATAGTCTTAACCTTTTCAGAGTTAAAGTATCTTTCACTTTCACCAGGTGCAGCCATTTCACTCATCCGTGTTGTAAACCTGAAATCAAGTTCTTCAAGAGTCTCAGTGGGACCTTGTTTGAAATTTTGGAATTTGAGCTTCAAAACTTCGAACTTGTTTTCGTTGGTTTTCTCAGTACCGGCACAGATTTCTTCAATCAGTGATCATGCTTCTTTCGCTGTTTTAGCACCCCACAGTTTGCACAATATGTGATATGGAGTAGAACGTATAATGATGTTTCTTGTCAATTATCCAAATGCTTTCTTGAATCCTCGATGTCCGTAGATGTCCTGCGTTCATAGGCAATTTCTCCAATTGGTTCAAGGTCGAGGATATGTCGTTGTAGAGGACCCAGCAACATCTGTTGTATCCATGTCTCGACCACTAGATA
This sequence comes from Plantago major, assembly GCA_026545765.1. Classification (NCBI taxonomy): domain Eukaryota; kingdom Viridiplantae; phylum Streptophyta; class Magnoliopsida; order Lamiales; family Plantaginaceae; genus Plantago; species Plantago major. The sequence continues at coordinate 150,977 of JAIFAC010000076.1, forward strand.
CTTCAGTGACTTGCTTCTCACGTTGAATGACAATTGGCCCATTCTTTATCACTTCGATCATTTCGTCACTAATAGCTTCCAGATGAAGCATCATGTTGTTCTTCCATTTCAAATTGTTCTCTGGCTTGAGAGTGGGTGCATCACTTAGAGACATCATGCAGTAAACACACTAAAAAAACAAATCAAGTGCAGATGGTGAGCTGTTAGAAGGCACTTATCTAGAATCTAGGTTCAGTGCAGAAGGATAAAGAACCTCCCGCTCTGATACCACTTGTCGTCCAGATAACGCAAAGTAAAAGACTAGAAGAGGGGGGGGGGGCGAAGAGTCGTTTCAAACTTTTATCGATCAAATGATTTCTCAGATATCTGTGAAGGCATCTGATACTTATAATCAGAAAGCGAAAGACTTTTGTGATACTTATAGCATTAGTGAAGGCGTCAATTTCACTAAGCTACGATCAATAAGCTAATGCAGTTATGTGTTTGTTACAACCCATGGATTATGCAATTCTAGACGCTTGTGTGAAATCGATTGCATAGTCCTTTGATGATTTTGGGGTAAAAACACATACACATAACTACATACACATTTAATCAAAAGGCACGAGTAAATCGATATTACATGTTATCAATCGCATATATCCTAACTAGCATGCATTGAATACATCACCACCCCATAATTGGGTGTTTGGCTACTCATGATATGCATAGACATAATCAACATCATATACGAACACATAATAAACATAAACGAATACTAAATACCAGGAATCGAAAATTGATACAGATTTTGCCAATTGTATCACAAACCCTAGGTAAAAACTGAAGAAATTAGAATCCAATCGGTAGAAAAGTATTAATATGTTCTCGCAAACAAGAATCAATCGTCAAATACAAGAGAAATCGGTTCAATTACCTCCAGTAATAGGTAGGTAATTGCCTTGGAAAAGTTCTAGGTTGAGAGCAAAAGAATGTAAGAAAGATTATCAATACAATTGTCTTTGTTCAAAACTAATAGTGAAAAGAGAATGAAACGAATTAGGAAAATAGACGGGTGACTTAACATTACGGCACGCCAGTAAGGCACTGGCAAGACGCCAGCGCCAGCCAAATGCCCTAATCTGCACTTTGACTCCAATTTTGGTATTTTTGGTCTTCCCGCTCCGTTTCTGGCATCCGTTTGAGGCATTGGAACTTTGTACTCCTGTGAATGCATACAAAATGCATCTTTTTGCCTCAAAATCACGCGGTTTAACCAAATACCTACAAAACACACAAAACACAAAAACGTAACAAAACACTAATAAAACACATAAAAACTATACTTGAGAATAACAATAAGACGGTAAAAAAGACCAAATGAGACGATGTAAAATTGACGCATCACTGTGGATTTTTTTTCATGCTTCGCTGCTTGCTGAATATATGCTCTGACCAAACCCGACCCATGCTACTTTGATTAGTGAGTTCACTTGCTACTCCAATTAAGTCATGTGTGCAATCGTGTGAACACTGCTACCTTTAAGTCCTTATTTGTCAACAACATGAATATGATTAGTAGTACTCACCTTTCTGAATCCTTTTCTATACTGATGAGTCGGTTTTATACCGCCTTCATTCGATCGTTTTATATTTCTTTATCCTTTTTTAAGAGTTTTTGCTTTTATTTTTGTGTTTTTTAGTATTTTACCGCACTAATTGAAGGTAAATGGTGTATTTTATAGTCTACAAGATATGGAGTTCCAGGAAGGAGCGATATCAAGAATCGAGAAAAAGGCGCCAAGGCAAATGGTCATCTGTAAGAATCGACGCGAAGCTATCAAATCGGCGACGCCAAAGAATCTCATCGTTTGGTATCACCAAACGCATCCGGTGATGCTGCTTGGAGATCGACGCTGATCGAGATTTGATTTTAGCATTGATTCGCTGCTTCAATTTCTACCTGTGGTTTGTGACAACGGCGATAAAATTGTATCAATCATCTCGAATCTTTGTTTTGTGCTTGAGATTATGTTTATTGCTAGTATGATTATGCTTTCGCTTGTCATGAGTAGCTAAACACCCCTATTATGAGGTGGTAAAACCTAGGTAGAAATTGAATAACGAAAATGAATCGATGCTAAAGCTGTGTAGATAATCTCCCAATCAACGTCAATCGTCGGATTACAAGGGAAAACAGTTCAATTACCTCAAATCGGGTAATTGCCTTTGAAACTAGGTCTAGCTCTAGAGCAAGGTGTTGTTCTTCACAATAGAATGATTATTCAAAGTAATTGTGTCTTGTTCTAACTAATAGAAAGGAGAAAAACTAGGTCTGGGCGAATTAGGAAACAAAATCGCAGAATTACGGCAAAAGAAGAAATCAAGGCCGCCAAGAATCAAGATCGACGCCGCCAGCCTCCAAACCGCTAACAAATAATAAGTTGTCAAGACGCTGGCTTGATAACTGGCATCGCCAGTTCTTTTGGAGTGACCGTTTTGCCCCTTTGACGCCTTTTGACTCCGATTCTTGATATTTTGGCCTCCCCGCTCCACTTCTAGCATCCATACGAGGCATTGGAACTCCATATCTTGTAGATGCATATAAAATATACCATTTTGCCTTCAATTAGCACGGTTTAGACAAATATCTACAAAACACACAAAGAACAAAACAAGTAAAAATACTCTAGGAAAACTAAATAAAACTATACTCAAGGATGACAAAAAGACGGTAAAAAAGACCAAGTGAGACGGTATAAAACCGACTCATCATATACCTTTCACTAACCCCTCTGAATGCTTTTTGAGCACTTATGAAACTCCACCATATATCCTATACATGCTTTACTTAAGCGGTGACAGCAACCTACCGCCGAGCTTGAACGGAAAACTGAAGCAGCGAGTTCCAAAGAATGGAGGAGAATCATGTTTTGATCATGATCGAGAATTGGTTTGGGGGAAAGTAGAGAAGAAAACCCTAACCCTAGTTCGAGAAATTGGTTTGGGGGAGAAGTGGAAGATGAACATCATCGAAAGGTAACCTTGTTGGCCCTACTTTTGTATTACCGGTGCTAAAAATCACTAGCTCTTGCTTCAGAAAAAATAAAAAAGAAAGTACCAAAAAAACAAAGGTACAAAAGTCTCGGAGTGGATCTGTGGTCCTTATGATCACCGTTTTCATGTTGGGCATGTTACAGATACTACCCATATACCGGCGTGGCCCCTAAAATCTACATGTCCGTGAGGGTTGATGGCATGTATACCAAACCAACACGCACAAAAGTGCGTAATCTGCAAAATGTACACTACCAAAAAATGTAGAGACTAAAAGAGCCCAATGATGGCCAACCAAAAGCATACGAGTCAGTAAAACAACTGCAAAAAATAGTATGTCAAAAGAAAAAAGAAAAAATAAAGGTGCAAGTAGTCTATGTGTGAAGCAATCGATGAAGTAGTTATGATAATGAAGGAGAAGTTAAAGATTTGTCATTGAGAGAAGAGGAAGTTGAAGGAAGGAACTCGGTGTCCGAAAGGATAAGTCCCCATGAAATACCCTTTGTTCTACCTTGCTCATCTTTTAATGATGCTTAGCCAAACACTCCTCTATATTATCCTACCTATCTTACTTACCTAGCGAACCTGAGTACTATTTGATCTGTGCCTTGACTTTTGGGAGTAGGATTGCATAACGTTACTGCAAGGTAATGATTCTAAAGTACACCTAGAAGGACATTGGGTTACACTTGTAACCGCTAGTTGTAGTGAGTGATGCTTACTTGTTATTTGCTTGATGTGGAGTCATAGAGGTTGTTGTTGAAACTAAGCGAGTCAGTAGAGTTTGAAACCCTAGAAACTGGCTGCTTGTCTATGTGGTGGTTTATGTTTGTTACTCATTTCATAGTCACTTCTAAATTATCGTTTTTGCTTTGCTTAAGGAGGAGCAAGAAACTGGTTTGGGGGTATGATGTGACAATGAAATGTGCGATATTGCATGCTTTTAGACCCTCGTTTTTTTGCCTTAGATTCAATATTTGTATCATATTATGGTCAATTACCAACTTCTCGTGTATTTTGTAGGTCATGATTGCGTTTTTTTGAGGAATTGCATGATTTCAGGCACCAAAATGACATAATTGTGCGAAATCGAGAAAGTTAAGCAAATACGTCGGATTAGCCATTGCACAAAATTCGAGGAATCAAAACATGTCATGCGACCAACCAATGCGAAGATAATTGAAGATGCAACAACATTGTAGAAGACCTCTTTTCGAAGAAACGAAGTTACGAAGCCCGAAATCGAAGAATAAAGAATGTAAAAACTCAGGAATTGCACTCAAGGTCAACTGTGGACCACGTAGCCTCTACGGCCCATCGTCGACCGCAAAGGTGGTCTGCCTGATTTCGGGCCTTTTTCCGCCCACAAAGCTAGAGCCCGCTTTCTAAACCTTCCTTATCAAGAATGTCAGAGCACGAAATTTCAAGTATAAATAAGACCTCTGGGGTCTCATAATTCTACACCGCTCATAAAGCAGCTCTCCTGAGAGAGAACCAGTCCTCGGGGAAGTGAAACTCCAAAACCGCTGGCCGTCAGGCACCAAGAAGGAGGAAACCCTAGAAGTAGCACGAAAACATCAGAGACTAAGCTTCTTCTTCTTCTTCTTCTTCTTCTTCTTCTTCTTCTTCTTCTTCTTCTTCTTTTCTTTACTGTTTTCGATTTCTGCCTAGTGGAATACGATGAGTAGCTAACTTTCTCTTGTAAAGGCGAACCGCCGTAACTCTACTTTTGCTACTTCTTTATATACCATGATATATTAATGGAATAGTTAGTAACGTAAATCGTGGTTATACAACTCTATACATCCTTCGTGGTGTGATGTTCTGATGAGTGACACAGTAGTTTCATTGAACTGAGTAGGGGTACTGTGTCGACCGCCTCCTCGCACTATAGTATTATGCCTCATTGTTAGAGGTAATCGCGTAGGATTTTAACTAGGAAGTTGGGAGTAGCATAGCAGAGGGAGGCCGGGGATCCTTTACACCTTCCCACCATCGATTTCATCTCATCAATTAGGGTTTACTGCAATTCAATCATTCTGTTTACTTTCTGCATACAATTTAGTTACGATATTTGCTTGTTCCTATGCTAAGTGTCCGTGGAGAACGACATCCCGAGTCAGCTTTCCGCTATAAACTGTGGATCTGAGGACTTCCAACATATAAATTTAATCTTTGATTGTATTTAGAGATTACAGGTTCTACAACGAAAATCAAAATCTCTGAGTCCACATCACATCATGTTGTTCTTCCATTTATCATAGTTCTCTGGCTTGAGAGTGGGTGCATCACTGAGAGACATCATGCAGCAAACACACTTAAACAAATAGATCAAGTGAGGTGGTGAGCTGAAAGTATGCACTTATATGGGATCTAGGTTCAGTGCAGAAGGTTAAGGAACCTCCTGCTCTGATACCACTTGTTGGTCCAGATAAAGGCAAAGTAAAAGACCAGAGGGGGGGGGGGGGAGTGAATACTCTTTTAAAACTTTTATCTGGTACTTAAATTCAGAGAGCGGAAGATATAAGTCGCAACTAAATCCTTTGATTCAACTCCTTCACAATAATCAAGTCTTGTTAAGGATTATGACACTTAGAACTTTTGTGCTACTTAGAATCAGAGGGCTTGAGTCGCAACAGTAAGCTTTTGAAAGTACGTAGGTTTGAAGGCTTCTATGCTTGAGAGTTGTAAGTTCGTGTTGGTGTTGTGTTCAGTGTGTTTCTTCAAACATTCTAAGTGGTGATATTTATAGTTGAAAATCATGCCGTTTGAATACTAGCCGTTAGGCTCTTAGAAATTTAAACTATTGATATATGAAAATAGTACTGCAGTGAGCTTTGTCTCTTTTCAAAGATTTCCTCTTGTGTGTGTTTAAACATCTATGTCTGCGTAATAAATGCACTGTACTATTTTTATCATGTAGTCTCAGCGGAATTGTGCAAGCTAACTGAGGCATTACACTTTCCTTTCTCAGTTTCCTTTAGTTGCCGGAAACCACTTGAGAAACTTGTCTCTTAAAGACACTTGTTTACTTAAGGTTTCTGTGTCACGCCCCAAAACCAACATACTTTGGCGTGACCGGCCGTCTATCATAAGATGGGCTCACGCCAAGATGAAGCCTCAATTTAATTTACAAAACCATTTGAAAGGTAATTCAGTACGTCTAAAATACAAAATACAATAAATACAACCTTCGGATATTACAAGACCTTCTCTAAACACCACTACTTGCTCTAACTCGACCTTGCCTCCACTAGCAACGTCCTCCAAACCACAGTCACTTACTTAACTGAAAAAAAAGGTGTAAGGGTGAATCTCAAGCCACTTCTACCGGATCAAGCAGAGTTTCGAATATACATATATATACACACAATAATATCACATCATAGTCAAAATCGTTTGCATGGATCACTTGTCAAAACAATAACAATACACTTTGAGCTCAATCAAATATACACTATGGCCACATAAACCGTGGTGGCACACAGGCCGGCTTTCACATAACATATCCCCTACCATAGGGGTCACACACATAACACTGAGAGTACTCCAAAGCACGACAATCCATCGAAAAAGTCACACACACTTCATAGGCATATCGATGACCTTAAACGTACACATAATCCATGCTTCGACAAAATAACTTTCACAAATCGCACACACAATAAATATATTTTATGTGTACATATACTTGATCCTTTTCGAATAGACTATTATATCAAGTCTCATTCCTTGATATAATAACCATAAGTTGTTTATTAATTCTTAAAACATACATATACATATAACAATAAAAATAGAAACAAAAGTGTCAAGAGTTCCCTTTATCTCAAAGTCGACTCGAAGCTTACACTGACTACACCCACACTAACCACACTAACGCTCCACTAACTTACACCTCAAACTCTCCAAATTACCACTACAATGTAAGAACCCAAATCAAATAGTAATCCGTAAATAAATAAGATAAACATACAAAAGTATGGGTCACCTAATCACCATCTCATACTGTCGATTTGGCAAGAAGGAAAAATTAAGGGTGATGTCATCGTGTAATGATTACTCAAGATTCATGATGATGATTTATGGAATCTACACAGCAAAACTCATGTATATATACTCTCAATTTGAAGAAATCACGCCTGGCTCACAAAATTGGGCAAGGGCAGGTTATAAGCGGTGATATGGAAGGGAAGAGTCTATATAATCTCGAGTACGGCAGAGATCAAGGCAAGTAAATTTGAGCTAGGTCATGGGCCGGTAAACTATAGTAGTGGGTTAAATGGGATCGGGTTTGAAAATCTAAAAATTAGTTTAAAAAAAGTATGGGTTCTTACATTCTGAGCCAAGGTATCTGAAGAGACATTTCTCCTTAGTCTTCAGCAATTTTGTGCAGTTTCTTGATCTTCAAAAATTGAGCTCTTCTTGCTGGATGCTTGCTTCTTGGTCTTCTTAAAAGATATAAAAATTATAACCAAAGATTAACATCCTATACAAAATATACTAGACTACCATACTCAGTAAGCTTCATCTTTTACACTGTTCAAATGAACTAAAAGTACTAGTTACCTTTCTGAGCTAAGATAAGTCATTAGGGTTGCTGATCAAAATCTAAACAGATATTCCTAACAAAAATACACAAGAAAGTGGTAATTGGCTATTTTTTATATGCATATTGAATCTCGGACAAAAAACTAGGGTCTAAAAGTGTGCAAAAACGTACATTTCACTGTCACATCACTTACACATGTTCACTTGACTAAGTAATTGCTGAGGTATTACTTGCTGAAAAATATCATCTATATCTTGGATAAGGTATTGAGTTATGTAAGCCACTTATCTCCTCAGCATCTTCTGGTCGCATTGTCAAGGCCCTGGTTTTCAACATCTTGATAAAAAATAAAATTATATTCTCTTGAAAAACCTAACACTTATACAAGTCACTAACTATTAGTCAATTACAATGTCCAAACTAAAAAGTGTTATAAGGACTAAGAGTACTACTAACTTGTTGAGACTAATGATGTCATGTGTTTGATCATCAAAACCTAAACTTGAACTAACACTACACTTAAATAAATCCCGGGTTCTTACATCCTCTATCCTTAGCTTGTTAGCCCGTTGAGTTCCCTTATCTGCAGTTGGTCTTGGAGTGGATTCTTCAGCTCTGTTCGATTTCATTCTTGTTAGGAATAATTGTTTAGATTTTGATCAGCAACCTTATGACATATCTTAGCTCAGAAAGGTAACCAGTACTCTTAGTTCACTTAAACATTGTAAAAGAGGAAGATTGCTGGGTATGTTAGTTTAGTTAATCTTGTATAGGATGTTAGGTCTCTGGATGTAATTTTTATATCTTTGAAAGAAGACCACAGAAGCAAGAATCCAGCAGGAGGACATCAAATTTGAAGATCAATTCAACTGCACAAGATTGCTGAAGACAAGGGAGAAAAGTCTACTCAGATACCTTAGCTCAGATACCTTTAGGAAACAAGTGTCTTTGGAAGACAAGTTTAATAAGTGATATCTAAGGACTAAAGGTTGCTGAGAAAGGAGCGTGCTAAGGCTCAGATAGCTTGCACATATCCGTTGAGTCTACTGGAAAAAAATAGCACATTGCATTTATTACCGACAGATGATGCTTTGGCAAAACAATTGGTGTTGAATTAAAGTTTTACCAAGAACACCAAAGTTTTGCAAATTTATAATACCAAACAAAATTCTAAACACACTAAATAAATTAGTATAGAAGAAGTTGACTCGAGAGGTCGGTCTCTCGGGAATAACGCTCGATTTAGTAGACGGTTAATTCGTTGACTTTCGATTAAAAAAAACAAATAAGGGTTGGGTTTTTTTGAATAAATAACGTCAACATATAAGTAAATAACTAGTACGATATGAATAGATAACTTATAATCGATTTGAGTAAAAACGTGTAAGAATCAACCTTCACTTTGATAATAGGTTTATAACAGGAATAACATATAGCGATGGTTATGGCTGAAGATTCACACATGTAACATATCAATATACTAAGGCACGGTCAAGAAGATACCCTATGTAGACTATCGCTCAGCTCAAAGTCGCCACTAGTGGCTAGCTCAACAACAAACCTCAGGAAGAAAATCAACTTATAGATACGGTTGACATCTACTAACCTAGTGCAACGAATATTCATGAATCCATGGTAAACAAAAATAAACATGCATCTTAACTTAATCAACACATGAACGAACGACAATCGCACAACCAAACATAAATGCTAAAACTATTCCATCATATATAAACCAAGTAATCAAAGATTCCGGCTAACCCTTACATAAGTTAGTTAGCCTGACATAGCGAAAAGTAAATAAACAGTAAATTGAATAGAAATCATGTTTGAAACAACTAAACCGTTAGAAGATGACGAGTGTCGACCCTGCGTTTCTCTTCCTCCAATTCTCCTTGATTGCTTGCTACCCTCAATGGCTAAAGACGCCTATTGTTTCTGCTTCTTGCTTGCTTGCGGCCAGGGTTTTGCTTCTCCGAGGACTGGTTCTCTCTCAAGAGAGTTGCTTTGTATGCGGTGTGTTCATTATGAGACCCCAATGGTTTTATTTATATTGTAAATTTCGTCCTCCAGCCGCCCACAATGATGAAGGAAGGTTAGAAAGGTGGGCTCTAGCCTGACGGACCCAGAAAAGGCCTTATTCACTAAGCCTTAGTGACCGCAGAAGTGCGATTCCTCCAGGTTCTGTCTGTTTCGCCGTGTTCTTCAATTTTGGGCTTCATAAATTTGTTTCCTTGAAAAGTGGTATTCTACAATATTGTAGCAATTTCAATTATCTTCGCATTGGTTGGTCACATGCCATAGTTGGACACCTCGAACTCCGTATACATGCAAAGCTGCGTATTTCCTTACTTTTCCCGATTTTGCATAAATATGACGTTTTGGACACCTCGAAAACGCGATCATGACCTACAAAATACACAAGAAGTTGGTAATTGGCTATAATATGACATGAAAATAAAATCTTGGGCAAAAAAAAACGAGGGTCTTAAAGCATGCAAAATCGCACATTTCATTGTCACATCAACAAAGATGTCTAAACAAAAGAGGATACGCTCTGAAAAGAGACAAAGCTCATCGCAGATTATTTCATATATCAATAGTTCAATCAGAGTGGCTAATGATACTATTCAAACGGAGGATTTTCAACTATAAATATCACCACCCCTACAAGAAAAGCTGGAAAAAACGACGTTATGGGGCGACGGATGAAATCCGTCGCCCCATAACGACGGATCGCTTATTGGGGCGACGGAATCTATCCGTCGCCCCAATTGGCGACGGATAATTGTTATCCGTCGCTTATTGGTGACGGATAACGTATCCGTCGCTAAATTGGGCGACGGATAATTATTATCCGCCTAAGTTCGACTTTGATAAAAAAAAAGGAAATTTTTTTTTTAAAAACGGGCGACGGATAGATTATCCGTCGCTTATAGCGACGGATATTTATCCGCCGCCACATGTGGCGACGACGATCGGGCCGATTTGACACGGTCCGTCGCCCGTAGTTTCATAATCGGACAGAGAGGCGTAATGCCTCACTTTCTTCCTCTTCTCCTTCTTCCTCATTCTCTTCTTCTCCTCTTCGCTTCCGTGAATTCTTCGTTATTCGCCAATCTTGGTGCCTAATCAAGCTAGTGGGACAAGGAGTTTGTTTCTTCGATCAATTTCGATTTCTACCGATTAATCAAGGTATTTTCGCTAAAACCCTAGTTTTTTAAAATTTGGGGATTTTGTTTATTTTGATTAATTTGAGCAATTATATGTATATATGATAAGTATGTAGTAGTTAGTTTAGTTAATTTGATTAATTATATGTAATTTGTTCAATTTGATAGTTAGTTTAATTAATGATATGAATGTATGTAGTATGTTAATTAAGTTTGGTATGTATGAATGTATGTAGTTAGTTTGATTTGTGTGTTAAGTATATATAGTTAGTTTAGTTAATTTGATATGTTTGTTAAGTATAGAAGTATGTAGTTTTGATTTGATAAATTTGTATGTTAAGTATGTAATTTGATATGAATATATGTAGTAATTGATATGTATAGAGTAATTAGTTAATTTGATATGTATGTTAAGTATATAATATATGTACTAAGAGGTTGAAATGGTTAAATTATATTCCCAATTTTGTAAATATCGAACACTTAATTAATAATTAATTTATAAGCAACATAATAATTAACAATTAACCTCTACAATCTTCTTATCCTAATTGGAATCGATCTAATAAATTAAATACGATCTAATCAATCGAACGCCTCAAAGTTAAAAATAAAGTATATATACAATGAATTCGACTGCTCATGGATGTACGATCGCATGCAGTAAATGGCGTAGTTTGTAGGAGTTTTGTAGAAGGGTTAAAGGTTTCATCTCGCTTGCCATGGGACGTCCGGCTTGTATAATCGGGGTTGATAAAGTGTCCTCGCATTGGAAACCCGCAGAACAAGCAATTTATGACGCCTACAAAGCAGATTCGAGCACTTGCGACGCTATGGATTCATGCCCGAGTATCATGTATGGATTCATCACTATGAGGAAGCACCGCCCATGTCATACCTCCAATGGAGGGAGAGGCGGTTTGGGGTCGCCTATCAAGTGCCTTTCTACTTGCCAACATGTGCATGGTGTATTGGGAGGAGGATGTAGATCTGCTGGAATGCAAGTTCTGTGGTAGGAGCGCCACAAGTGATGAGGAGGGGGTGCATGAGAATGAGGAGTTTGATCCGCTTTGTCTCAGTTGTCAGATAACTAGTAATCATTAGTTTATATATATATGAAACCAAACATTATGGTAAAATTGAAGTCGATGTAACTTATATTATGTAATGCCGTAATAATTGATCGGAGCTAATATAACTTATATTACGTAGCAATTGATTGAATTATTGTGAAATTGATTTATTATCGTAAATGAAAGAACTCGATCTAATGAATTCAAACGTGTCGTTATTATCTAATTATTCAATGAATACCGATCGTGGATGGATGTATTGTCGCATTTCAATGGCGTAGTTCAATGGAGTTTTCAAAGGGGTCAAGGTTTCATTGAATTTGCAATGTCAACCGCTTGTGTAAAGGATGGGTTGATAAAGTGTCCTTGTGCAATGAAACAAAGGCGTAAACAAGCAATACGTGACTCCTAAAGTGGTAGTCCAAAGACTTGAGGAAAATGGATTCTCGCAGAATCGTATGGAATCATCATGGTGAGGAAGCAAAGACCGCCCAATACATATGACCAATACGCATAACGTGGAAGGAAGAGAAAAATGAACAAGTCGGGAACAATCCCAATCAAGGTGATGCTATTCGAGCTCGAGTCGAACAAATGGTGTACGGCGTCAGGGGCGAGTTCAGGACACAACCAACACCGAAACCGAGGTGGAGGTGGAGGAACCACCAATCCCGAGGATCACTTGTTCTTCGACTTGTTAGAATCATCAAGGAAGCCGGTTTACCGGTGTAAGCTCACCGAGTCAGTTTTTGTTATCTCGCTAACGAGTTGTAAGTGCTAATGGCCGAATCAAACGAGCTTCAATGAATGGGTTGACGTAATGTCGGACCTTTGTCCTCAAGAAAACCTAGTTCCCACCAACTTTACCAAGCCAAGAAAAGATGCGATTAGGTCACTGTGGTAACCATGTATCGTTGTCCTAAAATGTGCATGATATATCGAGGAGGATGCGATCTAATAGAATGCAAGTTCTGTGGTAAGGAACAAGCATGTTGCTACAAGGAGGGGCCGCAAAGAAACGATAAAAGAAAAATCTCTCACATAAGAAAATGTGGTACTTCCTCTAGCACCTCGCTTGAAAAGATCAGATGCTTCAAGTGCTTCATGGATAAAATGCGGTGGCACAAGGAGCGAGTAATCTCGATAATGTCAAGGTGGTAGAATGGACCATCCAACAGACTCACCCGCATGGAAATCGCTTGACAGACATATCCGAGTTTGCGCCGAATCTAGAAATGTACGTCAGACTTTGTACGGATGGTTTTAACCTGCTCGTAGTGAACGAATACTTGTTGGCCGCTTATGCTCACACCGCATAATCGCCTCGGTGAGTGCATGAAGGAGCCATTCATGTTTCGATCGCATTGGTGCTCGGGCCGAAGATCCCGGATCGACGCTGATGTTTTCGCAACCCCTAATCAAGGAGCCGATCGAGTTGTGACGGATGGTATCCTCAAGATATGATGTGTCGACAAAAAGAACTTCACCTCGAGAGCAGCTCTTCTTCGACCGTGAGTGACTTCGCATACCCATGCTATCCGGAAGGAAAACATCGTGGAAATATGCATGTCCACATTGCTTGGAGGATACGTATGCATTTAGACCAAGGGTAGTGGAAAATTTTGTTGGTTTGATCACATCGTAGTTGCTAGAAAGTGACCATCCGCTCAGAAGAACAAGGATCAATTCTTGAAAAATAAAGTCACAACAAAAAGCCCGATAAGACTTACGGGTGCACAAATTCTTGGAGATTGATAGATCGGGTCTTATGAAGGTGACTGAGCTGGGTGGATGAAGCATAACGAGAAAATTGGTAAAAATGTGGTCGAGGAAGAGAAGCATCTTCCGACTCGCTTTACGGAGCAGCTTCTTATCCGTCACAACTTAGATTTCATGCACATTGAGAAGAACGGTTCGAGAACTTATTCAATACACTTTGCAACATTGAGGGAAAAACAAAGGACCATGCGAAGTCTAGATCCGAGTTGTCGACGTGGTGTAAAAGGCCCGAGTCGACAAAGAAGGATGAGAATGGTAAGTGGTCGAAGCGCATACACAATTGACAACGCTTCTAGGTCAATTTTGTTTGATCGGGTGAGGGCATCGAAGTTTCCCAGATAATTACGCCTCAAATTTAGAGAGGTGTGTGGATTTGAAGAAGACAAAGGTTTATGGGATGAAGAGTCACGATCCATGTGTTCATGGAGAGGCTTATCCCTAGCATTTCGAGAGCTTCACCAAACACGATGGACCGCTATCACCGAAGTTGAGCTTATTTTTCAAAAATTTAGCACAAGGTGGTTCATGACAAAGTGTTGGAAAATCTTGAAAAGAACATACCATTGATTCTATGCAAGCTCGAGCGTATCTTTCCACCGAAATGGGTTTGATTCTATGGAGCACTCACGGCACCTTCCACATGAAGCGAGACTTGTCGGATCGGTTCAAGATCGATGGATGTATCCATTCGAGAGGTACTGGGGAAATTGAAGAAGTATGTCAACAACAAAGGTAAACTCAAGGATCGATTGCCAATGCCTACATTCGAGAGGAAACCGCAACCTTCGCTTATTACTTTGATGAACACGCCCTACGAAGACAAAGAAGGCCGCTCGAAATGCGCATACATTCGTAGTTCAAGCGGATGATGAGTTTTCCCTATCTGCCTTCGTGGTATCGTGGAGACCTCGTGCAAATTTAAGAAGAATATCTTACGGATAAAGAGTTGAAAGCAAATTCAATATTATGTCCTCACGAATCAGGCCGAGGTCGACCAAGATATGGTACTATTTGCAGGTCAAGAACCATTTATTTAAATTTTAATATAGCTACGCAAGTCTCTACTTCAATTATAGACTTATCAATGAATCAATGTTTGCGCTTTTTCAAAAGCGTTGTTTAAAGAAAATCCTCGATGATGAGGATACACTAGAGGAACTATTTGACCAAAATTCCTGCAATTTCCGATTGGTTCCGAGAGTATGTCCGAATCCTATTAACAACGCCACATGCATATACTTAAAGTGCTCTCGCAGAGGGTCCATTCAAAAGGTCTACACATTCCAAAGTTATATAGTCAACGGCCTTAGGTTCCACACGATCGAATGTAACACTGCCATGGCGACAAGCAACCCGGTGTGTGTTAATGGTGCGTAAGAGTATGGAGACTTACTTTGTTTGATTTCCACCAAGCTAAAACGAATTGTGAGGATTGAATATTCGGATCGCCATTTAAACGAACCTTCTTGCTTCGACGCCGAGTGGTATGATCCTAATCCAGAGGTACGAGGAAGAACGAGCGTTTGAAATGGTTGATGTGAACCAAAAGAAGAGGTACCAACCAAGTATGAACCATTTATTCGCGACTCAAGCACCATAAGTGGTGTTTCTTGAATATCCAAGCGTAAAACGCGATAAGGGGAATGGTTAGTCATGTACCTATTCGTTTCGCCGAAAGTGGAGTACATTGAGAAAGACGACTCACCATTAACTCGCATCAACAAGAGGATGTCGATAAACAAGGTAAGATCCCATAGAAGCGTATGATGAGTCGCTTGATCGCACGAGGACCAATATGTAGTCTTAGAGGACGGCGATAACGGTATATTATGTGTATTATGAGTAATTATATGTGTTATTATAATCATATGTATTATAACTCGTACTAACACATTTTTATCAGATTATTACATTTTTGCAGATGTCATGACAGAGGTCAGTTCACCTATCGTCCCCCCACGCAAATGCAAGCAGATGATAGTGGTGGGTCGGGACACCGCCGATGTGGAGGGCTCAAGATCGTGACAAGAAGTCTCGGATTCCCGAGACCCCGGTGAGAGAGAGCAATGCTCTACCAACAAGCCCGGACACATGTCGGAGGACGACCACGACGATTGTCCCTACCTGTTCGATCCAAACAATCCCAACGCCACGGGACTTGGCTCGTGATTTTCCTATCGTCCCGCCAAGTAAGTATTATACATTCTTCTTAAATATCTAAAACATAACCGATAATGATAGTCGACAAGTATAAATTGTTGTACTAAAGTAATGCATATTCGCTTCAGATCTTATACATCGACAATTTTATGGCCCTGGAGGTGCACAACAAACTAGGTGACATCTTCCTGAGCAGAGAGAGCCACCAAGGTGGTGGTGAGTGTTGGAGCCACATCTCGAGCGCATGAGGGCCGAGTACTTCAATGAGGGTGTTAAAATATGACATTCATTTGTTTGTAATTATAATTAATCGCTTTAATATGAGTGGTATGTTAGCCATCGTATGTGAGTGGTATGTTAGCCACTTTATTTGGGTGATATGTTAGTCACCATCAGGTTAGTAAATTTTAGGACAATGTGAGTGGTATGTTAGCCACCGTATGTGAGTGGTATGTTAGCCACTTTATTTGGGTGATATGTTAGTCACCATGGGGTTAGTAAATTTTAGGACAAGGTGAGGGGCCTGTTAGCCACTGTCTGGGAGTGGTATGGTAGCCACGTTATTTGGGTGATATGTTAGTCACCCTTGTGTTAGTAAATTTTAGGACAATTTGAGTGGTGTGTTAGCCACTTTATTTGGGTGATATGTTATGCTTCATTGTTTTAGTAAATTTTAGGACAATGTGAGTGGTATGTTAGCCACTATATGTGAGTGGTATGTTAGCCACTATATGTGAGTGGTATGTTAGCCACTTTATTTGGTTGATATGTTAGTCACCATATCTCATGTTGTTAGACATGTATCGATTTTGATGTTGTATGAAATTGGGAATGTAGAAGGAGTACTTCATTCTGAAGAGTTGATCCCACGATCCGGCGTGTTTTAGACTGTGGATCCAAACCGCATGTGGATATGGTCTCAGACGTGGAAGGCCATTCGATCGGTGGCCCAATCCTCCACAGTCGATGCAACGAGTGGGCCTTTGGGATGCTTCATCGCGCCGAATCGATGTCCGTGACGTTGTTTCGACCAACAGTGTAACCGGCATCCTACCGACACGGCAGAAGGGCCGCTCACCACCTCGGGAGGCGATTCCATCACATCGATTATTATCAATCGGTGATATATGTGTTTTTGCAATCTAGCATTACGGTATGCTCTATTACTTGTAGATGATAAATTGTCGACTAGATCCTGCTCGATCTGTGGCACGGGAGGTGACATCCAAGTATGCCATCTTCAAGAAGGCCAAGGTATATGGGTATGGACCGACTGTCGCATCGCCTATTGCGGTATGTTTATGTTGCTTAAAGTTCATATTTGTACACTATTACAAGTTACTTTTTAAAACAAGAATCGATCATTATATCTCGCTATTTACGATTTCAGCCGAGGTTGATGCTCGTGTGGTGGCAGGACGACGGTGATGTGTTGTCAATCAACAAGTTGACAACATCTTCCTAGAGGTCAACAAACCGACAAGAAAGGATTTAATATATGGACTGGAGCCTCGGTTTGTAATCGCTAGTCCGGCGTGTTCTCATCATCGCCCCAAACAGCCCGACGTCCGCCATACATGTGACTGTGTCTCGAAATGGTGCAACAGAGTCCGGAACATGTTGCTCGCTAACTCAAGAGATGGAGCAACAAAGGGACGAGATGGAGCGCCATGACAGAGAACGTAAGGAGGAGAACGAGCCTTTCTACATGTATGGAGCAACATGTCCCAGCCCGCCATCACCCACCCCACCCCGCCTCGATAGCTAGTTATGTATCCGTATGTTCGATTTTTTTTCATATTTACACTTGTTCGATAATTTCTCCATTCAATATTACTTTTTATTCATTGAAACATTTTTCAGATATTGATTTATTATCTAACATTATATTGATTAAATAGGTGAACTACGAAAAATAGGGATTAATATGAAATAAATAGTGACGGAATTAGTGACGGAATTCACAAGGATTTAATTAGTGACGAATTTCAAATTCGCCACTAGTCCAATTAAATATTTAGCGACGGATAGAATCTATCCGCTAAATTTCTAATTAAAAAAATAATCGATGACAAATAATCATTCAACTGTCATAATTGGACGACGGATTGTTATCCGTCGCCATTAGCTTCAGGGGGCGACGGATTTTCTATCCGTCACCGATCCGTCAGCCAGAGCGACGGATAGTCATCGACGACGATCTATCCGCCACAGCGATTTTTGTAGTGCACTTATAATGGTTGAAGACGCACACTAAACATCAAGAACATACAACTCAAGCATACATGTTTTCAAACCTACTTAAAAACTCTCAAGCTTGTATCATGACTATAGCTCTAGTTTCTAAGTAGCACTCAAAGTTTTAAGTGTCATGATCTTCAACAAACCTTGCATCGTGAAAGAGTCAATCACAAGAATTAGTTGCGACTTAATCCGTTGTTCATTCTCCTAAACAAGTAACAAGCCTCGGGTCAGTGAGAACGACTTGTTGTGACAACTAATTCTCTAAGTACTAAGGAAGAGTGTTCCTCTAAGTTCTAATCAAGTAACTGAAATACGTTACAAGGTTAAACTTACTGTGACAACTAACATAACCTTAAAACACCAACAGGCGTGTTAATGAATGGATTCAGTTGAGAAAACTAAAGTCCTAACCTATCTGAGCAAAGGAAGTACTTAGCTTGGGAAGCTAAGGAATAAGGTTACTGAGTAGAGGAAGTACTTAACTGAGAAAGCTAGTGAATAACTCAGAGGAAACACTTGGTTGGGAACCTAGTGTTATAAAGGGATTTGGCTAGTGATAGGATTTTGTAAGGAATCTCATCTTCTTATCATAGTGAATTCAAGTTATGTGACAGGGCGAGTGGATTAGTCGAGGGATTACGCCACCCTCAGATACCACTATAATATGTGTCTCATTTACATACTGCACTTACGCTTCAGTTATCTTACTGCTATCTATGTTTTCATTATTGTTATTAAGATAACTGACACTCACACACAACAAGCAATTATCACAAAGTCTCCCGCTCTCTGACAACTAAGTACCAAATATCTAGACAAGACATCTGAATCGACAAAAGTTTGAAAAGACTATTCACCCCCTCCCCCCCCCCCCCCTTCCAGTTTTTTACTTTGCCGTTTATCTGGACCAACAATTCTCTTCCTTCGGGGTTATGAATCCTTGGAGTCACCATCACCATCTATGTTTTCCCATTTTTGTATCCCTCATAGATCCTCTCCCATGATAAGATATAATAGTTTTTCCATTCCCAATCATAGGCTCCATTCCAATTCTGTATTAGTATTAATCCCTATGTTGCCATTTACGTACTCAACTAAATATTTATAATAATCGATTTATTAATTAATTTAGACAATAAAAAAGGGGTGAAATATTTATATGGAGTTCATTATTGGAATAAACATAATATTGGTAGGGGTATCATTGAAGTCACACCTTATTTTAGTCGAAATTAATTGTTGATACCTAGTGAAATTTACATGGCGCTATCTATTAAGGATGCATGAATGTTAGATTGATTAGCAATTTATGTAGGCCGAACCAACTCAGGCTAACAAACCTAGTAACTAGTTTAAGAAAAAACGGATAATCCAAAGATTCGATTTAGAGAATATGAAAACAAGAAAATAAAAAATAAAAAAAAAGGAACAAAAGCAGGACATGTCACTTGCGCACTAGATTCATTGATAACACAATTTATCCTATGTCAAATCACATATGGTTTATGTGATAAGGTACTTAATTATTCACCAAATCTTTGACATAGTCAAGTCCGAAGCGGAGCGACACATTGTTAAACCAAAAATGCAATTTATATTCTTTTTCTAATGCGACCTTATGCCTAATACAAAGAAATACTAGAAATTATATATATTTAATTTAACCCAATTGACAACAATAATGTGTGCGTCTCTATTTGTATAAGTGTGTGGTGATTTTGTTATTTCATGTCAAATATTGAAATTCTCTATTATATTGTCTCGTGTGAACATAATTTTTGTTGTGTTTATATATATATATATATATATATCCCATTCACTTCTCTGATTTTTCTTAGTTTTTCAATCATCGTCGCCTATCTCTTATAATACCCAAAGACGAGTTACGTTTTTCAAGATATCGATTTACGAGAGAAGCTACAGATCTCACAGATCTTTTATACGGATTTTCTTCTATTTCCGTCAAAATTTGCAGGTACCAAATTCTTTACTCATACAAAAACTCTGAACTAATCGACGGCCTGTTCTCGTGTGTAAGTTTTCCCTATGATAAATGTTCATCGATTTCGCAAGTATTTTGATTAGATTACTTATGTGTTTTTTTTATATGTTTCAATATATATACAGATGGTACTTGATATATATTATGTTGTGATTGTTTATTAGGTTTTTGGTAGATCAATAACTAATCAATTAGTGTTGATTGTTATTATTGTTGTTATTGTTAATTAAGTGAAATTTTGTTAGTCCTTTATATTTTATACTAGAACGTGAGAACACGCTACGCGTGTTATTGTGGCACATAGTTACAGTTATAGAAGACGTATATGAAAGCAAGTAATATTGTTGTTTCTGATAATAGATTGTCTTTTTTCAAGTTGAATTAATGTTTGAGTTGATCTGTTTTAATTTAATTGGAGAAGATCAATGGAGCAGAAAGATTGGTTATCGTTGGTTTTTAATGATGAATTGATTTTGTTGGGTTGAATAAAGGTTAAAACTTAATTGGAGAAGGGATATTGGTTTTTGTTATGATGCATTGATTTTGTTAAAATTGAATTAGGGCTTGTAACTTGATTCAATAAAACAGATTGTTTTTTGTCATTAAAGTCTAATCTACACATATGTTACAAATGAGTCCAATTTAACTTAAATTAAGTACTACTCAATTGCACAACTCCAATAGTTGTCCACTTATATATATAATACTGTAATATGTGTATGATAATGTTGGCGTCAGATAGAAAAACATGTGTTCATGATTCTCAAAGACCTTAATTAGTTGGTTGTCATAATTATAAAATCATTTATCGGGCCCAATGGTTAACATAATTGGGCATGTAAAATTGTATCAGACGTGCTACAATATAAAATTTAAAATTGTAGGGATGAATAGTTTCAATTTATATTACAGATCTAGGACTAGTTTTTCAATTTTTTTGAGACATCAAAATGCGTATGGTGTAAATCTTGACACAAACTATGACTACTTTAGTACTCTACATATATCATGAACTATTTTTTAATGTGATTTAAACATGTAACATAAAATCATTGCTCATATTTTTATTTAGTTTTTATTTTTTAGTTTTGCTATTTTACTGTCATTATATTTTATATTTACAAGGCTAGATATTAGGCATGTCAAATTGACTCTTTATTTATTTTCATAATCTAATTAATTTTTTTTTATGTTCATGTTCAGTTGCCAAAGTTTTTGATGCAAAGGTCATCGATTTTATTTTGGTGAAAAATAGAGAGATTTTGCAATGTTGATGCAAAAAAAATTGGAAGAAGGCAAACTACCTTTGAGGGGTAGAAAAATAATTAGGGGACACGATAATCATGTAGAACGTGAAATTAGTGGGGGTGTGATAGAAACTAGACCATACTGGGAGGTCAAATATTAAAAGAAATGAAGTGGAGATACATGATTGAAGTTACTATTTTAAATAGGAATTTGGGAGCAGTTGAAAGTAGAGAAGTTTTTCCTATGACTTTCATATTCTGGTGCAGTCTAGCTCCATGTCAGTTATACCCATGACACTTAATTCATAGTTTAATAAGATAACAAATAATTTTTTTCTCGATGAAAAGAAACACTAAATGTGGCATATGTATGTTGCTAAATGTGTCATATATATGAATATAATTGCAGGTAAATATCAATGGCTGATGGTCATTATCAAGTTAGGCCTGACAGTGATCTGGGCAGTCCCAAACATAAGCGTATTTCTTTAAACGATCATTCGCAGATGAACGAAAAGAGGAAGCTCACTAAAATGTAGATTACTTTCCATAGAAAAATACATTTTTAGTATTTATGTTGTATAGAAACTAATTATTTGTCCATCTTCCAGTGTTTCGGGAAAAAACAAGTTAGCTCTTATTGAGGGTTCAATTGAGGAGGGCACATCTTTGTATTATATTGTGAAAAAAGAGGTTTCTATATTATGTTTGGTATCTTATATAAGTGTATGTAATGAATTTGTATTGTTCGAAATTTACCACACTTTTAACTATGATCAGATAAAAGGTGAAGGTATATTCAAAGATGGTGGTATCTTTTGCTTATGCTGTCAAAAACAGGTATTTTTCTTATGATTTGCACGTGAAACAGTCAATACTAATAATATTATTAATTTTAATAATAATGTTGACATTGATGAATAGGTGACGCCCACACAATTTGAGAAACATGCTGGATTTGCTTCACGTAAAAATGCGTAAGTTTTTGTCTTTTACATATGGATAATTCTCACTAGTCATGATCACATGTCACTAAAGTAGACCTTATATTGATATTTGTGCAATTCTTATTCTCTTTACAAATATACCGCACTGCAAAAACACATGTTACTGAGTTGAAGAGAATAAATTGGTAGGCCGTGCACCTTACATGAAGATGTTCGATTGTGACATCGATTTAATTATATTTTATTTGGATTGGTTGTAATTATAATCATATATTTACACCTCTTGGTGAGTCTCTTGAAGATATGGCCATCAGATTATCAGAAAAATATCAGGGCACTTTCAAACAAGACGGTGAACAATGTGCTGAATGTTTCGAAACTGAAGATTTATTTTTGTGTAAGAAGTGTCGCCGAGCTTTTCATGCAGGTAATTTAGTCAGCTAGTTATTCTCAAACATTATTTTTACATAAAATATTATTTGCTTCTTCGCATTGCATACATTTAGTGCGTTGTGCGTGGCACATATTTTGCACAGTTATAATTCCTTATAGTGATGCTATGTTGCACGACATATACTTGTTGCAATTATTTTTAGCTTAAACATATGTACATAGTTTCTTGGAAAAGCCTCACAACACCATTCGTGAAATTTCAATATTGTTAGTTTGATATGTGCATATGATTCTTTATGTAGAATGTGTTGGCCTGTCTGGTATTCCTGCAAAGACATGGTCTTGTACACACTGTTATAATATGCAAGACCACAGTAGAAATTCCTTTGAAGCAAGACAAGTGAAACACTCTATTTGTAATATTGACATGCTAAAACACGATGACATTGGAAGATGTGCCATATGCAGGTATGTTTAGGCACATTTATTTTCTTGCTTGGCATCAATACAAGATGACATTCGATTCAAGCTTCTAGACCATTCATTTTCTTTTATATGAACTCCAAGTCTCTTTGGACGCTAACTCAAAATAGATAGCAACCAAATACTATGAAAAATTATTCTTCAATGCGATTTGTTTAAATAATTACTTATTTTCTTAAAAATGAAGTTGGAACGACTTCACGGTGGAGATTTTTAATGATCGGACTGTCGTTATCTGTGATCAGGTAATAATATTGTTCACTCCATTCATACTGTCATTTTTTTTAATGTTGTAAAGTATTGATATTGCTCTATTTCTAGTGTGAAAGAGAATACCACGTAGGTTGTCTACGGGAAAAAAAGATTGTTAACTTGAAGGTATGTTTATGTACCTAATTCATATCCTTACAAAATTTTACAGCTGAAACACTTTTATATGATGTTTCTCTTGCTCATTAATTGCACTATGAAACATAGGATGTCCCGAAAGATGATTGGTTTTGCACGAAACAGTGTAGAAATATCTACACTGCTATGTCAATGTTAATTGAGGACGGTGAACAAAGTCTCCCAGGAAATATTTCGTACGTATTGAACAAGAAATTTGAAGAGAAAGCTTTGGATCAAAATCAACTACACAAAATAAAATGGAGATTGCTTAGAGGGAAAGATGCACATAAATATGGGAGGAAGTTGTTAATTAGTGTTGTCTCGATACTTCGTGTAAGTGATTCTTAATAGTTTTATCATACATAAAAGGTCATCAAGGATATTAATTTTATTTGTCATATTCTGAATATCACCTTAATCGCTTGGTCCGATTTATGATTCCAACATCGCTAGAAGTAATCTTATTCCATACATGGTTCATGGGTAATGTGTTTCCTTCATTTTAATTTATTCATTAGATTTCTTATTTCCTTGCTTTAAAATAGTGTCAATATTGTTAACAATTTGATTAATCCACGTGAAGCGCTTGGTGGTGATTATAGCGGCATGTATTGTGCCATCGATGGTCAAGTAAGAAAATTTAATTTTTCTTTTTGCAAGTTGATAGCTACATTACTTTTACATACAATTTTGATGCACACTATTTAATTCAGAGATCACCAGTAGTTTCTACGGCATTATTTAGAATCTTTGGAGAGGAGCTAGCAGAAATTCCTTTAGTTGCAACAAAAAAAGGTTTTGAAAGAAAGGTAAATCAGATATTAATCTAACACATACTTATAGTATGTACAAGAAATTAGAGGGATTGTATATAGAGCTTATCTTCCAAGTTGTCTAACGACTCGGTTCTTTTGCAGGGCTATTTTCAATCGTTGTTCTTTTGTTTAGAAAATCTTTTGGGATCACAAAACGTAAAGAACTTAGTTCTTCATGCAATAACCAAAGAAAAGTCAATTTGGAAGTATAAATTTTGGTTTGACGAACTGAACGACGAACAGGTTTATTATGTGATTCATATGTGCAATTCTAGTGAACATGTTTTAGTCTTTCTAAATTTATTAAACAAATGGTTTGATCTTCGTCTGGTAGGTGCATGGATACAAAGAGAACCATTATCAAATTATGACACTCGAGGGAACGTCAACCATGCACAAGTTAATACCCAACTCGAAGGCGTATAATGAAAGTGGTCGAGCAAGTAATGTCCTGTCATAAATAAGGATCACACAACAAAGTTTGAAGGTGATAAACATGCAAGGTCACTAGATTCTTTTTGAACTTTTATATGACCCATGTTTTTGTAGATTGGTTTTCACATCGTGTAGCATGTTTCCATATACCTTTCAAGCTAACTTTAATGATGATGTAGTAGTTATATTTGTTACATGTAATTGTTAAGTTACTGCTTTTTTTTTTTTTTTTTTGGTATATCTTACTGAAAATGATCTTCATTGGGCATCATGTGTATAATAATATATATGGATAATGCGATGCATAAATCTTAATTGGAGGGGTCTGCTGTCAAGAGATCGAAAGTTATGCTAATCGTTCATGAAAATGAGTTATTTCGTTCACATGGACACATGGAAATTTAATAATGTTGGTATGCCCAAATAAGATACCATTTGGTGTATACTTTATTCACGTCAATAGAGATTGTATGGGGGTGTAATATTTGATTTAAGTTCAATACATATATCATGTGTTCAATGATGTGCTTGACCATGACAAACGCTGCATTATTTATATGATAGATACGACATGTGTTGGGCATATCACGAAGCACGTGAAGGTTGTAGTTAGGCCACAATAGAATTCATTTTGCAGTTAATAGTGATATCATATCACTTTTCTTCTAAGTTACAACAGATAATTTCAGCATAAGCAACTAAAAAGCCATTTACATATTCCATTCATTCGGTCGAAATTTGATATCATAAATCAAATTTGCATTGCATTCCATCAGAAACTATGTTTGGGGTTTGCCATATACCACAAGGTAGTTTATGAACAACTAAAATTAGGGTATAAATGGAGATTGCGAATATTTGATGACATGCATATTGAACGCATCGCCGATCATCGCTTTAGGAATAAGTTTTGGAAGAGTGATTTTGAGGGTAATGGAGAAGAGAGGAGGTGCTGGGAGGAAAAAAAAAAGGAGGAACGAGGAGGACGGTAGAATTGGTTCCATGGAATAATAAGTTGTGAATCTTATCGAATGAAGGTGAGGTGAAGCCGTAATGAATAAAATCGAGAAGAAGAGTTTGTGTAGAAGAAGAAAGAGGAAAGAACCGAAACTTTCTCCACGTACTGGTTCACGCAACATCTTAGGCCTATTATCATACGTCATCTCCCTACCTCCCTCACTCCGTCTCTATGTGTGTGTGAAATGAAATTCATTTCATCAAGTATCCGTTTGGTTTGAGGGGATTTTTGGGGGGTTTTGTCCAAATACCCTCCATAATCCAAATTGTTATTTTTTTTTACCAAAAATGGATTATTTGAAATAATCCAATTTCTCCAAATTACCAAGCCCTCAATTTTGTATATGAATAATCCAATTTCAAATACCTTCTATGAGGTATTTACTTTGATTATCTTCTTCCTCTAAACGCCTAATTTTATACAAACTTCCCATTAATTACTAAATATGCCATCCCAATCCAAGAACACCAATCGTTTCACATCAATACACTTTTTTTTCTTCCTAATTTCCACATTCCATTTCTTCTTTTATATTTTCCTAGTTTTGCACTCTTTCTTTTTTTATTTTTTCCGTTTCCTAGTTTCCGCCTTCTTTTTTTTTTTTTTTTTTCCTAATGGTTTCCTAGTTTTGCACCCTTTCTTTTCATTTTGGACCCCTGTAATCTTTATTTCTCTTTTCTACTCATTTACTTATTAGTCAATATTTTCCTTTTATACTTTTGTTTTTTTATGCTTATGTATTTACATCAAAATTATTTTCGCTTGTTTAATAGTATAACCAACTTTTTAAAAGAATAATTAAATAAAACAATACTAATAATTAAAAATTGATTAGCTGTTACTTAGAATAACGATGATAATTTAGAGTTGTCGGCTCAAAAATATTCTAGCATATTAAATATGTGCAAATTTTGACATAATATAGTAAGTATATATTTGTTTCAATACAAAATATGCATCATTAATTAGATATATGTGGATTTTTTTACTTTATATATTATAAAACAACATTTATATAGCTTAAAAGTTCGAGTTTTTATTTGGCCTCACCCGACCTAAAATCCCTCCTCACTAACTTTCATGCTTTTACATGCTTTAAACTTTTATGTTTAAAATGTAGGAAAATTTATGTTTAGGTGGGATTATAAACATATGCGATGTTGATTTCAATCGACAAAAACAATTATTCTACGCATGAGATGAAAAATATGGGATTATAAATTTCACTCATATGAAATATCGATATGATCTTATAAGGAAATATGTATTTCGTTAAGATAATTATTACACAGATTAGAAACAATATCTCTAAACTAAATTTTAATGGTCAAGTCACATAAACTAAAAATCGATGTCAAAGTTATCAACAATGGCAACGTAACTAATGATGCAATAATTTCAAAGATTTTCGGATAATATTGTATACGAAATTCATAAGATCAAAATTCCAGAATTTCCCGATTAAACACATGAAGGTGGTAAAAATTTGCTCCCCAAATTTATGCTCACATGTAATTTTCACTAAATCTAATGGAAATCAAACTCGATTTTATACAATAAGTGGAAAAATATAGAGGTGTATCAGTAATTACACTTTGCTTTATCCTACTGAATAATCCAAAATTAATTCAGAACCAAACTGAATTTTATTGAAAATAATCCAATTCATAGAGTCCAACCAAACAAGATTTTTGGACGAAAACCCCTAAACATAATCCAATTACTTAGATTTCAATAATCCGGGCCAGAAACGAATACCTTTTTCAAACCAAACTAAGATCAACATACTTGCTCATACTTCTTCCCCATCTTGCTCTTCATTGCACTATACATATTTAAATTAAAATTTTCCATACTCAGACTATAGTAGTGTCTAGTGTCTGCAATTAAAACTTTGAGTTAAAAAAAATACTTTTAGTTAAATTTTTATAATTTTAATCGTTTGACAATTATAATAGTATTATTTACGTGGCACCCTATTTTTCTAAGTCACTTCATATCCCAATACACTATACGGCCATTTTCACTTTAAAAAAAAATGAAAATAAAGTTAAAATTGATCAATTAAAGGAGAAAATTATTTAATTAATAATTTATCATGATTGATGAAAGGAAAGAAGCTATAGTTGAGAAATCATCAGAGCGGTGAGAGGAAAAAATTACAGGACAACGACGAACAGGGAAACTGAGAGAGTGAAAGAGAGAAGAAGATTAGAAATCGAAAACCCTAGTCCCAATTTTGCCATCTCTCTCTGATTTCCTTGCAAATTCACTCCTTTTTTTCCCCCAATTTTTTGATCCTGTACGTACAAGTATACAGCCGCTTTCTGCACGTAACCCAATCGGTCGCATTTTGTCATATTCATGATCATCAGCGCCTAATTGATCTCTTCGGCTCAAGTTCTGTTCTCGGATCTCGCCCAATTCGGTCTCTCTAGCTGGTTAGCTCTCTGTTTCAGATCCGGCTGTATCAATAATGGACGATCTGGATGTGCTAGCTCGTGATTTCGGGTTCGGTCCACGGGGAAATCGAACTGATGAGATCTGAAACAATTCGATCTCCGATCGGGGGAGGATCCGTTCAATGACGTGTTTGGTGGGCCACCCAAGTATTCGGCGAGCTCAAACTCCATGAATAGTAGCAGTAACAAGCAAATGAATGATTTCGATTACGATTCGATTTTCAAGTCGTCTGAGCCCAAGGAGAATTTGAATACCAATAAGAGCAGCAGCAGCAGCAGTAAACCTACCTTTTCGTCTCTGCCAGTGTACGATAAGCCGGTGTATGATGAGGATATTTTTGATGGATTGCCTGGGGTGAAGAATAAGTCGCCCACGGCAAGTGTGAGTTTCGAAGATAATGTTTTCGCTTCCATGTCTTCGCCTCCGAAAACTAACAGTAGGGATCAGCAGAATGAGTTTGACGATCTGTTGGGAACTTTTGGGAGGAGTGACAAATCAGGGGATAACTATAGGAGCAGTAGTGCCAAGAGCAGCTCCAGTGCCAAGGAGTTCAATGATTTGTTACCCGGTTTTGGGTCTGCCACTTCTGCTCCCACTAACAGGTAATATAATTAAAGATCTTATATTTAGAGCTGGGTATTTTTATTTCAGCTAGCTGCTTGATCATGTTCTTGGCTTTTGAGTTACGAATACTAGTGATTAATGTTTATAGGGAAATGTAGAGGAGCTGGTTGCTTTCCCCATGTTAGTGAAATGTTTAATGGTGTTTGAGTAGATGTGTTAATATATAGTAATGCTATTTGATCCTTTAAAGTGAGCTAAGTGTCATGTAATTTGTAGAGTATGAACTACGGGCATTTTCAAATGGTACTGACCCCAGCCTACGGTCTTAGAGATTCTGGCCAATCACTCCTTATTAATACTGTTTCTGGGCTCGATGAAATTTCATCTTCGAAGAAAGTGAATTTCTATCTATGCTGCTTCAAAATTGCTACTCCCTAATTAAAGTTCTGGCTGAGTATAGAGCCAATATATGGTTTAATAAATGTTGGGTAATACTGCTTTAAGGCATGCTAATCCAAACAGTTTACATGGGATGATGTGAGTCTTTATCGTTAAATGTTTATGAGCCAATTTGATGTAAATATGCAGACATTTGCCGAACTGTTATATTATAGGGCATTAGATAGAAATCGCTAGGTTCCTTGAATTCTTGCAATATAGATGAGGGCATTAAATGAAAAATTTGTGGTCTCCTTCAATTCCTTGCAATATAGATGATTTAGAAAAGGAAGTTTATAGAGCGCCAATGTGTCAGTACATAGATAAAAGTCATTCCCACAAACAGGTCTTGAGCTGGTTATTTTTCCGTTCATGTTAAAAAAAAAAAAAAAAATCCAACTCTTCTGCCACACTTTCGGTCGTTTTTTTCTGAGTGCCCCTTGGATACCCTTGTGATAAAAATTGAAACAAGAAACAGTATTGATGAATGCTTAATGGAGGAATGCATGAAATAACCATTTTCTGCGTTTTGCACGGAATCCAAAAAGAGAATGCATAAAAATTATCCTCTATGTCCCTGTCTGCCCCTTGCTTGACATGTTATAGCTTAGTGGATTCTATCGCATAATACTCATACTATGACGTGTACAGTCTGGATTCTCAAAGGTCTATGTGTCATAATTTGTCTCCGTTCTATTAATCATTTGACTTGTTATAGCTTAGTGGATTTGATCATATTTATGACCTTCATAACCTGGACTTTATTGAAAGGGTAGTGTTAAATCGAGAGCAACACTTGTTACATAGAGGGCAATCATGTTTATATTAGGAAAGATGGAAATAATCAATAATCAATCTTTTCTAATATAAACACAATTGATCTCTATATAACAAATGTTGCTCTCGATTTAACACCACCCTTATTGAAATAGTAATATAATAAACTCAATGTTGTCCCCTCCAAGGGACATCCCGCAAACCATTGCGGGAGTTATGTGTGTGTGTGCACGTGGTTTATAAAAAAAGTTTATATTGTTGAATCTCTTAGAAGAGTTGATAAATATGTCATCTTATCTTGTTGTATTTCTACTATAATACTAACTGAATAGAATCTTAACACTACCACAGCAATAGGCAGTTATACGTTTGACCGACATGAGAGCGGCTATTCTCTTTCTGTGTTTGGAGATTAATGTTTATCTCCACCATTGAGTGTATATAATAATTTAAGAGATTAACATGCTGTTTTTCATCTTCAATGATAAGAATGTGAGTGTGTGAAAGCTCAAAATACACATTGAAAAGTTTCATTTGTACAAGATATCTTTTGTCAAGAAAACATAATGAGCTATGTGCATTTTGTTCTTTTTTTCTTTTGAGACCAGACCAAAGCCAGAGTCAACTTGGGGCAGTGTGCCACCTCCTGGTTCAAAGCATGGGAATTCTTTGGATGATCCATTTGTGGTTCTGGATTCAAGTTCCACCCCAGGCTCATCATCATCTGGGGTGGTCGCTGATCCATTGGATGAGATTGGTAAGTTGGGCAAGTCTAGTAGTGGAAGGGCCGAAGTTTCATCTAGAAGTGGTGCTGCATTTGATGACATGGATGCCCATAGTAATTTTGTGAAACCTTCAAATCC
Organism: Plantago major; assembly: GCA_026545765.1. Taxonomy (NCBI): domain Eukaryota; kingdom Viridiplantae; phylum Streptophyta; class Magnoliopsida; order Lamiales; family Plantaginaceae; genus Plantago; species Plantago major. Next base: position 181,829 of record JAIFAC010000076.1, read on the forward strand.
ATTTTCACCTGGAGGGGATAATAGAGGCAAGAATGGTAGTCCGCTACATCAACGCCATACCAATCCGATACTCGAGAACAAAAGAGTAATTCTTTCAGATATTCGGAGAGCAATACCCAAAGGAAAGTTCCTGTGGACAATTCGGAGGAACCTCCTTTCTTTGACATGCCAAATGTTGCAACAGATTTTCAGAAATCATTTGGTCAAGCGGCACCTCAGTACTATGAGACAAGTCCACATATTGATACTCCAACATCAGAAGAACCAGAACAACAATTCGATGATATATGGCTAACTGTATCTGAGATTCCTCTTTCACGCCCCCCACGGCTGCTCCACACCCCTCACGGCCCCCTCCAGTGTTACCTCGTCAATCTTCAAAATCAGAAACAAGTTCCTTTTCTTCAAGTTCAAGAAAGAAAGGCGATGGTTTCTTTTCACCAACATATGGGCATCATTCTCAGAGTCCTAAGATGGCCAGGCCTACAGCTAAGAGCCCCCCAGTTTCACAGTATGATGAACTTGATGATTTTGCTACCGGTAGGTCCCAGACCACTGTTGATGGAAGGGGGAACTTCCATTCTAGTGAAGAGACCAATGCTTTCTCTTCCGCTGCTTCTGCTGCTGCTATGAAAGATGCTATGGATAAAGCTGAAGCTAAGTTCAGACATGCAAAGGAAGTGAAAGAGAGTATGCAAAGTCCACTAGAAATAAGGAATCTGTGCCACTTGACAGAGATGAGCATGATGGGGATGACATCGAATTCAGGGAGACACAGGAGAGATTAGAGCGTGAAAGGAAACAAAGGGAAGAGGAAGAGAGAGAGCAGAGGAGACTGAGAGGGAAAGGAGAGAGAAAGATCAAGGAGCTTGAAAGAGAGAAGGCTAGGCAGGCCGAGAAAGGGCTACTAGAGAAGCACGGAAAGAGCATCGGCTGAAGCAAGAGAGAGAGCATCAGCTGAAGCTGCTTAAGATCTGAAAGAGCTGCTGTTGAGAAGGCAAATGCTGAAGCTCGGGCGTGCTGAAAGGGCAGCTGTTCAAAGGGCACAATCTGAAGCCCGTGAAAGAGCTGCTGCAGATGCTAAAGAGAGAGCGAAAAGGCTGCTGCAGAAGCTAGGAGCGGACGGCTGCAGAAGCAAGGAAAAGACATGCGAGATAAAGCTGCTGTGGCCAGAGCTGAAGCAGAAGCAAGACGCCGAGCTGACCGAAGCGGTTGTTGATAGGGCTGCAGCAGAGGCTCGAGACAGAGCTGCTGCAGAAGCACGGGAGAGGGCAGCTGCAGCTGCAAATGCAAAGATGAACCAACAGAAGAATGATGATCTGGAATCCTTTTTCAACATGGGCCGAGCAAGCAGTGCACCACGGCAGCGGGATAATACAACTGTGAGTGTCCCTAGAGCACAGCATATAGTGTGTGTATATATATATAATCTGGGGTCTCAGAAGGTCTTTTCCAGTTTCTGAAATTGACTTATTTTTAATCTTATTCTTTTCGTCTTTGTTTAGGACCCTTTCTTCAACCAGCCATTCCAAAACAAGGTACCAACTGAAGCTCCCAAGAGGGCACCATCCTCTACGGCATCCTCATCCAATATCAAGAAAGCTCATTCAACTACTAATATCGTTGATGATCTATCTAAACTTTTTGGAGGTAGTCACTTTAAACCACTGCATGTGTCAAACTCAACTTGTGATAGCATGTATTGACTGCTGTCTTACATCTTGGTATTTTCCTTCCAAAGGTCCTCCAGCAGCTGGAGAATTCCAGGAGGTTGAAGGGGAAACTGAAGAAAGGAGAAGAGCTAGAATGGATCGCCACCAACGCACACAAGAGCGAGCGGTATTATTTACAACATGTTATATCTGGATTCTTGATTTTAAGGATGACATGCTTGCCTGTTTAATTCATTGTATGTCATTTACATTTGCTTAATTTTTACCTGAAAAGGTCATTGTCTTAAAACACTCCATGTATGCAGGCCAAAGCGTTGGCTGAAAAGAATCAGCGGGACCTTCAAGCTCAGCGGATCAAGACGACAGACATGTAAGTTCCTCCGAGAAGTGTGACTGGCTAGCATGTTATAGGTTAAATTATATGAGATCTTTCTGTTGTGGAACTAACTGTTCTTTAGTTCTTAATACCCATCTCGAAACAAATTTATCTTTTGGTTCATATTACTTTCTTTGACTTATTCAAGTGCTAGCATGTAGTTTTAGTGACTTTAGCCTTATTCAACTCACTCTTTTATTGCAGTTTACCAGTGAATTCTTTTGGTCTGTTGGTTTTATTTGATTGTCTTTTAGTAATTGTTAGCATCTTTATATGTGTGTATATGGCACAAGGATCATCCAAGGTGGTATTTTTATTTTTAAACTAGGGTGTGCCATGCCTATTGTTGACTCTGTTTAATTCAATCATATATGGACGTTCCTACTCTTCTGTACTAGTTTAGCAGTTATGTTAAAGAGTCACATGTTAAGTTGCAATAAGACAAAAGGACAGTCAATCATCTTAATTTTATTTTTCTAATTAATTACGGAACCTGTTCTATCAACTTTGTTTAGGGCAGTGGTATGATTACTGGTATGAGCTCTGAGTGATATTGCAAACTTAGGTGCTTCAGATGTCTACACATGTGAAGTTGTTTCATTGTCTAACCTTGATATGATTTGGATACAGAGGATTGGTGATTCATTGGATACTGAAATCAAGCGGTGGGCTGCTGGAAAGGAAGGAAATCTGGCTCTTCTTTCAACATTGCAATATGTGCGCCTTAATTATCTTCTGCCGTTTAAAAAATATGATATGAAGTGGAAACTTGAACTGCTGTTTCATCAAAATAAGATGTCAAGTTTCATCTTGTTTCTTCTGTTGTGGAAGTTGTAGAAAGTAAACACTGTTCCTCCTTTGGCAGGTGCTTTGGCCGGAATGTGGGTGGCAGCCTGTTTCTTTGACAGATTTGATAGTTGGTGCCTCTGTCAAAAAAGCTTATAGAAAAGCTACCCTTTGCATTCATCCTGATAAGGTGCAGCAAAAGGGTGCCACACTCCAACAGAAGTACATTGCTGAGAAGGTCTTTGACCTGCTTAAGGTACGATTTTTTTCCTTTTTAATCATTGCAGCTTTTTTTTCTTTACCATATTTTCGATCAAATTCAATTTTCAGCTGAATAAGGTCGGATTGGATTTGATTATTATGTTTGTGTTAATAGGAGGCCTGGAATAAATTCAACTCGGAGGAGCTGTTCTGAATAAATTCAACTCGGATTTAATAGTTCTTTTTTCCTTCCATTGAGCGGCTACTTCTGGAACCACATCAATAAGTAATTTGAAATGCTCTGGGCGTACTTGCACTGATGTACAAGACTTGTGTGCATATCTTCTGGTGTGGTAACATGTGGATGTCGGAACAAGACGGTGTGCCCGTGAGATGCTTGAATGGTTTGTACATGTAAGCCAACTGTATATTGATTTGCCAGGGATACCAGAAATGGAAACTTAGAAGGGCAACCTGGTTTAGAATAGCATTGTTTTAATATGCTGCTGATACAACAGTTTAAAAAATCACCTTTTTTCCACACAAATGAGGGGATTGTTTTGTTCTCTTTATTCATAATTTTCCCAATTTTTGTCCAGTTTAAATTCATTTATATGACATGGCTATCGTGTATTCAATACATGAGATATTAAATTGTGTTATATTATGTATGATTGATGAGTTGAGATTTATGTGAAAGTTTGTTTCCTCTATATTATCTTTCTATACGCTTACCTACCTTGTATATATGTACGTACTGGAAGAAATTTATGAATAAACAAATTCATCAGCAACATTGCTCTACTTGGAAGCTCATAATCTCCATTGACCAATCTTCTTAGACTTTGGTGAAAAAGAATCGAAGAAGAAAGCGAGAATAAGAAGCTTCGTACCCTCAGGGAAGAAGCAAGAAGAAAAGTAGTACTCCTCTTGTAAAATTTCATATTTGGCATTTTAGTGACAGTACATTACTAAAAACAACAAATAATAAATAAGTTCAACTTTATATAAAAATTATACATTTCACTAAATACATTTTTTCCATATTTTTACTCCTATATATTACAAGATCTTTTTTTTTTAAACTTTTCACCAAAATTACGCACCTCTAATGTAAGTTCTCAAGCGGATGAGATTATAAAAGAAGCAAGTGAGAAATATAATTGAAGAATAAAGTGAGAAACCGGGATGAAGAAGCAAAGAAGCGAGATGAAGATTACTAACTTTTGGTATAGAGTTAAAAACTACTCTCTCGTTCATTAAATGTCGTTTCATTGATTTGACGGTCAACAAAATTCAACTTTGACTACATATTAATCTTAAACCGTAATAGTAAAATGTTTGATTAAAATACATAATGAAAATTTTGGAAGTAAAGTTTCATTATACAATTTAATTGATCAGTTTGCATTTTACTTTTTATGATTAATTCGTAGTCAAGTTGAAGTTTGTTGACCACAAAAAGTCAAAACAGTACATTTGATGAGTAATGGAAAAAAATTTATTTGATGAATAGTGACTGAGTTATATGTGAGTTATGGAAAATGGTGTTTGGAATAAAGTTATTAAAATTTTATAGGACTTTTAAGATTGTTATATAGGTGTGTGAGAAATAAGTGATGCATTTGATTTTTTTTAATGTAATTTAATTGGTTTTTATGTGGTTTGATTGGTTTAATGTTGTTAGTTTAATTGTATAAAGTCAAAAAGAGAATGAGGCGATGGAAAGATATGGTATTTTTTTAATGGAGTTGGAATTGAATTAAAGGATTTAATGTATACACTCCATAGCAAATACCTGAATACATTTTGGATGAATAGACACCCTTTTAAATGAAGATTTGAACTAAATCCATATATCTATAGACTAAATTGACAGGGCTAGTAGAAAAACCTTCAGCCTGTTGTTTCTTTGTTTCTGTTTTGAGTTTTACCTTCTGTCTCAATTAATTATGCTTAGGAAGTAATTTTTTCTCTCCCTCTCAATCAATTATAACTCGCCTTTCAGTTCAAAATGCAAGTTAAGATTAAGTTCAAGTTCCGGCTGAATATTTTTGTTTTGAAATTTTGGCCTAGTACTCCTCTCTCTTTTCAGCAATTTTTAAATCGAATTATGTCTTTCAGATTCAAATGCGCCTGCATATTAGGGCTTGTGCTTTAGTGTGGAATATATTCTCCTCTTCACACAAATGCATATTATGATTCACCGGGACGGGGATGGAGGGAGTATACGTGAACACTGTATAAATAGATGCTAAACATGACAAGTAACTTCCTGACCAACTTGCGGATTTGGTGAGTTGTTCTATGCTTCTCCTCTGGCTCATCGACTGAAGTACACAAAAAGGTTCATAGTGCCAAGAAACAAAAACGAAGATGAAAGAAGAAATTGCCACTCTAAGGGTTCAAAACCTTCAGTCTGATCAAATTAACTAGTTTTGCCCATTTGAGCTTTTAACGTATAGTGTTGTCTTTACAAGTAAAAACTGCTGCTCAGAAAAGGTCACCTCACAAGCGGACCTGTTTTGCAATTTAGTATAAACTACAGACAGGTTATGAACATGAATCTATATGACCTAATTTCTAGGTAAGGTTACATGACAACCTCAAATGTATTACAGCCTTGGCACTTGATATACAATGCAGTAAATTCAAATTTAGTTTCCATGCAGAACTCTGGTTTCAATCTACACCCTCTTTCGAAGTGCTCTGTATGAGCTTCAGCTAGCCTGGATTGTAGAAACTCCAAATTAACCTACACGCAGAAAGGTATTCATTATGTTAATAAGCTCAAATATATAACCATCTTAAAGACTTTCTCAAGGGAAAATTTGCAGATAAAATATGCACCCATTTTTAAAACTTTCTGAAGGGAAAAATTGCAGATCCAATACTGCTGTAACTGGAAAAAAGCTATGAGGTACCACAGAAACCAAATGTACTACTACTCAAGCATGCAGAGTTCATCTTTGCTGACTGTGAGGGCATGAAGATTTGAACTGAAGCAACTCTCGTATTAAAAGTGCTCTAAAAAATATTACGCACTAACAGTGTTTGATTGGTTATTATATCCTCATCAGGGAAGAATTAATGAAACTACTACTGCTCACACCTTAATATATAGGCTAAACATCCTACAAAGTTAAATAATAGACTTGTTTTCCGAGAGAAGTCAAATATAGCTTGCACAGGATAATGCATAGAAAAGCTGAAATAAGGACAAATTAAGAGATAACAGATGACCTCTTCATCTCTTTCAAGCCTTAGGTCACACCGACTGCAAGAAATATGATGACCATTTTCCTGTAGCTTCCCTTGTTTGCAGATGGGGCACCAAAGTACCTTTCCCTCCTACATGGCAAAATAAATGACATTCAGAAGGATAACGGACCCTTTTAGTTGTTGTCTTGAAAGATGCAAAACATGTTGTATTCACTGATTCCATGAGAAAACAAATAGATCACTCGGAGAACAGAAGCAAGCAAACCCCACACTTTCTTTAGTTGATTCTTAACCTTATAAAATTTTAGTATCAACAATAGATGTCTTAAATGTCATTCTATTAAGCAAACATAGACAAAAGTCACGATATAAGCCCTTCAACCTCAAATACGAAATAACAGCAGAAGAGCAAACCTAAATCTGGCAGGGACCATTTTTTTGCTATTGTCGGAACCCATGTGCAAAAGAATTTTCCGCCATAGTTCTAGGGTCAAAATTATTGCGACTATGGCAATTTTTCCGTTATGAATCCTCAAATATTATGGTCCATTACTGTGACCACTGTTAACTGAAATTGCAATAGATAACAAAATGAAGCAGTGTCATTGTAAACATACTTCACGAAGAAACACATAATCAACTGTGTGATGTCATCTGTCTATTCAGTTTGTCATATCAAATCATTACATAGCTTCCATTCAACCCTGCTAAGTGCTAACTATATAAACTAACAAAATTGAAGAACAAAAATTCATTCAATATTTCCTCCATTTTCCTGGATGTTTTTCCCTTTTCCCCTCTTTTCCTCATTCTTTCACTTTCACCAGACATATCTGTGATCTTATCTCATAGACATCCTTCCACAATCTACAGACATCCGAACAGCACAGCAATAAGTAAATGTCAGTGTTTACTCTGTTTCGATTTTCTCTTTTTCATTAAGTTTCCACTGAGGATGAGAAGTTACAAACAGGGGTTCAACTCAGTAAAATCAAACTTTAGTCTGTATAGCTACCATTATTTAAGTAAAGAAATTCTAGAGTGTATCCATCTAAAATGGGAATTGGATAGTTCCTAGAGGAGATTGGAAGATTTTTATATTTCTAACTCTGTGCAGGCCCTTTTTTCCAATTAATTGTTTCAACTGAAAACAAGAAAAGTAAAAAACAGGAAAGTTAAGTCGGTATCACCACTACTGTTCACGTTAAGAGATTCTAGCAAGTCAAGCTTTTCACTCTTAAATGGGAATTAGAAGCTTCATCAGTTTTGACTCTGCAGCTGTGCCTGGTTTCTGGTGACAACCACACAATTAATGTGAAGTATCATGCAGATAGAATTATCGCCACATTAATGTCACCAGCCTAATCTGATGAAACCCCATTTGCAAGTTCAACATAAGTCTGACCTCTAAATACTACCATTTTGTAATCCATATATAATCATCATAAATCATGTTCAGTACGTAAAATACAGTTAGACTATCCAAAGGAAACGAGGTGAAAGGAGTTTAAGTTTAAGATTGTAGAATACTTGGTCATGTCAATTAATTAGAGGACTAACATTTTTCTTTCATGCTATGCAGTCGCATGCGATGCGAGATTAAATTTCACTGATATCATACCTCCTTACTGCTGAGCTGCATATGTTCATACACCACACGAGCCAAATACTCATCTTCCTCCTCCTCCCATGTTTTAGTATTCGACTCTACAAGAGGAAAAGACAAAGCTCAAAGAGGAATGACGGGAACAGATGATTCCCATAAGGGAAAAGAATGTAACAGAACCAAAATTGGGAAATGTAACTTCATATACGCATCCAGACAGAAATTTTAACCCCAATTAAAAAATTAAGAAGAATATTTAAGTTTCACAAAAACCAGATGAAGTTTTAACCTTCTCCAGTTGTGGGAAGATATCAGAGGAGATTTTTAGAAAGATATGGTACAAAATTTATGCAATCTGTGTATGTCCTAGACCACATTGTACCCAAAAAAAAAAACAAAGTGGACAAAATCTCATAAATGTAGCATGTTCCTCAACCAGTGAGATGCATGTTACTTGGTTATACAAATGAGATTATTTTCTGCAGTGCAAAGGGAGTATACTATAAAGATCATCAGCTCCATTATAACTAGTAAATAAAGGAAATATACAAATTTCCATTTGAATTGAGCTTTTAGCAGTAGTGGAATTTCAACATTGAGTATATGTCTGAAAATGAACTGAAGTACATAATATCGCATTGCAAAACACCCCACTCTACAATCATACTAACAATTATCATCAGCAGTAAAAAGTGCTCTACCAGAAATGGTTTCCTCAGTCCTGAGATCGTCAGAAATATCCTTTGCATTTCTAACAATATCTCTTCACAGTCTCCCTGATAAGCCGTGTGAAGACCATCATATTCCCATATCATGTCATCAGTTCCCGTACCAATATCTGGAGAAGTAGAGCTCAAATCGAAAGGTGGCCCCTTAATCTTCCTCAGTTCATCCGAAACAATGTCCTGGAAAGTAGACTTAATACCATCCTGCAAACATGAAATCTTCTCACTTGAAAGTAACACAAAAGGTCTCCTCCACTCAACTAGTCTACTTACTACCAATATTAGGTATCCATCCATCCATCTAAGATTATCATCAAAACTAGTTCATAATCATCTCATCACCAACAGTAATGAGTAATTTGAGAGTTGAGGATAAGGAAAACGAAGGAACCTTGTCATCGGAAAACTGTCTGTTTGCTAATCTGAATTTCCAAACCAGCCGATTCCGATCCTCCCGCAACCTCTTGAAGCAATTTTCTCTAAGCTAGAATTGTGTAACAAAATCAATATTCTAGGAAAGAAAGAAGAAACCACAATAATCAACAAAAAGAAGAAAAAAAAAAAGAATCGATTACCTTGTGTTTGAGTGAGGGATAATTGTTGAAAGAGGGGTGGGTTTTTAGAGAAGGTCGGCATATTGTCGGACCCTTTGCGTCGTCTTCCAGTGTCACCATGTACTGTTTTTCTGCAATTTTTAGGAACCTAATTTTTTGATAACTCTGTGTGATTTTCTGCTTCTCTCCCGCGTTTCGGGTTGGGGGGAATCGATTAAAATGAACCCGGTTTTAATTGGGTTTAACTGTAAATAGTAACAGAACTATAATTGATTTTGAAAAATTGTGTTTGTGGTGAAATTAAAATTAGTGATGCAATAAACCCATGAAGGTTACGTAACATACATATATATATTAATTTTCGATGGGCATCGTTTAATTTCAAACTGTGAAATCCAACCTTGCAATAATTCTTCTAACTTCAACTAAGGTCATTTTCAGGAGTGATATTTTCATCTTTAAAGTCGTGAAGCATGCCACTTTTTCTTTTTCGTTTTCTTTTTTCGAACCAAAAAAATTAAGTAGGGTTATCTAAATTCCCACGTTACAAGCATGTTTGGAAAAGAAGCATGATTTGATATTCTGATGTAGTCATGTAGCAGTACTATATTATTATAGCATTTTCGAATATAATGAATTGGAAATCTTATCCACAGGCAACCATGACCGTGAATCTTGATTTGAGTCGAACAATCTAATCGATCTATAAGAACTTTTACCATAAACCGTCGTAAGGAAGAGACCAAAATAAATATCACATATTTTGTTACAGACATGGCATGCTTAGAAATGAGATGATGCAAAATCTCTACAAAAGATGGTCTATCGTAAAAGTTAGATTTAATTTAATTCATTAATTTTAATTGAATTATTGTCGGTCACTATAGACTAACTATACTCATCCATGAGCGGCAACCATCAACCATGTTTCTTGTCGACTTCACATTTATTGTACTTTTTGTTGGCATGTACTCCCTCATCCGTCCCAGTCCACGTCCAAGTTTTAAGAAAAAATGAATAAGGTAGGAGAGATAATAATAAAATAGAAAATAGATTGAATAAACTAGATAAATAGTGAATATAATAAGAGAGATAGTGAATAAAGTGGAGAGATATTTTTCATTTAATAAATAGATAATTGAATTTAATTTAAAATGGAATACGGGTAAATGAACGGGATGGGGCCAAGATTAAACCAATTTTGTGTGCGTAACAAAAAAATTCAACTCGTTTAAATGGGCATGAACTCAGCAGATACTTCTCCTCATCGTAGTACGTTGGCTATGGTTTTATGTATTCAACATAGCTGATATTATTAGAAAAACTATGTAGAATAATTGTTCAGATCAATCATCTTATTAGTAACATTTATATTACTATTTGAAAAAAATAATGTAGAATGATTTGATAAATTGACAAATACATACTCAATAACTCAAAGGGAGCAAGAAGTTAGTATGGTTTAGGGATATTAAGATAGCACATGATGGAATGTACTATGTAACTATGTGAGTGTTCACGATGATTTATCATCTTAAAGACCCCGGATAGTTTAAAAAGTGAGTTAAATTTTTTTTAGTTGATGAATATTAACCGAGTTAAAGATGAGTTATAAAATATGGTGTTTGGAATAGAGTTAAAAATTGTTGTCATGTGTTTATGTTTAAATACGTAATGAAGTAATTTGCATGAAAGATGAGACAAGAAGAAAAAAAGATACTTTTGCAATTGATCTCATAAAAGAAGAATTTTACAGTGTACACTTAATCGGTAGCAATCATGAAAAACCTTCCCATATGAGTCTACCTATTAGGGTTAGACCGATTTTAATTTTAATTCGACCGACCGAATTTCTGACCGATCCATTTTTCAGTCCGGATCTATGTTTTACCAAAATTCGGGTTTTGGTCGGGTCAAAACCGGAAAAATTGATCCAACACGTATCCTTGACAAGGCTTGGTACATCTAATCTTTCCCACACCGAAACTAAGTCTATTTGCATGTGTTATTACTACTTACTAACTTAAACTTAGACAAAGTGAAAAAAATATAATATTTTTTAAATTCCAATTTACCCAAGTGAGTGTGCTAGACTGCTAGTGTAGTAGTTCCTGAAATTTGAAATGAAAAATGATGTGCATGTGCTAGTGATTAGGTACTAGGTAGTTTTGCTTGGGCAGAATCAATTTGATGATGTTGTTTAACTTCATGCAGATTAATTATTTGTTTCTGAGTTTTGTTGTGTAGTTTGCAATAACTAATTATTAAATTAGTCCTTTTTTTTAATCAACACTCAACAGGGCCAAATGGGTCCAGCCCGGATTTTACTGGTCGGTCATTTGGACCTGTTAAATCTGATCGGATCTCGGTCGATAAATGTGACCTTTATCTAGGCCCATTTTGCATTGTCGAATCGGGTCAGGTCTGGCCCAAAGGTTTCAGCCTACTACCTATAATGGAAGGAATGAAATCGTACCCAGATGCTTGCGAAAGCTTCTTCAAGTGCTCTTCTCTTGCTTATTTCCACACTCCATCCACATGCCTTAGCAGCCCTTTCAGCTCGGAGTTTCATTGTCTCTTCATCTTCATATTCAAATCCATCACCTAACCTAGAAGGTATAGGTTGAGGCCCCATGCCCATAGGGCGTGGCTGTGGAATTCCAGCCCCAGCAATTGCGGGTGCATATTGCCCCTGAGGAACAGTTCCAGCCCCTGCTTGAGAGTTTGAGGGCTGCATTCATCAAGCCAGAAACCAATTATAATAGAAAACCAGTATAACATATTAAAAAATTACAAAGTTTACATTGTTACCAGTTTTTGCATTTAAGGTGCAAAAAAATAAAAACATCTGGAATATATCAACCATGAACCATCTACTTCTTTTATTTGCTTTTCTTCTCAAGCACGCGGGTAAATTACAAGCTCGAATTTAAAGACAACAATAGCCGGTAAGCATAATTTAGGTGAAGGATCTGTTGAAAGTTGAGAGGTTGATTGACCACATGAAGGAGAAAATTCTTTTACATCATCCATGGGATGCATTGTAACAGAATTATATTTAAGAACCCATATTTTTATTTTAATTATATTTTATGATTTTATTTTATTTTGGACTGGGCCTAGTGGAATTTTTAAAACCAATTTTCAGATTTATTTGGCCCGAGCCCATATATATAGTACTCCCTCCATTTCAGAGAAATTGTTACATTTTGATTGGGTCGTTGTCTTGAGTTCGATTAAATTACTCATAACGATAATAGTAAATAATTTAATAAAATCATATAATAAAATTTAATTACTAAATTTTCATTATATAATTTTAATAATTTATTTATTAATATCGTTAAGATAAATTGTAATGTCAAACGCTTATGCTTAACCGAAATAGTAAAATGTAACACTTTTTCTGAATACTTAGTCTTATAAAAGTCCTATACTATTTGGAAAGTCCAAAAAGTCCCCTTGGTTTCTACAGAAATTGTCTAGTTTTTACTTGGCCCGTTTTTAATTTCGCGGGTCAAAATTAACCGGATTTCGCGGGTCAAAATGTATTCGGGTCATGCCATTTTATAATGGTTATAGTATAAATAGGTTTTCTTCCCCTTTCCTTCTCCTTATTTCTCTACCGTTTCTTCAGTTCCGTCTATTTTCTCTCAAATTTGGTGAAGAACCCTAATCTACTCATTTTCACTCGCGATCATCAGGTTTGTTTCGTTTCTCTTCGATTTTCAGTGTTTTAAAGTTGTTGTTTATCTGTTTCTGAGCTTTTTCATTTCGATTTCGATTTCTAGTTTCTTCAATGGCCGAATCGAGCTTGAATGTTGATGTAGTCGGTGCCGATGGAGATTTCGGTGGTGTAGATACTACCGTTGGTCCTATTTGTAGGTGAGTGAGCGAGGATTTCAGCCTATTTTGAAGCGGATCTTTCTTGATGAGCTTGTTCCCACGCATTTGATTGATTCATTACGGAACTCGCAATGATGATCGTGTGAACACTCTACACAAATTTCGCCATCGCTCTCCTTCCGATCTCGAGTTACAGCACCGGATCTAAGGTTGCCTATGCGTTGGTTGCTGATGTCTTCGTTCTCTCTATTGCATATCCTTTTTTTCCTGCGATTTGCTCTTTTCACTTGCCGTTTATTGCTTGTTTTGTGTATTGTGCCGTTGGATTGAAATGATTTCGAGGTAAATTAGTTTAAGTTTAGGCTATGATTCCTATGAATGTAGACTGTGATTGTGGAGTTGGTGTTTTAAGTGCTTCTACACATGCGCCTGATGATTCTGCTCCTTTATTTTTTCCTTCCATTTTGTGTGTACTATAGGTGTGATGTCAATGTTAGTGGATTATAATGAATCCGTAATTCAGATAATTGCATCTGCTAAATTCTGTGAACTTCATGAACAATAATTTCAATACTATTGCGCTCTTCCATTTTTGTTACGATTTGGTGGTGTAAATACTACCGTTGGTCCTATGTATAGATGAGTGATTCAACTTGAAATTATTGCTGTTTATTGGCGATTTTCTGTGGAGTGCTCTGTTTTCTGAAATTGTAGCGTGTGGAGAGAATTAAGTTACTTCTGTTTGATGGCGTGATTCATTGTTTCTGGAATGTGCGATCGCAAATTCGAGTTCAATTTTATGGTTTGTAATTGAATTTTATGTTACAGGCATGTGTAAGTTAGTTTCTGATGTGTTGATGGTGTTTGTTGAGTTTTGATATGAATGTTTTTGCTAGATATGTTGATTTACAGTTTTAATTTATGTTTTTGTCTAATTTTTAGAGGATATTGTCTAGTTTTTAGTAAATATTGTGTAGTTTTATTATCAAACATGAACATAATTGTCTAGGAAGTTTTGTCTAGTTTTTAGAGGATATTGTCTTGTTTTTATGAAATATTGTCTAGTTTTATTATCAAAAATGAACATAATTGTCTAGAAATTTTGTCTAGTTTTTAGAGGATATTGTCTAGTTTTTAGGAAATCATTTAGTTTCATTATCAAACATGAACATAATTGTCTATGAAGTTTTGTCTAGTTTTTAGAGGATATTGTCTTGTTTTTACGAAATATTGTCTAGTTTTATTATCAAACATGAACATAATTGTCTAGAAATTTTGTCTAGTTTTTAGAAATCTTTAGTTTCATTATCAAACATGAACATAATTGTCTATGAAGTTTTGTCTAGTTTTTAGAGGATATTGTCTTGTTTTAGGAAATATTGTCTAGTTTTATTATCAAACATGAACATAATTGTCTAAGAAGTTTTGTCTAGTTTTAGAGGATATTGTCTAGTTTTTACTAAATATTGTCTAGTTTTATTATCAAGCATGAACATAATTGTGTAAGAAGTTTTGTCTAGTTTTTGGAGGATATTGTCTAGTTTTAAAAATATTGTCTAGTTTTATCATCAAACATGAACATAATTGTTTTTAAAGTTGTTTTCGATTCGTTTCATTTAATCGGTGATTTTAACCTTTTTTCTACTCGTTTTGCTTGATAGGTATTAAATGGCGGAATCGAATCTGAACAAGTGAACACGGAGCTTCCTCTCCTTAATTGCAATTTCCAGGTATAGTTTATTCGCTAGATCTGTAGTTTTTAGATCATGGTTCATTTTGTGTGAAACTATCTAGGTTTTAGTATTTATTGTCTAGTTTTACATGTTACGGCATGTGTAAGTTAGTTTCGATGTGTTGATGGTGTTTGTTGAGTTTTGATATGAATGTTTTGCTAGATCTGTTGATTTACGCTTTAATTTATGTTTTTGTCTAGTTTTAGAGGATATTGTCTAGTTTTTAGTAAATATTGTGTAGTTTTATTATAAAACATGAACATAATTGTCTAGGAAGTTTTGTCTAGTTTTTAGAGGATATTGTCTTGTTTTTACGAAATATTATTTAGTTTTATTATCAAACATGAACATAATTGTCTAGAAATTTTGTCTAGTTTTTAGAGTATATTGTCTAGCTTTTAGGAAATACTGTCTAGTTTTATTATCAAACATGAACATAATTGTCTAGGAAGTTTTGTCTAGTTTTTATTAAATATTGTCTAGTTTTATTATCAAACATAAACATAATTGTGTCTGAAGTTTTGTCTAGTTTTTATAGGATATTGTCTAGATTTCATGAAATATTGTTTAGTTTTATTATCAAACATGAACATAATTATCTAGTATGTTTTGAGCTAGTTTTTAGAGGATATTGTCTAGTTTTTATAAAATATTGTCTAGTTTTATTATCAAACATGAACATAATTATTTAGGAAGTTTTGTCTAGTTTTTAGTGGATATTGTCTAGTTTTTAGTGGATATTGTCTATGTTTTACTATAAATTGTCTAGTTTTTTGTATAAAAATTATATGTTTAGTATAAATTGTCTATGTTTTACTGTAAATTGTCTAGTTTTTTTTGTATAAATTGGCTATGATTTAGTAGAAATTGTATATGTTGTTTGTTGTTGTTGGTTTAGTTTTTTTGTATAAATTGTCTATTTTTTACTATAAATTGTCTAGTTTTTTTAATTAAATATTCTATGTTTTAGTAGGAATTGTATATGTTTTTTTTGATGTTTTTGTTGTATGTATTAGGTTTTCGTAAAAATGGTGGCCGAACAAAGAAATTGAAACGTTGTGGAAGAAGGTGTCTACGAACAAGTCGAGTGTGATGAAAGCTATTTTGTAGATTTATTTAATGTTTTTAAAAATACATGTATTTTTATAGGTTGTAAATTTTTGATTATTTTGTATACTGAAATTTATTGTTTGATGAATGAAATTGAAGTTCATGTTTATTTTTCTAAATTTTTTTTCATTGAATAAATAGGTTGTTACTAATGTATGCATGTTAAACATAGACATTTTTACGATAAACATAGACAATTTGATTACAAAACTAGACAATTTGATGTAAAAATCATAACATGTGGATTTGGATGAACATTTATGAGCTAAGTAACTTATTTAAAAAAAAATGTGGACCATGAAAAATTAGACAGATAATTTTAAGGTAAATTGTCTAGTTTTAACGTTTAAGTGGACTTTTTGGACTTTCCTGGGATCTTTCACAAAACGGACTCTTTTCTGAAATGGAGGGACTACTATATAAATTTCAAAACCCTTTTCACAATCAGTTTAGCCGTGCCTTTCATTACCTTCACCATGATTGATCTCTTTGTTAATCATGTCTTTCTCGAATCACTTCTCATCGCCATAGCCAGATTGAACAAAGCCCGTTTAGCAGCAAAACCCTATCGAACGACTTCCAATCTTGACCCAGATCTTATTGTGGAGATCCTGCGAGTTGTAGATCTTGTTTGTGTAAGCCTCGATCCGAAAAAGTATTCGATGTTCTTCTTCGATTGCGTATTCCTTCTGGGTAAGCTTTCGTGCCTTATCCTTGTTTTCTTACCGAAACTTTACCGCGATTTCTGTAATGTGTTCCTCACATTGTAACGAACCCTCAGAAACTTGTTTCAAGAAAATCGGATGAAAAACGAAGCCATAAGGAAGTCCTGAATTCCTGTTTCAACCGAAGAGATATGTTTTGATTGTTTCTGATCCCGTTCGGCCATCTTGCATGGAAACATGTAAGATTTGTTCCATATCATCATGATGACATCACAATGATTTCATTGCCACTGTATTTTGTCCCCTCAACTCAATTATATACGTTTTGATTTTATTTGGGTTCTTACATTGTACTGTCGTTTTGAGGATTAGAGGTGCAAGTTTGTAGAGCTTTGGTGGTCTAGCTAGGTTTAAGTTCGATTCAGTCGATCTTGAGGTGTAAGGGGGATTTTCTGACACTTTTACTTATATTTTCCGTATTATCGTATATGTATAGTTTTAATGGTTAACAAAGAACTTATGATTATTATATCATGTTATTGGACTTGATATAATATTCTATTCGAAAGGATCAAGTATGTGAATTCCCAAAATAATGTTTTTGTGATGCATGTGATGTGTGTAAAATTATGTTTCTGATACATGGAGATAAAATATGTTTTGAGCTCACAGTTTTACCTATGAATTATGGGCCCGTCTTTGACGGTGATTATCTGGCTTTACATACATGTTCTTTTAGCGGGAACTTTCTGTTATGTTCATTGCATGCCGACCTCTGTGCCACCAGACTTATACTAGTGGCTATAGTGTGACTCTGTCTGAGCTAAATGTTCTGATACTACTGTTTTGTTACAAGTACTCCATGTAACTGTTTTCTGGCTATGTGTGTGTATATGGATTGTATATATAAGTATGTTTCTTTGCTCTTGATCCGTAAAAGTGCGTAAGATTCACCTTACATTTTTTTTCCGATTAGTGCAGTGGTTACGATTTTGAGGAGGTTGCTGGAGGAGTCAAGTTGGGTTAGAGCGAGTAGATGTCTTAGGTGAAGGTTTTGTTTTTCCTAAAAGATTGTATAAGTTCTAGTGTTGTAGAATTGTATTTGTAATTTGTATTTTAGACGCTCTGAATTACCTTTGAAACTGTTTTGTAAGTAAAACTGAGGCTTCGTCTTGGCGTGAGCCCATCTCACGATAGACGGCCGGTCGCGCCAAACTATTTTGGTTTTGGGGCGTGACATATACAATTCGCGAGAAATCATCCAAAAGTACATCATGAAAGACAACTTTGCTAACAAGATCATCCAGACCATTCCGGATACTGCCGTATGCAGATGAACTCATCAATGCAGATGAACTCATCAATCTTTGCAAAAGAGGTATCGACTCTTCAACAAGTAGACTCGAGAAGAGAAAGAGTTTTCAGAAACGTCAAGACTACTGCCGAAAGCCTTGCTGATGAACTTATCAATGCTGCTAAAGAAAGTAGTGGTAGATACCAAGCCCTATCTGCAGAAACCGCAGGGATTATGGACCAATCAGTTCCTAATGCTGATGAGAGCTCTGACGATGAAGATGATGATTTAGTCATCTCTCAAGTCCTAGAAAAATCAAAAAGGGCTAAGGTTGCTGAAAAAGCAACAAGTTCCAAGAGTGTAGAGGTATCTGAAGAAGAACTACACCAGGTTCTTTGAACAAGCACCTGTTTCAAAGGTTGCTGAAGAAGCAACTGTGTCCAAGGTCACTGGACAAATTACACCATCAGAGCAAGAAAGGCTGAAGCATATTGAAGATGCTCTGATGAGTGATACTCTAGTATTGGAGGATACTGCCATTGCCTCAACACTCAAAAGTCTGTCTCAAGCACAACAACCACAACAACTAGATGTGGATACTGCTGAAATGGTACTTAAGTTACAGATACCACCATCTTTCATTCTTCAAGAAAATCACAAAAGCGGGTTCCCCTGACTCAATGAGAGGGATCAAACCAGACATCTACTCGAATGATCAACCGGGGAGGCAAGCGGGTTGCATACTCAGAAAGGTGCAGTACCTCAAACTTCCAACAAAGTGGTCCAAGAACAACAAGACCAACGATGGAAACTTCAAGGTCCAGACCAATCACTGACATTTCTCGAGATATGAATGGTTTAACTCTTTACTTGTGATATTTTTGTTCGATAAATCTTGTTATTTAATGAAATTTCTTTGTGACAGTGATTTAGAAACAACAACAAGAGGAAGCTATAAAGCTTACCTCGTAATATGAGAATAAGGCTTAGTAGCCTCATCACTTAAGAACGAAGCACATCTCATAGGTGAAAATAATTCCTTAAGATATAACTTCATTTGTGCTTTATACACTTGACTAATAAGTGTTTGTTTCTAATAGGCTCCAATCGAGAAGAAAAATGAAGAGACGAAAAGTCTATCTCTTCGAGAAGAATCCAGAGACTTCAAGGTCTCAAGAACGAAATCCGAACCTACCTTCAGAGAAGGTATTTCATTCAGATATCTATATTCTTCAAAGAACAAATCTCGATCATTTTCTCAAACTAACACATTCTACTTAATGTGTTCAAAAGAAGTAGAAGTTGTTGAGAGTTGCTCGTTAGATATTACATTAGAAATATCATTTAGATTTTGACCAAGAACATGATGACTTATCTTAGTCTCGTAAAGGTGATTAGTACTCTTGGTTCACTTGAACATTGTAAAGAGGAAACCCACTAAGTATGATAGTCTAGCTAATCTTGTATAGGATGTTAGGTCTCAAATGTAATTTTATTTTATGAAGAGAAGACCAAGAAGAAGACATCCAAGCGAGAACAAGTTCAACGACATTGAAGATTTGAAGAAGCGCACAAGATCTTGAAATAGTTTCTGGATACCTTGGCCAGATATCTTGAAGACACGAATAGTTTTAAACAAGCTATGTCACAAGAGATATCTGAGAACTGGAAGGTTTCTGAAAACCAAGAAAGTGACCACAGATATCTACACTCAGATACCTTGAGCTTTAAACCACATTTCTGATAAAGAAATATATATTGCAAACAAAGTTGTTTCAATAAAAGTGGTATCTGAAGTTAAAGGTAAGGATGCTAAAACTCGGGAAAATCGATAAAGTTAAGTCTCTGATACAAAGTATAGTTCCATTGGCACTCTGAGACGAAAGTATAGTACAATGCATTTAATGCAGACGAGATGTCGAACAAAGCAACGGCTTCAAGAAGAAGAAGACAAACTGCCACATGATTATATACAAGATATCGATAGTTTGAATTTGATTTAAGCTACGGATACTATTCAACGGCATTCAAATTCATCTATAAATATCAACACTTAGACTGCTTGAGAAGATACGCTGAACTTTAGACACACTGACACTGAACACATATCTCGCTATCTCAAGCAAATTACTTATCCTCAAAGCTTTACATTGCAAAGCTCTTGATCTTGAGTAACACTGAAGTTCTAAGTGTCCTGATCCTAAACAAGCACTGCTATCTGTGAAAGAGTTGAATTGAAAGATCAAGTATCTGAGATTCATTCTCTTGAACATTTATCTAAGACTTGGGTCAGTAAAAAGAACAAGATACCATACATTGAAAAGTGTATTAAGTATACTTGATTCACAGAGCTATCTGATTAACTGAAAAGTTATTAAAGAAGCTCATCTGACAACTCAAACCAAAACCAACACCATCACTGGCGTGGAGTATTGTGAAGTACTTAGTTTGAGAAACTAAGGAATAACTCAAGGTTATTGAGCACAGAAGTACTTAGCTTGGGAAGCTAGGAATAGCTCAAAGAGGTTTCTCGGTCTGAAGTACTTGGTACGAGGAAGGGGAACAACTTCGAGAACATTTGGTTGGGAACCATTTGTTTAAGGAATCTTAGAATAGGATTTTTGTAAGGTGACCTCAATTATCTATTCTAGTGAATTCTAGGTCTTTGGAAGACCGAAGTGGATTAGTTGGAGGATTACGCCACCTCCAGATACCACTATACTTTTCTGTGTTATTTACTTTTCTCACTTACATTTCAAATAACACACACACACACACACACACACACACACACACACACACACTTTAACAGTTAAGCACTTATCTATCTTAAGTCTTCAAGGCCGAATCTAAGTATCGAGATATCTACGTATATCGAGAAATAGTTTTTATCGACAAAAGTTTTAAAGACTATTCACCCCCTAGTCTTTTACTTTGTCAAGTTATCCGGACCAACAAGTGGTATCGTAGCAGAGGTTCATGCAAGCGCACCGAACCTAGATCCCGATAGGTGAAGGAACTTTGTCCATTCGAGGACTATTTAATTTGTGTGTTAAGTGTGCGGGAATGTCTCGGTGATGCACCCGTTCTCAAACGTAGAACTACGAAATGGAAAAATAACATGATGCTCCACCCAGCCTTAAGTGACGTAAATGATCAAGTGATAAAAAAATGGCCCAATAGTCATTCAACAACTTCAACAAGTCATGGAGGTTTCTAATGGTAGAGCAGAGATCATTAAGGATCTTCTGGCGCGTCGACAAATTGGGAGATCTACTAGTCAAGTTATTTAGAACCAAAGCAGAACTCTGACATCTAAGATGCCAAGAGAAATCGCGGATGGTCAAGCTCGTAATATCATCATCGATCGACACTTGAGCACATACAAAGGTAAACTCGTAGGGGTGCTAAAGCGCGAAAGTTGCATGGCAGCCCGATTGAAGAAATCAGGTTTAACCGAAAACCAAAGAAAACAAGTTCAAGTTCTCAAGTTGAAATTTCAAAATTCAAACAAGGACCCATCAAACTCTGGAAGAACTTGATTTCAGATTTACCACTCTCATGAGTGATATGGCAAAGATTGGGAAAGCAACATGATACTCCCCGTCGGAAAAGATTAAGACTATTGTCAAGTCTTAACCACAACCGGGAGCATACTAAATTCTTTTATTTTAACCAAGGAATGCCAAATATCACTAAGTGGAACTCTTCTCACATCTTGCTGATTGATTATGAGACAACACAAAGAGAACAAACAACCGAAAAGTTGTAGAATATTGCTCTAGTTGCTCAAGGAATTTAAAAGAAGAAAAGCAAGGAAGAGATCGAGGATGCTCTTGCCGCAAAGCAAATGAGCAAATATGTTAGTCGAAATTGAGAGAGAAGAAAAGCCAAAGAGAAGTTTGAAAAAGCATCTAGGCTCGAAACTATCACTACGATTACAAAATATGCAAGCTA